>CAAKHB010007233.1:0-27336 GCA_901007665.1 Aeoliscus strigatus | reverse complement strand
GGGGGGGGGGGGGGTCTGAGTGACGTTCTGAGATAATAATGATGGATTGATGATGGATTTTCTCCCAGGTTGAGAACAGAGGTCTAAGAGCCGAGCTCGACGACCTCCGAGGAGAAGGAGAGGGGGAGGGGAGCCCCGGCGGTGGCGCTATGGGCGGCACGGGCACAGGACGAGGCCTGGGGGACGACCTGACGGAGCTCCGGCAGCAGCTGCAGCTGGTGGAGGACGAGGCGGAGCTCCTGAGGAGGAACCTGGCAGATGTAGAGGAACAAAACCAGAGGGTGACCACAGAGCTCAACAAGCTGCGATTCAAAGCCGGCACTCACGAGGGGAGCGCCAGGCACGGAGGAGGAGGAGGAGGAGGAGGAGGAGGAGGCGGGGCGGGGATGGACGGAGTGAAGGCAGAGGCCCTGCAGGAGGAGCTGAAGGCGGCCAGGCTGCAGATTAATGACCTGAGTGGAAAGGTACGGGACGGTCCACTAAGGATCGACTCAGTCGTGTAAAACCACCTGTAGCTCCAGGATCCGTATCAGCAGGTGTCGACTTGTTCGGAATTTGAGGGGCTTTTTTCCAAGCTGCTGAACAGAAGGAGACAATCCAAGATGGCGGCGCTCAGAATTAGCTTGATTAGCAGTTTAGCTATAAACGTATGTCCTTTGTACGTTCAGTGACAATTGATTTGACCCTAATGAGTTTGTAGTTTGACATACAGTACATACATACATGTACAATGAAGCACATTTAAAAACACCCGCAGTTGACCAAAGGGCTGAACAGTTCTTAAAATACAATACTCGTACCCAAATCTGTGGACAGATATGTTTCATCACCTCTTTCCGCCCCCTCAGGTGATGCAGCTGCAGTACGAGAACCGCGTGCTCCTCTCCAACATGCAGCGCTACGACCTGGCCTCCCATCTCTCCTTGAGACCCAGCCCCCGGGACAGCGACGCAGAAAGCGACGCCGGCGGTCGCCGCGAGAGCGACGAGGACTCCACCTCCTCCCGCCTGCTCCCTCCTCACCGCAAACGGGAGGGTCCCGTGGGGGGGGAGAGTGACTCGGACGAGGTGAGAAACAATAACGGCAGCGGCCGTTGCTTGACGCCCACCAGGGGTCTGTACACCCCCCCCGGCTCCGAGGGCGCCGCCTCCTCCCCCTTGGCGCGCCTCCTGCCCAGCGGCCGATGCAGGCTGCGTGACAGGCAGCAGATGATCGACATCCGCGTGGAAGCCGAGAGGCTCGTTCGCACCATCGACCAGCTCATCGCTGACACGGCCGCCATCATCTCCGAGGCAAGGGTCTACGTTTCCAACGGGGACTTGATGTTCGGGCGGGGAGGGGAGGAAGGAGGCGAGGACGACGGGAGCAGGATCAGGGAGCACGAGCTGCTGTACCGCATCAACGCCCAGATGAAGACCTTCCGGAAGGAGCTGCAGGCCTTCATCGACAGACTGGAAGTGCCGCGTCTGGAGGACAGAGAGGAGGAGGAGCCTCTGTCGGTGAGAAGGCATCCACGCGTCTGCAGCATGGTCACATGGTGCCGCAGGTTTTAATTCTGACTGTATTTCTGTATTTCTTCCTCTTCCTCTACTCCAACCTCCTGTTCCTCATCTGGTTTGTCCAGATGTTCCAGCCCATCATTCTGCTCATCCTCATACTTGTCTTGTTCTCATCCCTCTCTTACGCCACCATCTTCAAATTAGTCTTTCTTTTTACCCTTTTCTTTGTTCTGTGATGTACGTCGCCCTGATTTCACAACATCCCTTGTTTGCTTTTGCTCTGTTAAATTTTTTTTTTTTACTCCTCCCCACATCATTTGTTGCCAAGGTTACCAAACGCATAGAGAAAGCTCAGCACCTGACCAACCTGCGCCTAGTTCATCAGTGACAGCTTCTACCACGACCCCAGTGCAGTCGCCATCGGTCCCAGATGGTGAGTTGTTGTCCCGTGTCTGGCGCCACCGGAGGACGAACTCATTCCGGTCCGTTTTCCTTTAACACCTTTCACACCGACACTGTCCCTGGCGCTA
This sequence comes from Aeoliscus strigatus, assembly GCA_901007665.1. Classification (NCBI taxonomy): domain Eukaryota; kingdom Metazoa; phylum Chordata; class Actinopteri; order Syngnathiformes; family Centriscidae; genus Aeoliscus; species Aeoliscus strigatus. Next base: position 25,307 of record CAAKHB010007233.1, on the reverse strand, counting down.
CGTTTACGCTAGCATACTGTGGAGTCCCGTAATGTTGATAATGACAGTACGCCAAAGTATGCTAGTGTGGTTGTGTCAGGAGCGATACTGTCGCTGTCAAAGGCTCGTTGAAGGGACGTTTTGTTGTAAGTAGTGCGGTACTCTCCGCTGACACGTTACCACAGTTCAGTGCTATGACCTCTGGTGCCAGAAGAGGTCACTTATGTTTGGGAAGCTTCATGTCGCTTTAAGCTGGGACCCTGACAGGTGGGTTCATTCTGACACTTCCAATGCTCTGAGTCGAAGTGCGAGCGGCCAACGCCTAGGGTCAGAGGTCAGTAGGTTTAATGTTGCGTATGTTGAACTTGAAGGTCACATGACCGTGGGGGAGGAAACCTGAAGCAGCTCTACGTCCTGGTTGAACCTTTCGACACGTAGATGTTTTTGTCTCGTGGGTGGTGACCGGCTCCTCTTTGTTTTTCCGGAACATTCGGTGTCACCTGCTGTTGCTGCCTCAAGGATGAGACTTGTTTTTACCCCCCTCCTCTAAACTCCTCCAGGGCCGGCATGTCATTTGTACGGGAGCGCACCAGGTGGAGCGACCACGGCGATGATCCAGGGGATTTGAACCCACCCAAAGGACTTGTGATGATCACGTCGGTGCCAGATGTGTTTAAAATTCCCAGCAGGGCCCCTGATTAGAGGCAGGTATTAGCAGATGATGGCTCCCTAGATGAGAAGTAGCAACTGTCTCTCAGACGTCACTGTCTTCAGAGTCCAGAGTTCTTCAGAGCACAGTCACAGCGTCAGGTTTCACCAGCAGGTCGACTCGGATCGCACACATTTCTCACAGCGTTGTCATACCTCTGTGTTGATTCGTATTTTTAAATAACAAGAAAAACGACAGACCAATTTCAATAAAGTGACCAAAGATCGATCAGACAAACCTCTTCTCTTGAGGATATTATTGTCTGTCACACACACACACACACACACACACACACACACACACACGGTTGGCATCCCTCGAAAAAAGGCTTTGCAGCAGGAGGCCGGTCACAAGTACGAAATCTGCCCGAGCATCCGAAAGCGGAGTAGCAACAGAGAAGCTCATTGGCTAAGAGATGGCAGCAGCTGAAATAGCTATGTAAACACTTTCCCTCTCTCCGTGAGCCGCGGTAATTATAGCCGGGATGCTGGTGACGACAGTTGTCCCATGGAGACTTCAAATGCTGGAATAAATTTGACATTATGATATTTGATCCCGGCCCCACCAGCACGCCCACCGAGGAGCGGTATAAAGGCCCGGTGGCCCGGTGGGGACAAGTTGTTTACTCTTTTGTCCAACACTCCTGACTTAACCTCGCCTTGGGGGCGGGACCGAGGAGAAGGGGGCTCTTGTGTGTCGGGGCGCGTTTTACGTAACACGGTGGAGGAAAAGCGAAGGGGGCAGCCTGGGAAAGACGCACTTGACTGTTTGGCCACGAGGAAAGTGAATCCACACACAGTGTGCAGGAACTAGACCGGGCCCAGGAGTTACTGGTGGAAACGGTGAGAACAGCTGCTCATCATTGTTATTATGATTATCATTCACTCTGACACACACACACACACACAGTTCACAACGCTTATTTCCAGGATTCTATGCACGTATGTATGTATGTGTGTATGTACGTTCCAGCACTTTCCTCTGTTTGTGCTTGTACCGTTTGTACCTTTATTCATAAATGGATGAATACAGGTCACATGTTGGACTTGGACATTTATGACAGGAAACATCTACATCTGAGGCGGAGAAGATGCTGATTCTGATCTTATGGTTTCGTATATTATGAACGTACCAAACGACGTTTGATTCACAGGCGGTATTTGTTTCCGGTGGGGGGGGTTACTAAAGTCTGCACCGTCATCACCGTCAAACACTCATCGACAGCCTGAGTCACAGGGAAGCTGTGCGATGCCAGAAAACGACCAACCCCGCTGCGTGCCTGACATGTTTCTCTGACCATGTAGGTATGCCTGGGTGGGGGGGGCTGGAGGTCAAAGTGACCAAGAGTCTAAACACGCTGATGGTGTCATGCCGTGTGCACACGTGCTGCATTGGTAGTCTTACACGCTGCGAATTCTGGACAAGGATGTTGGAGGAGTTCTGTACATGTCTGACCGAGTCATTCCAGTGTTCCGTTTACATCGACTCAGTGAAATGTATCGATCACTAGCAGTGAATTGTTTCATCTGAAGGAATGAAACAGGCTGACCTGCTTCATCACTAACGACCGCCGACCTATGTGTCCATATAGTTTTTCCAGTCCATCGATCCTCCTGTCGCCCGCTGGCAGTGACCTCTGACAGCCAAAGGAAACTGGAGAAAGGGGAAATTGCCATTTGGGAAGAGGAAAAAAAAAGAAAAGCCGCCGGGTACTGCGTCATGGCAGCCATTGATCTGGAGCGTGGGCTGGAGCACAGCGGCCGCGGCTGGGGCAAAGAGCGGCCGGAGCTCATGGACAACTTTGACTCGGAGATGCAGGAGTGGGAGGACCAGCTGCAGGACATCCAGAGGAAAATAGAAGAGGTAAGGTTGGATAAAGGATGCTTCAGACCCACACTGGACCTGTACCGATGACAACTTAGACAGAAATCAGTCTGACTCCACTTGACACACAAACGTGTCGGCAGTTGTTCATACAAATCAAAAGCTGATTTATTCTCATGAACTCAAACATGGAATTCTCAAGTGTGCCGACATGTAAATGTTTTTTTCAAGGGGAAGATGTTACATTGTCCCAAGAGTGTGTTGATAAATGGCGCAGTGTGTGTGTGTGTGTGTGTGTGTGTGTGTGTGTGTGTGTGTGTGTGTGTGTGTGTCGATAGCTGCAACACCGGTTGTCAGTTTGCTGACTGACGTGTTGCCTCGTTGGAGCAATTATACAGACAAATGTTAACAAGCTTATTAAACCGATGTGCTGACAGACGTGTTGAACGCTGTAATTCTCTCTCTGTCTGTCTGTCTGTCTGTCTGTCACACACACACACACACACACACACTCAGAGTGAAAGCAGATACGGAAGGAAGCATTGAAAGCTGCAGAGGGAATCAGATGCCCGCGGTGGGAGGAATGTTCTGTGCTAATCATAAATGTAGGTTAGGTTGTGCAATGATTTGCTGGTCATTTTAAGACTTGTTGACTTGTTGCGTAACCTCAGTTTGTCGACACATCCACTGCTGATGAATAAATCCAGTTCACAGCAAACTATTTATTATATTTATTACATTTATAATTCATTCCTTTTCCTCCCCCTGTTGTTTTTTTCAGCTTTACAACGAAGTCCAGGCCCGCAGAGGAGGGAACAACGTCGCTCCTGGAGACCAGAGGAACGGCGGCGAGCTGGAGTGCAGTCTGGGACATGTTGGCAACGGCCTGTTCCTGCCGGCACATCGCAGCAAGAATCACCCCGGAGCCGCGACCGCGCCACATCACTATAGCAACGGCTGCGACTACAGACCCAACGGGTGCAGCTACCCCATCGGTCACCACAGCGGCTACGGTCATCACCACACCGATGGTGTCTCTGAGATCGGGGATTTATTGCAGGATTACTTGGGTCAGGACAAACACATGAACCGGAAGAACAATGGCGCTCGTCACGTGGTGAGTAAATGGGAAACGGGCTGCTGGCACACAGGTCATTGGAGGGGGAGTTAGTTTCTTTAAACTACAGTCGACCTGTGTCAACCAGTGTGTCCGGTGTTATCTCTGTAAATATACTCATCCTTTATATTATATTTTAGATTGATTATTATTATTTCATGTGTAATATTTTATTACTATCAGTATTAATAATAATAATGACAGTAATATATCTTTAAATATTGTTTTAAGCCATTTCGTTATCCTGTCTTGAATCTTGAATCAAGGGCAGCTGAGGTTTAGTTTTGCTTCACCAAGATACAAACGCTCATTTAAATCTGTCAGCTACAGACACAGGTTGATATGGACTATTTTTAATACTTCCTCTCATCTCTCAGCACTTCAGTGACACAATCTTGGTGAGTCAGGACGCCCCGGTGTACCAGGACGAGACCAGAAGAAGAGCTGGAAACCAAAGGTATCAGAATGTTTTGATGTGACACGACGTCACGTGTATTTATCTTCCTCTCATTTGTTTTGTTCCATTTCTCCCCAGGCTGGCTCAGGATCAGTATGTGGGCAGTTTCGAAGAGACTGAAAACCGGAAGAATCGCGTGTCCCACATGAAGAGCAGCCCAAACAAGGAAAACACGGGTGCCAAGCCGCCGCTGGGACAGAAGGACGCTCCCACTGCACAGTCACACTCATCGTCGCAGCTTCCCACCACACCCGCTGAATCTCCCGCGCTCGACAGGAAGGCCTTCGGCCCGGGTGTCCTCGGGGACAGGAAGTGCAGCAGTCCCTCTGTTCTTAGGAAGTTCGGAGCGATGCTGCAAGAAAATGAGGGCAAGCTGCTCACAGAATCAGGGGTGGTGACCCAGCAGGGAGCGGAGCCGAGGTGCCCCACTGCCGGCTGTCAGCGCCGAGCTGCAGGAGCAGTCGCAGGCACCGGCAGGGCGCCCGTGTGCGTGCCTGTCGTGAAAAGCCACGCAGATTCTGATTTGATGACAGCGAAGATGGAGCCCAGCCAAGAATGGGGGCTAGTATCAGACTGTGGTCGACAGAACCACAAGGATCTGAGAGGAGCCTACAGCACCTCGAAAGGATCTCACCCCAGCCTCCAGCAGGCCCACAGGAGACCGCAGGTGGCCGGGAGCCCGAGGATCAGACCCAGGGCCAACAGCGTGGCTGACCGAGATGGAGGACACGCTCGGGGGGAGAGACCCAGGAAGCCTGCATCCCATCACGTGGAGCCCAAAACGGACCACAGGGTCTCAGGTGCTTCCTTTGGGGCGCAGAAGGTCCCGAGGGGTGTCGTAGTGAGTCCGCCCGAGTTGGCAGGCAGAGACGAAGGACTCATTGAGCTGCTGGACATGCTGGAGATCCAACATGAGTACAGCTCCAGTCCCCGGACAGGACCCACGGCCTTCAGGCAGGACCCCCAGCAGGTCCGCTGCATTTTGGAACATCAACCTGTTCGCTGATGACGTTCTCCTTCACTCACGTGTCCTCTGTTGTCTCCGTCCAGGTAAATCCTCTTCAGCTGTCCCCGAAACCCGAGAGGACCTTTTCTCGTCCCGCGAGACCAGCCAACCAGCGACCCCCGTCCAGATGGGCCAGCCGCACCCCCCCTGCCAAGATCAGCGCTCCGTCAGGCCCGATGTACCGCCCACCAAGCCCGATGAGCAGAACCCCCAGCCCCGCCCTCAAGCACCGGCCCACTGTTTCCTATTCGCTTCAGGCTGAGACCGTCATCATGTGATGGCGTGCCGGCCTCAGTACCATGTGACCCTTCCTCCAACCGTTCCTGCCTAACGCTGTAAATAGTTCTGACTGTTCACAAACGCCGACCACAACATTCTCCTCAGTTGCTGTGTTTGTTTTCCTTCTTCCTCTGTGACAAAACTCGGGCGACACATTAGCATATTTGCTTAACCATTTAACACTGACGCCAGCGTACTTTGTAGTACCGTAACTACGTGACCGTTTGCGGTTTGAGTACATCAGACGGTTCCTGAAAGCTTGAGAGGCGTCACTCGGTCCCTCTACCTGGTGTGAAGAAGGAGCCAGAAGGAGAAAACGTTGGTTGTTTGATGATTTGCCGGGTTCCAGAATCAGATCAAATGGGATTACCGTAATGACAGCACAGAACCTTTTTCTCCTTCTCCTTCTCCTTCGCGTCATTACGACACTCCAAATTACGCAAGCTTGGGCGTGAATTGGGCGTCAACCCTTCAACACGGAGAGCTCTTTCCCTTTTTTTCCCCTTTTCTCCCTTTTTTTATTCTTGTGAATCTCGGCCACGTGTTGAGGCGATGCATGCAGCCCCGGTTTGAGGGTGCATGCTCTCGTGTTCTGGCCTGGTTGATTCCAATCCACCTGTGCGAGCTGATAAACTTGAGTGTGTTCTACTGTACGATAATGTCTCAGTAACATATTGAAAATGTTCCAACAGCTGTCACAATGAGTATGAGATGAATTTAATGTATTTTTTTTCCCTTGGTAATAAATGCGACTTTCTTTGCGACAGGGGCTCCATCTCTTCCTCATGCAGCGATGCGTCGTATTGTCTGATGGTTCCTATTTCAGGAGGCTGATGATTTAGTGCACTTGAAGCGTATGGACGGACAGCAGCTGCACATGAACGGCAGCGCGGGTTAAACAGCGTTGCACATGAGCAAAGTGTTAACTTCAACACATCTGCTGGTTTAAATCTGGCGTGGCCGAGATGTTTGAGGCTCGTATGGGATCTGTGATAGTTCCCACATAGGAGGTTAATTCAGTGCCATCATGTGACATTATCAGGATATCAGTGTGCAACGCAGACGGGAGTGAGTCTGTGAAATGGGGGGATCGTTTGTTTCTCGCCTCATGAGACCTCATCAACAACTTCTGACACGTCTTTTCACTCGGTGGCACATCTCGAGCTTTTCTCACCCAGTGAGCTGTGGCCGGGCGCATGTCTGGCTCCGCCACACATTCACACGCTCACGCAAAGGTAGTCAAAGTGTGAAATGTCACGTAAATGCTGGGTGGGTGTGCGGAAGTCCCTCGGCCCCGTGACGCCTCGGCCCTGTCACCCGACCTCCCGGTGCTATGTGGCACCTCCTACTGAAATAGCAAGCGTGACGTGTGTTTTGGTGCCAGAAATCTTAGCCTGCTGTCTTTGGGGGTATAAAAAAAGAGCGAGGAAAGTGTGTGTGGGGGGTGGGGGTTGGGGGGGTACATCAGAACCCCTCCGTTTCTCTATCTCTCTTTCATCAACAATGTACATTAGTTTGTAGAATTTATAGGAATGTCGTTCCAATCTCCTTGGTCTTTATCCTCCTGGCCCGTCTGTTCTTTCTTACACCTTTAATTGTGTGTGTGTGTGTGTGTGTGTGTGTGTGTGTGTGTGTGTCAATGACAGCCCATCTTAGAGACTGGCACCTCCTTAGGCTGCATGAGGGTATTTTAACTAGGCGTCCGTTTGGCGATCTCTCCAGTGTCATCATCACACCCCCTGCCAGCTCTCGGAGAGCTGAAGCCTTCATGACTTCATAACAGCTGAGCAGGAGATCATCATCAGCTAACGGTGTGAAACATGTCTGCTCTGCGTACTCCATCCTCCTCTTGCTGCTTTAGGCTCCACCTCTTTCTACCCTGCTTCTTTGACACGGCGCGGTCGGAGCTCAGCGCAGCGTGTGCTACCTCCACTGGATCACCCACTCATGAGACGCACAGATGCCAGAGCAAGGGAGAGGGAACACAAGCACAGACAGCTGGAGAGTGTAGCCATGACTCCCCTGACGTCGGCAAACCGAGTTATCACACCCACTCGGACCCACGGGGCCAGACTCCCATCGCTGAACACTTTTGCATCATAGCACCTGATAGTTCAAATGTGTGTGTATAAACCTGAGCATCATGCACGTCGATCATCAACAGTCAACCTGTCGTTGGCAGGAGCATTCACACCCGCGGTAAAACAAAACTCGACATCAAGAGAAACATACGAGACACGTTTACTCGTCTGAGACTTCTCAGAGTAAACGGACAGAGACATGGCGTCTGCTGGAGTTGCCAGGCAGACTCCTCTATTCGTGTCGCTCGATTTATCTTGTATACATGCGTGATTGTGGGTGTTACAGAATCTGAAGAGGCCTGCGTTGGCTGACATAATGTCTCCTCCTCGTCGTCTGAGGCACGTGTGAATCTCACGGTTCTTCCTGTCTCCTATCGCCCACACACACACCTGTTCCATGTCCTGTGGCCTCCGCACCCCTGGGTGCTACGTCTCCGTCCTCTCAGGCCGCTCATTCATTGGAGCTGGTCTACACCACAATCCTTGTCCACAAGCATGTGTCAGTTGCTACTGCGACAGACTCAAAATAGACAGTTAACTGCCACTCGTACATGTGTGCGTGTGTGCGTGTGTCACAAAAAACGTGAAATAGACTGACAGGACCACCCTGTCTCAGAGGTTCAACACAAAGAACCTGAAACCGAGCTGCTTTACTGCTGTTTTATTGGGTTGTCCACCAGTCTGTCACATTGTTTTCTACTACACCTCCTGTAAAGTTTAATGGACAGGGGGGTTGTGTGTCTAAAGCGGGATCCGTTTCAGGGTGTGTTCAAGTTCTAATCTACAGTGTTTGCATTTTTCGTTGAAGGGAGTTCCTCCACATTGGCATCCACCTGCGGCGGACATGTGAGCGTGTGCTTTCAAAAATAAGACCAAAGACATCTGCTTTGCATCATTTGGTGTGATGGTGTACATATAAGTGAAATCAACCAGCGCGTCACAGGTAAGATTATACCCAATATTTAAAGGATAAAGATGAATTACTAATCTTTCATCTTTCTTTCATCTTTTGTGAGTGTTGACGGCTTCAATTATGAATTTAGTGTTTGACCCCGTTGGAGCAGGGGTGTTCTTTAAAATCCCACCACTCTTCACTTCCATTTTTCACCCTCTTCATCCACAAAGTACAAAAAGGCCCATGTGCCGCACCGGAGCCCGTGTCACGATCCGAGTCGCTCTATCTTCGTCCACCTGTCCAAGCTGTCAGTGCGTCTGCGTCCGTCCATTGAAGCGGCCATCTCAAATACCGGACGATGAGCGTGACAGTACAAACCATCAAGGACAGCCGGGGGGGCCCGAAAGGGGGTCTTGAGAATCTCAGGCCTCTCCATTAAAATAGAATAAGGCCCAAATATCTCCCCTTTGAAAGACAACCTGTGAGGTTCGCCTTTCAAAACAAGAGCAGGGTGCACTCGTGGGATTAGCTGCTGGTGCAGAGGTGACTCTAGCCGTCTGTTTAGCCTGTGATGAATGACCAATTTTAACGTCGATTCAGTGGACCGGTCACGTGAGAGCGACTACATGGAAGCCACAAATGTATCTGCCACATAAATATGTAAACACGCACTTGCAGCAAATGGATAAATGACACAGAGAGGATCCCTGTGAACATGTGGTGCCAAGATGCTAACACTAGCATGCTAATGTGATCACAATGGAACTCAGGTTTTTCTGAATACAAACATAAATGTGATGTGCTTTGCTTGTGGAGGAGAAGTACTGATTCTTTTGGCTCACATTCGATCTCTGGCTTGATATTTAAATGTTTATGTGATTTTGACCCCAGGCAACACATTCCAAGTGTCAGGGATTCCAGGGAAATCACGAGTCAGCCATCTTGGAAAGGGAACCAGGCCAGCTTGGCTAAATTTCCTATCACATTACGAATGAACTGTGAATACAAATAAGACAGATAAGGAAAAAGAAACTTGGTGAATTGTGGCAGGCTGAAAAGTGACGGCGGGACCGACGGGGTAAAACGAGGCCGAAAGCTAACGGAGCAGGCGGAATCGTCACGTCTCTTCCTCTTGAATAGGAAGTGACTCGGAGGGAGCGTGTTAACAATGTTGATGAATGGGTAAACATCAGGTGGCGATGTGTCCCGAGGGATCTTTAAAGGATGAGCATGACGGTTCACTCATCACACATATTCTACTAGTTGACAATTTACAAGTTGACAGTTTGTTGTTGATGCCTGGCTAAAATGAATGCTGTCTAGAATCCCGGCGATAAATCTTTCCTTCATGCTACAATTCCTTTGAAATACAGTAAAATTCAAAGGACAGTTGCACTTAATTTTTTGGAGTGTTTGCTTGTGTTATCCTCAGGGACCCTTGCAGCTCTGATATCTGACTGTTGTGGCAGTGGGCCACGGATGATCTCACCCTCCATCTGTATCAGGATGACAAGATTGATGTAACTTTTGCGCATCTCTATTTGAGTGGCCGTGCACTGGATACTCCTGATGGCCTGCAGCCTTCGCCAGTGAACCAGTGAGAATCCAGGAATGGACTGCGCCCTGCCAAAGACATAGTTACACCATGTAAAGTCATTATAGCTTGAGCCAAAAACAGCTACTTAACCAAGGTTGATCATTTGCTTGAAAACACAAAGTCCAACCTTTCAATAAGACAGGTTGGTCCATGGGACCATTGGGTCCATCTACGTCCTCTCATCCTGGACTGAAGTCCAAGTCCAGTTGAACTCTTGTTTTTTTGGACACTTTGACCCTTTTCGTGTCAGCTTGACGATCATCTACCAAAGAACTATGGAAACACTGATCGGTAGTTTCTGTCCGTGGTCCCGGTCCACCTGGTGAACCCCAAATGTGACAGTCACATCTGGTTCTGTCCAGACTTCATCCAATGTTATATATTTAGCTTTATCAGTCTTCATCTTACCTGACCCTCGGAAATGATTTAATGCAAAACCAAACTCTATTTCAATCCAGCGTCTACCCAGAATATCGACTTTATGATTTTACAAGTCATCATCGCAAAGACAAATCGTCGTTATAGATGGTTTAGTAACACCGGGCTTAGAGCAGCGTGTCATTTGATCGGCGCTGATGGCGTTAGCTCGACGACGGTTACAGCAGCAGTAAGGTCATCGCTGGCTCCCGCCGGCGTGAGATACCGTGTCTACGAATCTCCTGGTTGGAAATACTCACGGCCGACATGAATAAATGATGTGTGCAGGGCTGAATCCACATCCATCAACTTCTCACACGATCCACACACAAGTGACAACTGATCTAAAACCAGCGCGTCTTCTCACCGTTATTCTCCTCTGGAAACAACTTGCTCAGCAAGTTGTGAGCGACCCGAACGACAATGCTCCACAGAGTGCCGCCGGGTGGCGAGAGATGTGCGTCTGACAGGACTATTTGTAGCTGGATTAGATGCAGAGCGTGTATCTTCTATAGTGTGTGTGCATTTAGCAGTGCTGTCTCCTGTCTGTCTGTGCCTCCTGAAGGGAAACTATGTCTGCCACTGATACGTGTGCCCTCAATCCAGAGACCTCGCATCACGCAAAGATTTTCTCTTTGAACTCACATGGATCGTGTAGTTCCGTCGTCGGCATCACCAGGCTCTTTGCTGGTGACCTCCGCATCTTGACACACAGACCTGCCTAAGAAATGGATTTATCGTTCCTATGCACATCTCTGTCAGGCTCTTCAGTTCTTTGAAGTTGAATAACAGACAACTTTGAGGGCGTTTGCTTCCAAACAAGTTCATTCTACACTTAATAAAAGCTTTCTAAAACTCTAATACATGGTGTTGGCAGATAAATGGTTATAAAATCCCAAACGGAGCCACACTGACTGGAACGGCAAAGCTGTTTTTAAGAAATAAATTACAGGAAAGGAAAGTCGAAGCTAACATCAGAGGAGAGCAGTGGTCAAAGGCATAAATTCATGCAGTGACTGCCAGCGTCATCGGCAGCCCTCCAAACCTCTCTGAAGACTCTCACTGGCTTTAAGTCTGACTCGTTAAATCGTGTTTCTAATTCAGGTCATGGTCCGTCTCTGCTTTTCCTCAGCTGGCAAATACTGCACATGGGCAACGGTGGCGATGCAACTTCGCAGACGTTCGCCGACTGTCTGAGCAGAGAATCGTTCAAGTCCTGATCACACGTTTGACATGGGCACTTCGGTAGCAGCTCCTGGGATTCCTGCAGGCCCACCGCAGCCACGGCATCTCCACAGAGCCCACCAGGATTGGAAATGGAACTTATCTACTGATCTTTTTCTATTTAATTCCAAATTTAACGTATTTTTATGACTGTGTACAGTTAGTTTATCCTGTTTTATGTTAAATGTCTCACACCTTACTCCAAGATAAATTCTTGGTATGTACCTGACTGTCAACCATGTAGGACACATATAAGAAAAGAAGGATCGATTCCATCGTTCAATAACTGTTTCTCTGGTTTATTGCTGCGATGATGGAATGAAGAACGTGTTGCTGTTTGTTGTGGAAAGCGGTTTTCTCTCTGTGTGGTCTGAGGGAGAACAGGCTAGGTTAATCTGTGAAACAGCGCCATCCTGTGGAGCTTTTATTCACACAAACACTGAGAACAGATAAAAACTTGTAATGATACAACAAAGAAGGTGACCTCACACAACTCCAACAACTGAACAGAAAAAGCAAACAGCGAAAGAAACAGGAGCGAGGACGACTGAACATCATCCAAGTCCACGTCAGCGTCAGAGCCGTGACAGAGCGGAGAGCAGAGACTATGACAAGAGCTCCAAACGTGTCCCTCCACATATAGACGGACACTTTCCTGTGGTTCTGCCAGTATCTTTTCAGCACTCAGCGCTGCACAACACAAACACGTCATTGTTAAAACAAGACAATGAGATGTAGATCACCATTAAAACAGACACTTGTTTGGGCGTTAAGGATCGCTGCAGGCCATGAACGTGATAATACTGCTGGTTTGAGTAGTCAACTCTTGAAACTGTCTGAAAAACTTATTGATCAAATTTATTTCGCTGTAAAAAAGATGTGAAATGTAGTTTTGATCGACTGACAACCATCCACGGTGCTTTTCGACCACATCACACGTCTGTCACGGTGCACTGGCCATCAGGACTGCGTGAGCGCAGGCTGAGTGCCGTGCTGGACCCGCCCCTCGGAGGCGCCCTGCCTCGCCCTGCGTCCCACTCCTGACTGTCCTCCTCACTCTCACTGCTGCTGGACGTGGACTCCATCATCTGAGGCTCGTCATCTCCCTCCACCTCCTCCTGCTGGCTGACCAAGAGCTGGGACAGAGACTCTTCAAGCGCTGGGGGCGTAGAGGATGGAGGACTGGGGAGATGGCTCCCCAGCAGGGTCGGGGGTCTGGCGGGAGGAAGGGACATCAAGAACCCAAAGGTCATGGACTGTGACTGGCCGGCAGTGTCTGACCCGTCAGCTGATCGGACACGGCCTGTGACTGCTGCAGGTTCAGGGTCCAGCCTCAGCCCTGCCACCCCCTTCTTGGGGATATGAACCACATCCCTCTTTATCTTGCGTCTGCGGCCCTGCTCATTTTGCCGATACTGCACCATGTTGTCCAGGTCGGCTACGTAAAGAAACCCTGCGATCAGCATCTCGGTGCTCTTCTTGCCGCTGGCGACGGCCTCCTCCAGCTCCTGACTGGTTCTCTCGTCGTACTGCCACCAGCCGTCGCGTCCCTCGTAGTACCACGCGTAACTCCGATGGAGCCCGGCGCCCGTCGGGGCACGCCGGCTCCCCCCGGCAGCTGCTGCTTTCAGCTCCTCAGGCGACAGGAGAACGGGGTGCTCCAGGAAGTCCCCTGGGATTTCCTGTCGGCAGAGGGCACAGCGCTTGCTCTGCCAGGAGGCGCCTTTCACGCACAGGAAGCAGAAGACGTGGCAGCAAGGCAGGCGCACGGGATGGACGCAGCTCTGCAGGCAGATGGCACACTCCGAGGTGTCGGAGGAGCCGCTGGGACCAGTGGGGGGAGACCCGTTCCCCGGTCCACAGTCCGCCGCACTGCAAAGACAATGACAGAGGAGTTCTGGTCCATCTGGTACCACCTGTCAGTCATTGACAGGAGAAGTCCTGTGACACATGCAGCAGCGTCGACCCTGTCCTCAGTATGTTGGCAGCTCCGGTTACAAATACATATCAAATGAGTTATTTTCCAGATAACGTGAGTGTTTTAGCACCACACAACGTCCACATGACGTCATTTTACCATTTGGCAGGAAAGGCCTCTTCCGGTTGGCTGACACCTGCTAAGGTAACGTTAGCTAATCTACGTTCGTGCTTGGACAGACTATTCAATTTAGTCGGCGTCTTGTTTGTTCACCCCCATCAGGTCTATGCGGTGTTAAAATCCGTCCTGCTAACTTTGACGGTTGTGCTAACTTGACGTGTCGTTAGCATGCTAGGACCCTTAGCCGTTAGCAGCCGGGCTCTCACAGCACGTGACGTACCTCAACATAGCGATGTCACCAGGAACGGTCGCAGAAGGGCCCACAAACGTCGTTAAAACGCCACATTGACGCGTCGTTTCGAAGTTCTACAGCCAGAAATACTGACAGTGGTAGTGTTTTCAACTGGACTGCGGAACAGCCCGGATATCTGATGTGACAGCAGCCGGATGGGGCTCAACCCGTGTTCAGTGTCGTTGGACATGGTTTGTAGATCTGATGTAGCTGCGTACCGGACGTGAACCGATGGGCAAGTCGACAGAAAGTTTCTCTGAATTACAAGAAGAGACATCACGACGTCTTTAAAACTGTCTATAAAACTCAGTTTATAGCATTTTTAATATTATTGTATTAGTTGTATATATCCATTTCTTTCTTTCTTGATAATATACAATAGAAGAATATAAACAATATATATGTGTGTGTGTGTGTATCTATATGTTAATTGCGTTTGGAATAGATGTTTGTGTGTGTGTGAGTAATATTATTGCCCCTGGCCTCCCCTAGGATACACACACACCTGTAACTAATCTCTGTTAGCATATATCAGCGGGCGGTTCTGTTGTATTCAGTATCAAAGCGTGCCAGCGTCCAGAATAGTGGGACCCTGAATCCCAGGCAGCTCAGTTCAGTCCTTTGATTATTTCCACCTGTAACATGTCAAAGCGCCGTCTGTGAAATAGACCAACTGGCCTGTACTTGATCATGTCATGTGTCTGTTTCCTGTATTGTGAGGGACAGTGCTTCAGTGTACTTTTAGTCTGAATGAAAAAAGGTGAAAACATGTGCTGAGTTCATGGATGATGCGAAGGTGTCATATCCATTCTCTTTTAATAGCCTGTTGGATCACAGAAAATTCAGCTTTATATTAAAACTTTTAAAGGTTTTCACATTGCACACAATTTGTACATATTTCAGTCACCAGCCGTCGTCTGACACGTGTGGGCAGAGGACCCCGAGGACCCCGAGGACACTGGACGAGCGGCGAACCTCTCATGCCCGTGTCTCCGCCCTCTTCCTGTCGGCCTGTGTGCTGCCTGTCTGAAGACATGGACCTCCTCTGTCCATTCCCCCGACTTCACGGAGCACTAGGAGAAGAAACACAGAGGTGAGAACGGCACCTGCATGCAGGGGTCAGAGGTCAGCGTTGCGTTGAATGCGTGTGACTGGTTGTTGTTGAAAATCAAAAAAACCTCGGGGCGATGCACTGCATCAGCTGTACGTCGGGGTCAAATCCCCTCGGGCAGGTCAGGTGACACTGGCCGTGGACAAAGTACAGGTTCGCTCGACACCTCACGCACACGTTCCTTCTCACACACAGCTCGCACCCGACGGGACAGTCTGAGGAGACACGGATGCAAATGTTTCAAATGTTTTGTGGTTTTTCCAAACAGTCTGTGTTCCTCCTGAATGTACAAACAGTTCTTGTGGGCAGAAATATTTTCCAGTTTCTTACATATTTAAGATTTGGACCCATGAAGGGCGCAGTGCTGCTTTCAGGGACAACCAGGAGGTTTCCATCACAGCAGTGGAGAAATCCTTTTCACTGGGGAGCGAACGCAGTGCCGTTACCTGTGCATTCTCGTATGGCCACGTTTGCCGTCAGCCCCGTCGGACAGCTGCTGACACATTTCCCCCGGAACAGCAAATAGCCCAGATGACAGTATGTGCAGAAGTTTTCAGAGAAGCAGGAAGCGCAGTCCTCATTGCACCCTGCGGGTCGTTAGGACACAACTGTTTCTGAAGTGACCAAATCCCCTTTGAGCACCTGGTATTTGAAGCAGTATATCATTAAGATAAGGTACGATAATCCTTTATTTTCCCACAGTGGGGAGATCTGGAAGCAAGTTGCAGTGGTAAGAAAAAACACTGTGGTGAAAAAAACGAGGTAAAAGTGAAGGATCCATAATTAACAATATGTTAAAAATAACAAAACAATAAAAATAATACAAATTATATGTATTGTATTGTATTATACTATATATATATGTATGTATATATATAATAAAAATAATTATATATGGCACACACACTGTAGAATAGTAAGTCAACATGTAATATTAAATTCAAGCAAAATAAGATCTAGCTATAACTGTAGTATTCAGTTTAAACCTTCTACAAGAACATCGTCAGTACGCACTGGTGCAGGTGCTGATGTGAGGAGAGCGAGTGCCATAGTGACCTCTGGGGCACACGGACAGACAGGTGCCCCTCTGCCGCGCCCCGTCGAGCTCCAGATGGAAGAAGAAGCGAGGTTTGCAGGACAGACAGCCGTTCAGTTTGGAGCATGTCACGCACGCCGCCGGGCAGTGTCTGCTCACAAACGCGCTACCTAGCACAAGTTTGAGATATAGGAGAGTGAGCGTGGGGGCCCGGGTCCAGCGCCCGTCACCAGCACCGGTCGGTCATCCATTCACGTTTTGCAGGACGACGAGGCCGCAGCGTCATTTAACTCACATTCAAAACTCATCCGTCCGTTCACAGGCCAGAGCCAGTGCGAGCTTATCGCCTCCACATGTCGTGTCGACTCACACTCCACACGGAGGAACGTTTGCTCACTTGGACAAATTGGGAAGGATAACACGCACGCAGATGTAGGACGGTGTTGAATACTTACGCAGGCTCTTTGTACTGTCGAGGCATTCCAAGACATTCATGAGGTGCAGAATCCAAATGAAAGATGCCATCCGCATTTTCCGTCACCTTCAGTACAGCGTGGATCCAGTCAGCACAGACACCTCGCAGCACACCTCAAATCCCATGATATCTTCTTTGTTTTTTGCAACTCGGATCTGCTCTGGATTCGCTCACATGGGCCTGAACTTGCACCTGGACAGGGACAGGAGACGACTGCAGAGTTCAGCTGTTCTTGACAGAGAATCCCATGTGCATTCCATGAGATCACTGCAGCCAGCAGAATGCCATGGAAAATGCAAAAAGGGGAGAACTCCTCCGACTGTAGCGTGAGCCCAGACGGAGCGTAGACTTTGAGTGAGCTGCAGTGGATTTGTCCCCGTTTCCCCGGATGGTGTTGTTCCCTCGCCCTCCTCTCCTGCGTTTCTCGACCCTCCTCCTGATCCATCAGCAGCAGATCGAGGCTCATGCGGGAGTTTTTGAACGACACCTCCATCCTCGTCTGTCACTGATGGTTAAAGCTCACGGTCGCGTCAACGAAAAACATATGTTTTTATCGGGACCTTTAACCTTTTGCCATCTGAGTCAACGCAGCTCCGTTGCAATTCATTCATCCGTTTTAAGCTTTGCATTTTTTGTCCCCAAACTACCATTTAAATCTCTGATCTCAGAGTGTCTGTCAATATTTTTGGACTGTTTTCTGTAATGCCCTTTATTAGGATTCCAGTCTTCAGTTCTTACGTGTTTAAAGGGTCGTAGGTTGTAGTCTTTGTATATTGGGCTCAGTATTCTGCCCGTTCTGGGTTGGACAGATAATAGGAGAAGTGCTGGAAAAAGTGGCATGTGAGTGTTTTTCGTAGCCTCCAGTGGAATGTAGTTCTGCTTCTCAGAGAGAAACACTGGGCTATTTTGGCAAATTAAACTTTTTGAACAAACTGGAAAGAATTTCACCTTTGAAAATCTCCTCAGATGACACATCCAATAAAATACAAGATGCGCCGAGCCGGCCGTAACCATACAAGTCAAAGAGAAAAACACACTCGCATGACAGCGAGTGCAGCACATGACTTCTCCTCCTGTCCTGTGTCGTGTCCAAATGGACGGCAAGTGACTGTGAAAATAGGAGGTTTCCATTCGCTTCCATTTTAATGCTTTTTTGGGGGATTTTTTTGGTATTTGCTCACAAGAAGGGCTGGTTTGATGATTGAACATTATCATAAAAACTAATTCTCCACCCTACAATTTTCATATTCAGTTCATTTTAGGCTATGTTTAGGCATCGCATGTTTCCAATTAGAGCCGGAACTCGGTGATTACGCTGAAAATACTGGAACATTTGAGTAACTCCAATGAGACAACAAAAGTGAGATGTGGCGATGTCCAAATGAGTCTGGGAGTCCTGCAGCAACACTGGAAGGTGATGAAAGCTGTGGTTCTCCAGAGGATGGATTGTTTGGCATCCCAGTGCTCATTGTCTGTGGTTTTTCATGAACATCCCCTGAACACATTCAGATTCTCCAGTCAACCCCCCCACTCCCCAGCCCCCACCCCCCACGCTACAGGCGTTTCCTGGAAATACTTTCCCTTTGAAATCATAAATCTGAGATTGATTCATATCATTTTACAGCCTGCCAAGTCCCATGGAACGGAGCAAAGGATGTGGTCACCTCTGAAGGCACTTAAGAAGTTGTAAAACAAAGCTAATGATTGTTTCTGACAGCAGACGTGAACAGAAACCATCTGATCCTCATTAGCAAAGACAGGACTAGTTATCCTAATGACATTTCTGCTGAGACACTCCAGTGTTCTTTCACTTCTTTACTTGTTTGGAGGAAAAAAAAATTGGGATCAGCAGGAGACGGAGCTACAAGTCACTGCAAGACAGAAAAGGCTACACGGGCTGAAATCATCCCCAGGTGCTCGGACACCAGTGAAAACAGGCTACTTCTTTATTTTGACAGAAGAGCATGTTCTTGGAGTCCCTCAAGAGCAAGAGAACGAAGATAAAATAACACCTCTGAATGTGCAGCCAGCTGCTGCTGCATCATCTCCCAGTGATTTACACGTTCCACCTGCAGAGCGCGAACATCTTTAACTCTCGTCACCGTCAGCTGGAACTTTTGCTGAGACATACTGCAGTGTTTGAGAGCTCCGTCATCGGAATATGGGAGAGGAAAGCGGAGCAAAGAAAGTCCAGAGAGAGAGGGGGAAAGGAGTCAAAGGATCAAAGTGCACCAGAGTGGAGCTCCACTAAGCAAGAAAAGCCCAATAACTGCACTGGGAACATAAACATGACAAGGCTGCGCTCAGCGGGGCGTCAGATCACATTCTCAACCACCAGAGGCTGTGGAATGTCTTCACGGCCGAAAAGGCAGCGAGAACAAAAGCCCAACGATAAAGATAGCGGCGCGAGGGAACGTGAAGATGGAGTCAATGCAAACCAGATGGACGCGTTCATGTAAGACGGGGAAGAACTGGCCAGAATCGGTTCTCGTCTCACCTGCCGGGACTTTCTGATATTTAGGGTAAAACTTCAGAACACTGAAAATGTCCAGCAGACACAGAACGCCGCAGCAGTCAAAAAATTTGACCTCTCACCTCTTAAGGAACACCGTGAAGAAGCGAGCAGTGATAACGAGTGGAACGAAGCGTCTCCGATAATCTACGTATTGTGTAGATGTGAGGAATTTGGAGGGAGGATGAGCCAGCACTTGGTAAAACCGTGGTGTTGTGAACCATGTGGCTTAAAAAAAATCTACATAAAACAGTGACCATGACGAATGATACGGGGCGAGACGTGGAGAGATTTGATGTCCATGAGCAGTTGATAACGATGAATTGAATTACAGATCATTCAATATTATTTACATTTTATTACAGGTCCGACATTACTTGAATTCACTTAAAACGCCACACACCCCACCACTAGGGGGCAGCATACTGCCAATGATGCTGACTAAGAAGAATCCTCAACTGAACAAAAAGTAAAACATCTCAGCACTCAGTTTCCTCCATTGGCTTTCAGGAGTGAGTCCATCCTGAAGTCTGAGGATTCTATAAAACTAAGTATTCAGGATTTTCAACTGGTCAGAAGCTAATAAAACCTGTAAGAGTTTTCAGATCTCACTACATGTTCAAATTGAGTTCCTCCCCCACTGCATCTGACTCAAATGATCAGATTCGCCGACACCTTAATCATGAGACTTTCCAATGAATCAGGAGTGAGGGAGCATTTAAACACAAGCAACTGAATGGAACGCTGAGAAAAAAAACAAGCAAACAAGCAATACAGCAACAAATTGAAGACGAGAGCAGCTGATGTTCAGATCAGTCTTCATCCTCTGGCTTTTTTCAGCACGTTCTGTAAACACAGAAACAACAACTGTAAGTTTGTTTGTTTTAGCACAGATGTATTTTTTAAAAATAATTGAATATCACATTGTCTATTGTTTAGATGCTACATCAGGTCACGACAGAGTCTTATAGAAAAACATTTCCCCAAGTTGATGGAAATACAACATTGCTAATAATAGCTTTAGCATGAATGCCCCAGAGACTTTCCATGACCGACGAACCTTAGAAACGGCTTTGACGTGGTGAGCTCGGATTGTTGTAGATTTCTCCTCAAACGCTTTGGTTTTCGCCTCCTCAGCCAGGTTGTTCAGAAACAGCAATGTGAGAAGTTCAATCTGCAAACAGTCACTTGTTGGTCAGCAAGCTCACGTTAGCTCACGCTAGCTAACCATCGGCAGATACAGACCATTGCTTCTGACGTCGACCTCACGTTGCTATTCCTCTTCATTTTGGATTTAAAAGTATTTTTCAACTTCGGTGGCTTGTTCAACATGCTGATAAACTGTAATGGGACAAAACTTTGAAGAAAATTGTTTGTTGACGATTTCAAATCTCCCGCTGATGTGACTTCCGGGTGAGTCTTCTTCGTTTCTTTTTGTCAGTTGGTTGCCCTTCCCGCTATGACCGCCACCTTCCGGTCATTGTGTATCCTGCACTTGATTATTAGATACATGGGAAAGAAGATAAAGAAATGAATAATGTATACCACAGGAATGTTATCAGTCTTACACAATTAATTAATGACAAATAAATCCAGATGAGGTTATTAAATGTTACACATACTCCGGGACGATAGATGGCGGTGTGACCGTTTTCCATTGTTACGATCTGACTTTGTAGCCGACGTAGAAGAAGTAGTAATGGCAACCACCGTGAAGGAAACCGGCATGAGAGACATGCTGCGATTTATGAAACTTATCGGCCAACTCAAAGTAAGTGTTGCACGTTTATTAAATGGTCACATTGACGTGAATGATGACGTTTACGTCTGTTTGACACGGTGACGTTTACACTGAGATGTCCGACTTAGTTTGTCAATCTGATTCGTTGTCAGTCATGTCTCTGGTCTCTGGTAAGCTACTCTACACTAATCAGAAGGTAGTGAAAAATAAATAAGTCATGACTTTTAGTATACACATACCACGTGTGTGTCTTCCTGAAGAGGACCCCAAGGACCGGCTGGGTGTACAGGAAGGTGAAAGAACCAGAGAGTGTGTCGGACCACATGTACCGGATGGCCATGATGTCTCTGACGATCACTGACCCCACAGTGGACAGGGACAGGTGGGTCCACATCCACGGAAGGCGGCTGGAGATGGATGGACACCAGCATGTGATGCTTTCAGCTATGAAGGGAAATCACGTCCACGCTTACACTTTCTGAGGCATCCTAAAGCAAACGCAGGTCTTTCAGCTTTAGTCTGCCCCCCCACTGGTTTAGTTTCTCTGTTTCTCTTCAGGTGTGTGAAGATGGCTCTGGTCCACGACATGGCCGAGTGCATCGTGGGAGACATAACTCCATCGGACAATGTCAGTAAGGAGGAGAAGTACAGGCGAGAACAGGCACGTGACCGTAGACTCACAGCATCAGTCCACTTGACCTAATTTGTTGTCGTGAGAGGTGGAAAAACACATTTTAAAAGCTTTTTTGTTCAGGAAGCAATGAAACACCTGACAAGTCTCCTGCCGGACGGACTCACACGGGAGCTTTACGCACTGTGGGAGGTAGAATTCTCTTTGTGTGCAGAAGTACTGCGTATATACGTAATAGCTTATTGTCCCCCTAGTGGGGTAATTTGGTAATGTTACAGTAAGACATCAACTCTGCTACTGCAGGAATATGAAAGCCAGAGCAGCCCAGAGTCCAGGTTGGTGAAACAGTTTGATGCTCTGGAGATGATCCTGCAGGCTCATGAGTACGAGGAGCTGGAGGGGTCGCCGGGACGACTGCAGGAGTTCTTTGACTCCACCAGCGGTAAGCCATTCTCTTCCCGTCACCCTCTCTTTGTGTTTGTGTGTAATTGCGTGCGTCCCCTCAGGTCGTTTCCACCATCCAGGTGTCGTCCAGTTCGTCAGCTGTTTGCAGGAAGAACGGGGACGTCACATGACTGGAACGAAACCTCCTGCGGACTCGCAGACGGCCGGTGCAACGTCCACACAGCCGACCTCGACCTGCGACACAGTGTGAGCGCCGTACGCGGCTTTACAAACACGACACTGACAGTCTGTTGTGGAGGCGATGCCTCTTCTGATCCGCCTTGTTTACTGTCTCTGTTGCTATGGTGATTTAGAAAATGTTATCCACATGACATGAGGCAAGTATGTGATCACTGCAGCATCAGTGTTTGTCAGTGACGTACACTGGCATGTACGTTACATGACGTTCATCGACGTCTTTCACAGATCTTGACTTTCATAATAATTTCAACATCCCTTTGAAATGTGGTGAAACAGTCTTTAATTTCAGCCACAAAAACACAGAATTGTTTGGAAACAGTCGATTAATCCCAATGCGATCAGAGCTGAATGCTGAGCGTCAACAAAATAAGAATCACACAAAACACAGAGACTGATCAGGATGTGGAAACTGACAAACAACAAAGAAATAACTACACAACTTAAATCCTTAAATTAAATAAAGTTAGTTCAATACCAACAAGTCTCAGAAATTCTCAGTTTCACATTATGTTGTAGAGAAATGTTTCACATCTATGTCTGACTGTTTGGATGTGTCAGACATTGTGACTCAGCAAGTTCAACTACATCATTAGTTTGCGTCTTTCAACATCCCAGATTTTTGTTGACATTCTGTCAGAAACTCCCTCGGCTGTACGCGAACAAACACACGTAGTGTTCTTCCTGTCTACGACCACGTGATGTTCTGTGAAGAATTGCATGAGTCAGCATTAAAGAACTTCCAGGACTTAAACTTGTTTGTCAGGAAGTGTGAGATCAGGCGATACAAAAAAAAAAAACATCTTCTACGTGAGCGTATAATTTCTTGACATTTGTTTCCCTCCACAGCAACAAGTGTTTGCTGAAAAACATATTTTTTATTCACCTAAAAATATAGATATCTGCATTCTCTGGGTATAAAACTTAAGATACTGTGGATTGAGGATTAGTGACGGTGTGAAAACAAATTTGCGAAATAAAGATTTCCTTTGTGTGTTCAAACCTTCTTAATTTTTCCTGCATTTTCTCCTTTTAATCACAACGACTCAAAGGCAAATATATAAAGATTCTAAGATTACCTGCTCACATCTGATTACACTAAAATTCATAGATGGTTTCTGACCTTAAAACACGTCAGTTGAAGTCATTTCACGCAGGTCAAAACTGCACGTGGATTTTGACTGTTTGGAAAAAAGCTAGAGTATAATTTAACTGCAGTTCTTTCCTTCTTATCATTATCTGTCTCAACCGCATCCATCAACATCTGTGGTGGAATGTGGTGTGGAGGCCATTAGGGGGCAGCAAACTGATTTCATCCACAGGTTTACGTCACAATCAGCTCTCAGCCTCTCAGGTGGTCAGATGGAGTTAAAAAAATAAACCTGCTGAGTATGTATGTGTGTGTAAAATGGTGTGTACCTTCACACACGTCTTAGAACTTCCTCCAGTATTCACGGTACTTTCTGTCCAAACACCAACCTGCCATCGGTTGTGGTCACAACACTGTCATGGAGGCACCTGCAGAAAACAACTGCTAACACGACCTCTCAGATGGCTCTGACGGGTTACTGCTCGGTGACTCCTCTGCGCTGGCTCTGGCTGCTGACGACAGGACCTCCTCAAAGCTTCCTCCGGCCCCAGAGCCCCCGACCTTCGTCTAGGTCCAAAAATATACAAACTGGACTTATACATGGGCAGAAATGTTTTTAACAAAGACAAATGGGGAATAATTTCACCTCATCATAGACAAGAAAAAGTAACTTGGCAGGAGCATCAAATATCAAGTCGAACAAATCTTATTATTATATTATTATTAAGCAAGAACAGAGTTTATATGTGGGTGAATACTCTTCTCTGATTGGCTGACAGCTGTGTGTTAAAACAGCTTAATGGACATGTTCAGCTCCAGGTGAAGTATGGTTGAATCGACGCGTGTGAGTTGAGCGAAGGGGTGTGTGTGTGGGGGGTGGACCACCGACGTACAGATCCAAAGCATTCAGTCTTTGAACACGGACTTCACCTTGATCGTGGACACGGTGTTCTCAACCCTCTCCTCAAAGGACCTGAAGCTGGGCGAGTTTCTGCCGAGAGGGAAAAAACCAGACTGACGTCAAATGTTCAGCGGATCAGAACGTTTACACATTTATTAAACATTTATTACCAGTCACTGCGTTGTCTGATAGGTAGTCTAGATTCTCCTGATGAGAACTCACTGGACTAATGACTGGGGTCAGTTTGTTGATGGTGTCATAAGAGGTGGTGATGTCAGTCAATGTGGTTTGTGTTTATTTCAACAGACACAATCACCATCAAATTCATGGGAGCAGACGTCTGTGGGTTTAGTTAGTTAACAAACAACAGATCAACAGGTACAAAAGGGCGTCGAACCCACAACCAGCGGTTGGTTACCTCATGGCGGGCATGCTCACAGAGTGTCTGACAGAGTAGCTGTCCCCGGAGAGCGTGGTGAGAGAGGAAGTCACGATTAGACCGGAACAAACAAACAAACACAAACAGGCTAAGGCTAACCCCTGAATCCAACACAAACAGGCTAAGGCTAACCCCTGAATCCAACACAAACAGGCTAAGGCTAACCCCTGAATCCAACACAAACAGGCTAAGGCTAACCCCTGAATCCAACACAAACAGGCTAAGGCTAACCCCTGAATCCAACACAACCCACGGACCGGACAGGACGACCGGTTTCACAGCCACCCTGGAGTCTACGTCCTCTTCTTAAAATCAAGACAAATGGAGAACTGAGGTGATTTGACTCGTCTCCCCCACTGATGTACGACGACAGTCAGTTCAGACTGTTTGCATCATCAGTGTTTTCTTCAGTTGTATGATCCCGTTTCTGTTCAACACTCAGGAGTCAGCTGCTGGTTCTTACCTGATGGAGTTGGACCTGGGGGAGCATTGAGGAGGAGGGAGAGGGGGCAGAGTCAAAGTAGCATTTAAAGTTTATCAGAGGACAGAAGAGATTTCCTTATCTGACATCACACACACACACACGGCAGAGCAGATGAGGGGGAAAAACAAACAGTGGTTAGCTGCTGAAAGACAAACAGTAAAAACAACATATAACTGTATCTACAGTGTTTATTGTTGACTCATCAACAACAATCGATAGATACAAAAGTCACAACAGGGACAACAGAACATTTCAGGAACATACATGCAATTGATCATGAAGAGCAGAAGAGAAAAATGCAAACATGCTTCAGAGTCATCGCACACGTAC
>CAAKHB010007230.1:0-14140 GCA_901007665.1 Aeoliscus strigatus | reverse complement strand
CCCATGCAGTCTTTACTGGGTCTTTACTGAAGAACTTCCTGTTAGGCGGAGGTCCATGGTGACTATTTGTTGACAGCAGTATTAGAAGGCAGTAGAGTAACTGAAAGGAAAGAGAAGTGAAAAAGTAATTGATCTCCTCATCTACAACAACAGACTTCTTGAAATTGAATCACCTACTTATCTGCTTTATTTGCCTTCAGGTTTCCTTTGACCGTGGATTTCACTTTCAAGTTCAATCTTCCTCTTCATACTTTTTATGTTATTCTGAGGAGCATCTTACTGGTCCGTGGAGTTTTCCTTCCAAATATATTTTACCAGTTGAAAAATCTCTTTGGAAAGAAAACTTTGAACAGAACTTTTCAAATCTTCAGTCCATTTGGTCACGAGGCTCATGAGGCTGTCATTATGCTCAGTCACACCTGTTTCTCACCTAAAAGTCTCACTCTGAATTCAATTTACTCCCCCAAAGAAACAGCATGTGCTTATCTTTGACTTTTAAAGCTACTTGGTTTAGGCCACATTAGCATCTGACTCTCTCTGTGCTGATCTTCTCTCAGCCAGCTGCTTTTCTAATAGGTGTACTAATGAGTTTGCTCCGTTTTCTGCATGTTTTTGCTTCAGTTAAACAACATTCTGTGTCTGTTAGAAAGCAGAAGTGAGAGTCAAAGTACATTTAATGACACACGCACATGCCCGGTAATACTATTGAGATGGATGGACAGAGGGACAGACGGAAAGAAAGATTAAAAAAAGTTCAAAATAAGTCAAAGGAAAGGGCATCAGGAGGCCCGGGACTCCAAAGGATGTGACTCACATCTGTGCACAGTGACACCTTAAATCAGATTTTGTGGATGTAGGATTATGTTCTCCTGGGCAAATTAAATCCTCTTGACCAGACTCAGCAGGGGAAAAGACTTCACGAAAAGTAAAACCAAAGGAAAGAAGCAAATGAAAATATGGCAAATGCCACTGAAATGGTTTTCTTATTTCACCATGGTTGTCCCGTTCCTGGCACCACCTCTGGGCATGAAGTCCACCCCCGTGTCTGCTGCACCTGACCTTTCCCTGCTGGTGATCATCTTGCCTAGCCATGACAACTTAGAGATTAGCTGAAATACCAGCCTGTTTCCAGCTTTATCTATGCCTCCATGCCACGTAATGAAGCCTCGACACAAAGAAGTATTTGCGTCTGCCGGGACGACATCGGACAGATGCTGTCATCCACGGTTCTTATTTGTATGGAACACACTACGGAGGCACAACAGCCTCACACTCACACCACAGCCTTCTTTACCTCAGTCGTATTTAACAGATTATGCTGGAAAAGAGTCAACTATGCCAAGGAAATACATGCTTTTGTGAGCACAAAAAACTGCTTGTTAGGGTGAAGAAAACCAGCCAGACACAGGGGAACCGAAAAGGAGATGAAAGGAGAGACGGGAGGCAAGGTGGACCTTCGTAAGGGCACTTTGGGCAAAGTGTCCTTTGTGTATCAAAGGACACTTTGATACACAGGTGATGTGGCAGTTGAGAACGTCATGAAACGAACCTTTGATCCCTTCTAACATTGCTCATCAGATTTTCATGTCTGTTTTGTTTTGTTTTTTTTCCAAAAAGTGGAAACCTCACTTAAAGCACTGGCGATACTGGCTACTGCACATACATCTCTACTCCGCTCCTATATGGCCTTATATTGATGCCACCATTCTGAGTGAGCAGTAAGGGTTTGGAGGATAGGAGGTGTAAAAGATAAACTCTGATTGGCTGTTTCACCTCCAATCACAACACAAACTGCAATTTATCTGAAACAGTCTGAAAATAGCAAATTTCATCAAAGGCTTCACAAACAATAACATGATATCACACTAGAGAGAATGTTTCCAAGGTCTCTTGAACACATGATCACCATCGGGGAGTGGTTTCAGCCACAGTTAGTTAACAGCAACAAATGGATGGAAAAGAACAGGTGAAGAGAAATTCACCTTCACAAGGAAAGAAAAGAGAGAGGACAAAGTCAGTGGTGTTTACAAACCACACGTGGTCTGATCATTAGTGTTTCTGATAAATATTATAATGAGCACAATCCTAACCTTTCACATTGTAATCATATTTTTATTTGCAATCTTTTGCGTGTCTGAACAGAGTGTATGCACGTTGTGTGTTACTGTCTCGATTCACAGTAAAATACTGTGCCGTTGACTTTAGACCAGGTTTTTGTTGGTCAGCGGCGCATTTTCTTTCTGCGTTGTCTAACTAACAATGCGCCATCATTTTAAACCGACACGTCCAAAACAAGTTAATTTGTTAGGTGGATGCTGAGGGTGCATCGCTTTAAAGTGACAACTACACCAAAAGAGCAACGATTTCCAAAAAGGATCCAAAGTATTAGCTTTCACCAGTGTGAATCACACAGACAAAATAATAGCACTTCTCAGAGGCATTTCATGCACTTAGGCAACAAATATTCAGTGTTAAAACGTGTTTTTATCATTAATGGAATCATTAAATGACAGAATGCAGCACAAAATTCTATGATGTCATAAACACCTTTGAACAGAATGACTAGCCAGAATGCAAAATGATATAAAAATAGGAGACAAAAACTAAGCTTAAATTGTCTTAACAAAAAAGTCCAGGTGGCCAAAAAAATCAAAAGGACTTAAGTCATGTCCACACGGACACGGAACCAGGATAGTTTTAAAAAAGTTTTCTATACACATGGAATCATTAAATGACAGATTGTAGCACAAAATTCTATGGTGTCCGTCAAGTGCCATAAACACCTTTGAACAGAATGAACTGAAACATAATTTCTATACACATGGAATCATATCCAGAACTGCGCACGTCCACACAAATCCAGTCAATAGACCGTAGCATATATGCCAGGCCCCTATGTGGCGTTGTAACGCTGCCACAGATATACCCCAAAAACAAAGAAGTAGTAATGGAGCATGCACGCAACTTGTGTGATGTAAACACACAAAGAATAAAATTGTGGAGAATATGAATAAAAAAGGAGACATTCATGGACGAACAGACACATTCAGCAGATGAGATTTTCCGATGAAATCTCATGACTATTAACCTCATAGACATATATAGAAGGCTAGATGCCTCAAGGAGGAGCCTATAACGACGTTCACCGGCGGCCATCTTGCCACAGGGTTCTATTCGGATACGTTGTATGGTGGCGATAGGAAGGCGAGTGACCTGCGCTAACAAAAGTACTCTGAACTTGCTGAAATCTTGACAGATTTACAAACGGTTTGGTTTATTACAAGGAACATTTACTTCACTAGAGTCAGAGGGATCCAGGGCTAAAAGCTGTTTCATGGAATCTGAAATTGCCTGAAAGTCAAAAGAGGACATTTGTTTTAATTGAACACTGCATGAAATATATTTGTATTATCAGGGAAACAGGCCTGTTTCCTATAATTATGTGTATATACACAGTATGGCATCGTCGTTGTCACTGATTGAATCAGTCATATCTCTCTCTCTCTCTCTCTCTCTCTCTCTCTCTCTCTCTCTCTCTCTCTCTCTCCTCCTTCATTCAGGTTAATAAATACTGAGGGGCTTTTTGAAAACCTCTTGTCCCTTGTTACAGAGCTATCAGTATCTCCACAGAGCATCTGGACAGTTTGGAGTTTCTCTAGATTTAATATGATTAAATGCCTGGCAGAAAATGAGCTCTTGGCTTATCAAGATGTCAGTGTCAGTGGATGAATTTCAAATCTTGATCACAAGTGAGAATCATGCTTAAAAATGCACCATAATGCAACTTTAATACAACTTTAACCCTCATGCCTGATATTCAGGGAGGTATGTTCTTACCAAATATGGACAAAAATGTCCACAAACAAAAAGCTCTAAAAATAGTATAGATTATACTTTTTCCCATTTTTTTGTTGTTTTTTTTCCCCATTAATCGCCAGTATATAGGTTCCTATGGTAAATGAATGGAACACAAAAAGGCTGATATTTTCAAAATACTGAATGCCAACCGAATGTGTTGGCGGGGATTACACCAGTCTTGGACATGTCATGGATTAGTAGCACACTTGATTTGGAATCATTTGTATGTTTTTGGTAATGTTAGAATAAAAGAAACGCTCCCATAGACTTCCATTCAAATACATGATGATTTCTCCATTGACGGTCAATAGTAGCAAAAAAACACTATAAATATGAACGTATACTATTTTTAGAGCGTTCTGTTCGTGGACACGTTTGTCCAAATTTGGTAAGAACATATGTAGCAGACACCCCTGCTTGGTATCATTCCTCCACATTCCTTTCTCACCATTTGTGAATCAGCCCACCTGAGGTCACCCCTGCTGACTTCTTCTCAACACAGAACCTCCTTATCAAGATGGCACCAAGCGCCATCTTGAACGGGCCTCCTTCCTCTAAGTTCACTCTCTGGGCATCAAACCATAAAGATGTCACTGCTGACATAATACAAACACCTTGCAGGGAGAAGAACCTTCCTCCCTTCCACAGTTTATGACTCCAGAGACCCAAATCTCAAACTCCCCCACTCTCTTCTTTGGGGGCCAAACTGAACTCCAGACCTGCATTCCTGAGCAGGACTGAGACTCTGAGACTCCTTTGTTTCATTTGTAATCTACTCTGGCGAGTCGCTGATCAGGAAGCGCCATCGGCAGGACCAAACCTCTGGAGACCATGACGCCGTTCAGGGACAACCCACTTTGGAGACGTCACATGCAGCATCCAGCATCACTGGGTCCCAGCCTCAGCTCCTGAAGTCAAGTAGGCTCTTACATCTCTGAGCTGCTCATAAGAGTTGATGTCAGAAGTCCAGTAACTGACACACACACACACACACACACATACACACACACGTACACACGCACACACACTGCTCATCATCAGCGATGTACAATAGGTTAGTCATTAGTTCAGTTATCAAGGGATTAATAATTGATCAATAACTTTCTCCTATCACCCCGACTTTACCTTTTGTCTTGTTTTACGTTCTGTCTGTTCTTTGTTTGTCTTGTGTTTTGTCACTTTATTATTCTATGTGTTATATTAGTATTTAGTCAATAAATACATATCTTAAAACTCGTTGTTGCCTGTTTCCTTTGTGCGCAGAGACATGATCCATTGAATCTAAAAGATCCCCTTTGCTGCCCATGAACAAAAACTGGGTTATCGCTACACATACCTTAAATTTGGAATCTGGGATTACAAAAAAACAAAAAAATGCATCCAAATCAAGTGTGCTACTAATCAATGACAAGTCCAAGACTGCTTTAACCCCCCCCCCCCCACACACACACACACACACACACACACACATTCGGTTGGCATTCAGTGTTCACTGAAAATATCAGCTTTTGTGTGTGAATTTTTAGCCGTTTTTACCATAGGACCCTATACACTGGCATTTAAGAGGTTAAAAGTCTGAAATTCATTGAATGTTTGGTATGTATCATCAGAGGATAAGTAGAATAGAAGATTCATGCAAACAAAATGGAAAAAATATGAATGTATACTATTTTTAGAGCTTTTTGTTTGTGGACACTTTTGTCCACATTTGCTAAGAATGTGTTTTAGGGTGGCTGGGTTGGTATTTTACACCAACTTTTGTTATTCCAAAGTTGGTGTAAAATGATCACCTCTTACCAGGTTTGATGGCCATAACCCAAAGCACTGCTAAAATATCAAAAGTTTAAAAATGAAAATGGACACTTTAGTCCATATCAGACAAGAGGGTTAATTACCCCGCAGTGTAAGTTATAAAGGCCAAAGTCTAACAACGATGTCAGTAGCTGGAAGACCTTGGGCATCGTTACATCTTGTTGTTTAGAATTTGTGTTTGCCCTACATGCCTCGTCACATGAAGACACTCACACACATACACCAGGTCTGACATGCTCTCTGGGCCATCAAGGGAAGCAGCTGGAAGTGGGGCATCTCACCCTGCACTTGTCAATAACAGCAATCGAGGTAACACAAAGCAGGAATATGCTTGGCTGATTGTGTGCTTCTATTCAAGAATATGAAAAACAGAATAATTTTCCATTTGAAAAGAACAAACTGCTCACATGTACGTTGGCAGTGAAATAAAGAAATGGGTTGTTTTGTTCCATCATCCGTAGCTTTCTGTATGTCGGCTAAAGACAGACCAGAGGAAAGGCCTTTCAGCACATCGTCACAGCGTTCAGACAGCTGGCTGGTCTGCAAATCAGTGCTGCTGGGAAGGATTGTTATTGGCTTTGTGATAATTCTGGTGGTGTTGTGCACATTCCTTTTTCTATTAATCAGTGTTTTTTCCGAGCAGCTTGTGATTGTGTATGAATAGTATTATATCATGGACCCCCATGAGGAAACTATTCATTGCTCTCCATGAAGATTACAACATGTGTTTGTCACCTGACAAGAAAGAACGATGCTGTTTGGATGTTATTGGACGCAACAGCAACCGTAGTGGAGCTAGATTTGGCCTGAACAAACTAACACCTCTTCACTTGTTACAAGGTGACAGTGATTCTCTGGAATCTCCATCTGGAGCTCCTCACTCTGTGAACAGGGGATGATACATCAATCTAGGCTCAGTGCAAGGGAGCATCATCACTGATCATTAACCACCTGATAAGCCGAGAGCTTCATCCTCCTGGACATGCCAAAGATGTTTCCTTGTTGCTTATCGTCAGGGTGGACATCCCGGTTTTGGAACGTGTTGTTCCCTATTGGCTGGAATGTGAACATGAAGAACCACGAACAACTTTAGTCAAGAAAGAAAAATGACAACCAAGATGTAATCGCAGGCTTGAGGTGCATCAGACAATGTTCTCATGTCCATAAAACCAGTGTGACAGTCTGGGTAGCAGCATTACGTCAGCAGAGAGTGGGATAAAAGATCCAAAGTCCAACAGTCCTTCACATAAAAATAACACCTGAACTCAAGAAACAACCTGAAAAACTGAGCATAAATATCAAAAGACAAAGTAACACATTCACAGGAAGTCATTGGATGTATCTAATAAAGTCAGAGGGTAAGTACAAAAACAGCACCCAATCCACAGGCACTATGATTTAGCATTAAGTTTGCACCGAGTTGGCCATTTGACAGCGTTCAGTAACGTGTCGGCCAACCTATCCAGTAAAAATGAGATCCCTCTGTTCCTCCTGTGCCGTCCCAAGGCACATGAAACCATGAAACCTGAAAATGGGTCAGTGAAACGGTGAGTGGCACAGGCTTACTGTCAAAAACCAACAGCATGACATTCAAATCTGCAGCGTAAAGGAGCTGCCACATCACCTAGTAACAAAAGACAGAAGCATAGGTGTAACTAACAAAGCAGCATTTCCTTTCTCCTGGATTCTCTTCAGAAGGAGCTCAGTCCCCCAGCAGCACCGAGTCATCAGTCACTATTGACTATTGACACTTGTTTGTGTGTTTAAATTAGAAGGTGTGAAAATGTTCCCATTTTCTGCCACAACCTCTGTCTCTCATCACACTTATCACAAATTATGACAGCAATTTCCTGACCCCCACCCCCTGGTGCTCTTCTCTGCTCTCTTATGTCTACTGCCATGAATCCCATCTTGTCTCTTTGCCTAATTTTTTACACAACAAAACATTTTGATTTCAGCCCGACTGCCATATTGAACGTCTTTCATCCTCACAAGAGGAATTTCAAATAAAATAATCTGTCACACATAGAACACATCTAACACAGCTTCGATGTGATCAGTCACAGAAGTTTTGTTCACAGGTCAGTTCTACGTGGACGACCAGATGAACAAAACCACCCAGTAATGTGCTGAACTGACTCAAACGTGATCTACGCTGTGTGGGTGTGTGTGTGTGGGTACAGTCTGAATGATCCTCTACAGTCCAGAGAGTGATTTAACGTCTGCATTTGGATCTGCAAAACGAAGCATGTGGAGTTGGAATATGTTTGTCTTAAAATCGTCTCCTCTGTGATTTAGACTCCTCTGTGGCATTGGATGCTGCATTTCAACGGTTATACTTTCGACAACTCTTTTGCAAAACTGCATTTTTTGGATGTCAGTGAAAAGACACACACAGGAGTTGGAGGAGCAGCAGGGATTTTTGGGAAATAAGTGTGATTGTTGTTATTGGTGTACTTTGGTGTACTGCAACCTGGTTAAAATTCAACTATATTAAAACATATGTTGCCTATTTATAAATATTATATGTATACACTACCATTCAAAAGTTTGGGGTCACTCAGAAATTTCCTCCTTTTTGAAAGAAAAGCTTTCTTTTTTTTTTCTTTTTTCAATGACGACAACATTAAATGAATCAGACTCGTCCAGACATGTGGTAAATGACTATTCTAAGCTGTGAACATCTGATTTTAATGGAATATCCACCTACACCTACAGAGGCCTTTTCCACCAACCATCACTCCGGTGTGCTAATGCTACATTTTGTTCGCTAATCATGTTCAAAGGTGAATGGTGATTAGAAAACCTTTGCACACATGAAAACTGTTGATTAGAGAAGGTAGAAAACTGGAATTGTCTGGATGACCCCAAACTTTTGAACGGTGGTGTATAAATACGTATATATATTATATTATTTTATATTAAATATTAACAGTGGTTTGTTGCAAAGAGCAGAACTGATCTTCTAAAAGGATCTGGGAGTTATTATGACATGCAGTATGTGAGGAAACAGGGTTTTCCTTCTTCCCTTCAGAAGCATGAGCTGATTGCAGTTTGTAGAAATGTTTAAATGTGATGTCATCAACATCAGCTGGTATTGTTGAGAGGTAAATACACTGGATCAACTCAGCTGAAAAAGATGTTGATCCTATTGTGAGATTTAACTCAGTGTGTTGACCAAATGCATCCGCAACAGAGATAATGAATTAGATTTCTTTACAAGCAAATAGAGGAGATATTTGATCTAGTGCGATTTATCTTTGTACAAAGAAGGAAATCAAATTACCGCAATTTCTGCTTCGGTTGAGCTTTTGGTGAATGGACAAGTCAGCAAAACATGAAAGGAAACTCAGGTCATTTAAAGTTAGATTTAATTAACAGTTCCTGGAGTGAGCCGCATGCACAGTGGATCTTTAATGACATCATGCACACAGCGTGATGTCATTAAAGGAAGGAAGTGAACATGCCAACCACTAGTCTAACGTTGGCCAACAAATCTGTGAGCATGTGTTGTTAACAAGGAGGGAGAGGAGAAAATGAAAACTCTGATGACGTCTCTTTGTGGAGCAAACACCACAACGTCCACACAGAGGAGAAGTTGGATGCCGTGTCGGAGCCAGAAGTGGTGGGGTCCAGATGTCGGGGGTTTCATGGAGGAAGATTTCTCTCACAACTTCAGTAACAGGAACAAGGAACATTGGTCAGCGCCTCTCCTGCTCCTGCTCTCACTGCCGCTCTCTCTCCCGCCCCCGCCTGTGGGACTTTCATTTACAAAACAGTGCAACGTGTGTCAGGATGACATCAAAATCGCATTCTATGTGACCTGGCTGTTCAGACTGCGGTTGCATTCAAACAAATCGGACATGTATCTGAATCAGTACCACACCTGAAAGTGGCCTGAACCTGATTTAAAAATGTCAGATTCATTGCGACTTGTTCTGTTCACACTGTCAAAATCAAATGGGGTATGGGGAATGTTCTAGAGAACAAATCAGATTCAGGTCACTTGTAACTGCAGTGTGAACGTCAACGTAGATCTGGTGCATCAGAGTTCGGACCACCTCATTTCAGTCAGAACTCGTTCCATCGTTTTCGTTCCAACACGTTTTTATCTCTTTGTTGTACAATAACATCACCCTGTATCATTTATTCATTTCTCTGTGAGGCCTGTTCACTTCCTTCCCCGTAACCAGCACCAGTCTTTGTGGATGTTGTCGTATTTCTGTCTTTCTTTCTTTCTTTCAGTATGATTGTAAAGCTTTCTCCTCCACTTTGCAGACAATTTGCACAGAATTTTGCAGCCGATTTTGCAAATCCATTGTTCATTTCAGTATTGATGACAACGCCATGTCCCTTCATGTGGTTTTTGTCTTTATGCAGCTTCATCTAAGTACCCTGACTCTGTAGACATGAAGTCTTTTTCACTGATTTTCACCTAAGCTTCAGAAAAGCCTGTGTCTCAGCAGTGACCTCCACGGTTGGTCTGCAACATAATGCCTGAGTGCAGCCTTTGAACATGACGTTACCTCTGCAGCTGCATTGAGCTCCTGATCTTTTTAAAGAGAAGAGGGACGGCAGACCTCCAGGTCACTTTTGAAGTTGCAAATGTTGTGAGCCCTTTTAGCCCTTTCATTTCAATGTACAATGTAATGTAATGTCTCAATGTAGAGGTGATCTTCCTGGCTTGCAACTGTTTTTGTTGACACAGGCCCTTTGCAATCTACTTGAGGTTCATTTCAGACTTGGCAACTCTTCCTTGGCCAAGACAACATGTATCAAATGAATCTTAACAAATGAAATGAAATCTTCCTTTTATATCTCAGGTCAAAAAGTCATTGAGGACAATTATAAGCCATTACCGTACATCTGTAACTTATTATTTGAAATCCAATCATTTCCAAACAAAATGAAAGCAACTGAGGTCATACTTGTATGGCTGGAAACACACATCATTTCACAAACTAGACCTGTCTCCCTACCGCTACAGTTCTCAAAGATACTGGAAACAACAGTATCAGTAACAGTATCAACAGTAAGAGTAGCAAGATCAACAGGAGCAGTTGAGTAGATAATTGAGATATCTGCGTGAATATGAATTAACTGTTTGTGATACCAGTATGAAAATAATAAATATAGAAAATAAAAGAGTAATAAAACAGTACAGATTCCTGTGGCACCCCTTTCAAGGTACTTGAAACATCAGACTGGTAACAGCTATAAGACACAACTTGATTTCTGCCAGCTGACAGCCCTTCTTAGCGCTATCACAGGACTTCAATCAAACACAGTATTGTAGAGTTACACATTGTTCTTTGTTAGTTTAAACCACTGAAGATCTCTCAGGACCAACATTAAATATAATGTAAATATATCCACAGCAAATAAGTACGTCGGCGATCGTGAATTTCACACAGCCTTTTTTTCCCTTGAATCTTTAACATGTGTTACGCTTTAATTAATGGATTCATTTTATGAAAGAGAGAAGGGGTGGGATATGTTGGTTAATAATGGTATCAATATACGGAACATAATTTTTAATTAAGAATACGTGTTGACTCAACGTAACATCCTGGCTTATTTAGTGCATGTAAAACATAGGGTCAATATTTCTAGATGTATTATGAACAACTAAATGATTAGTTCTTTGAACGGGAGTCTGGAACAGGGAAGATGGTGTTTGAATTTCATACGATCATTTCAAAATCGCTGTGGTCTGGAACAGATCAGATCCTGCTCAGTGGGATTCGACTGGCCTGTTAAAGGTCTGGTCTGAACTGGTGAGCCCTCCGTGAAACGATCCTCTGCACTACTTTAACATTGTTGATTCAAACAAGTTTCTGTTTTTACTGCCGGTTGTTTTTATTGATTTGATCTGTTCCAGACCACTGTGACTCTAAAAGGATGCTATGAATTATGACATGATCTCCCATTCATATGACATGATCTCACATTAAAAGAACTAAGTATGAATCCTTTCAGAGGGGTGGAAATATTAAACCTGCTTTATTTATGTTTTACATCCACTAAATAACCCAGTTTGCTATGTTCAGTCAAACGTACATTGATACCGTTATGAACTAACATGTCCTGCAACGCTCCATAAATGAATCTGTCAATTAAAACAGCGTGGACCTGTTATCGAAATCATCCAAAATCAAAACACTGTGATACCTGTTACGGATTCAGGGGAAAAAAGGCTGCGTGAATTTGACAAACAAATTCTCGGCTGGACTGGAAAAATATGTTAAAAGAAAACTATTTTGAAAAGGTTGTCAACCAACATAATTCTAACGTGTTTTAGTTGTGTGGCAACACAATTCTGAGGAGACAGGATTGTCTGTGTTCATGGACTCCCCAAGTCGCAAAGAGACAGACCACCAGACAGCTTATACAAGTAGCTACTGGTAATCATTTGTGGTTGTGAAACAGCATGAGTCCACTTGGCAATCCCAGCTGATAGTAATACCAGGAAGGCAGAGCACATAAAGATCATGGTGGGCTGGAGGGACAATCACAAAAGATTAGGAAGATGACCTAAGCTAAGTGTGTTCCAGGTGCAACAGGAATCACATCTGAGGTCTCTGTCTGGAAGCGTACAGTCCTAGAACCAGATACCCCACTGCTCTGCAGCTGTCAGTTTCATCTCACAAGTATCTGCAGAAGGATTTCTGAGTACTTTAAGGACATCTCTTTGATCTAGGCTTCTAAGTCAATTGATTCAGTACTATTCTAAATCAAAGGATGGCTCCCTGTGAGCAGAATTTATATTGTTGTTAAACTGTCACCCTAGCCACTGGCCAGCCAGTCTATGTATTGGCCTGTCAAGCTTTCCATCCAAAAAATTGCCTCTACTCATTGCAAAAAACACATAAAAGTCATCTGCCTTGTCAAAGGTGCACTGTTGGAGTGAAACTCGATGATACCTGGGGGTCTGGAGAAGGGTCATGGGTCAGTGGACTGGGCATACCACTTGTCAATCATGTAAAAAGTGCGGTATGACGTTCACACTCATGTTCTCACACAAACTGTGCTTGGCAGGGCATAAAACACAATCCAGATTGATTGAATTATTTTTGGAAACATCTAATTTTCTATTTTCAAAAACATGATTTTAGAACAGTGGTCAAACTCTGAAAACAGAAGTAGTGCAGCGTGTTGGGAAGGGCGGTTGTGAGGCTTCCCAGCATGCTTTGCTACAGTGTGTCTGACAATTAGAAAATAACCAAAAAGAGCACTTGGCACCATGAGCAAGGCTGTGTGTTTTGGGTGATGACTTCCCTGCTTTGATGTGTTTGATGGTGTGAGAGCAAAATAAAGAGCTATGTTTCCTGAAGCCCAGTGGTGCACAGAGCTGAGTTTCCTCACAAGAACCCAAGCTCGCCACAATATTTTCCATCCTTGAGTTCTCATTTTCCATCGTTTTTAATATATGGAAATTGACCAAATTTCACCACCACCGCTCTCCAGACACAGCACCTGGAGGTTCTCATCATCATTGCAGGGGACTTCAATCATGTCACCCTGGAATCCACACTTCCTGCCCTCCATCGGTGTATTGACGGCCCCACCAGGAAAAACAGAACAATTGATTTGCTGTAAACCAATGCAAAGGAGGCATACACAGCCACCCCCTTCCCCCCACTGGGCAAATCAGACCACAGTCTGGTGCAACTACAGCCCAAATATATTGCTCAAAAAAATTAAAGGAACACTTTTTAATCAGAGTATAGCAACCCATCAGTCAAACTTCTGGGATATTGATCTGGTCAGTTCAGTAGCGGAGGGGGTTGTTTATCAGTTTCTGCTGCTTTGTTGTTATTGAAATCAACAACTGGTGCATCAGAGCGGCAACAATGAGACGGCCGCCAAACAGGAATGGTTTTCCAGGTTGAGGCCACTGATACTTTTCTTCCCTCCTCATCTCTTTTGGCTGATCTTTTACTGACTGACTTTCTACTGCTGTAGTTATTCATTTGGCTTGGATCAGCATCTCTGTTGATAGCATGGAGCGGTACCTGGACGCTACAGAGGTTGCACAAGTAGTCCAACTCCTCCAGGATGGCACATCAATACGTGCCCTTGCAAGAAGATCTCAAGAGCATGGAGGAGATTCCAGGAGACAGGTAGTTACTCTGGGAGAGTGGGACAGGGCCGTGGAAGGTCCTTAAACCCTCAACAGGATCGGTATCTGCTCCTTTGTGCAAGCAGGAACAGGATGAGCTCCTCCAGAGCCCTACAAAATGACCTCCATCAGGCCACTGGTGTGAATGTTTCTGACCAAACAATCGGAAACAGGCTCCATGAGGGTGGTCTGGGGGCCCGACGTCCTGTAGTGGGCCCTGTGCTCACTGCCCAGCACCGTAGAGCTCGATTGGCATTTGCCATAGACACCAGAAATGGCAACTACGCCACTGGCGCCCTGTGCTCTTCACCGATGAGAGCAGGTTCAACCTGAGCACATGCGACAGAC
>CAAKHB010007229.1:146277-163644 GCA_901007665.1 Aeoliscus strigatus | reverse complement strand
ATCTTGTTTTTTAACCATCCTACCTCTATTTTGTTGCAAGAAAGCCGCACACAATTTCCTTGTACTTGTGTATAATGTGTGTATAACCCACTGCAGCAGTTAGTTTAAGGATTAAGAATGCACTTTTGTACTGATACAATCTAACGCCGCCGTCTGTAGCCAGATGTCCCAGCTGTGCAGAAAACAAAAGAAACCACCACATGTTCACGCATCAATATACAGCACCAAGAGTAACGAAAGGACGGGGAAAAAATCCACAAAGACAGAAAACACATGCACCGAGGCTGGAAAGGAAAAGATTACTTGTATTTGACCTTTGACCCTGGCCGTGGCGAGCGCAGACGGTCAGGCCACTGAGGGTTCAGCCGTTACTGTTTGTGGCCTTCGGTGTTTTCCAGCCCACTAATTGGAGCCGAGCGTTGATGGTCGAGCACCATCTGTTGAGCACATTTCAGTCAGATATGCTTGCGTGTTGTCAATTTTAATTTTCCATACGGCGCCAGGATGCACAGAACTGTGGGGGTCTGTGAAAGCACTTCTCCTCGAGACACAGTTATAGAGCAATGATGTTCGAGGAGGCATAAATACTACATATGTATACTTTTTAAACTTTCCTTCAAAATTCATTCAAACTCAGAGGAAATATTTGCATTTTTTAATGGTGTCATGGTTACGGTTAAACACAGTTATAGACTGAAATGAATGAAATCGAAAGGAAAAAAGACAACTGGGGTGTGTCACCACACGGTTCCAGCACAGTCTGACTCGACTCGACTCGACTGAACCTGGTACTTGGTACTTTTTTTAGTTCCTCCTCCATCGAGGTTCTACGTCAGCTGACCCGGTACTAAACATGCCGGCCTCTGACTGGTCACGACAGACAGATTACCTTCCGCACAGAAGTCTACCGCAGTTTTACCGGCGATCGTGATTCAGTTCCTTATTTACGTTCTTGTTTATCATATCTGATGTGTGCAAGACACACACTGTGGTCCGTTGATGAAGGCCAGACGTTGGTGTGGTTTTTGTCTGGTTAGAAGGTTTGTTATCAGAGCTGGACAGAATTCTGTGTCCTGCTCCATCTCTTTTCTTTCACTCTGACTGTGACAAAAATCTACAAAGAGCAGCAACCTCTCCATCTCCTCCATGCTCTGCATCGTGTTTGTAATGTTAAAAAAAAAGTCCATCAGTCGGTTGTTGTTGTTGACGTCAGCACCCACGTCGGAGAGGAACTGAATCGTGATGGAAAAGAGCCTGAATGGAACCAAACTGAGTAGAGACAAACTGGAACCGTGCAGTGGAAAAGCGCCAAAAGATCAGAGGAGGTGGGGGTTGTGCAACTGAGGAGGTCTAAAATCCTCCAATGGTTGAACGCTGGAAAGGAACGACTCATAACTGTGGTCGCGTCTTTAAGGAAGACCCATCAGAGACGGGGGCCTGTTGATGGAAAAGCACAGACATGTAATCAGCCGGCTACTTATTCATTTCAACTTTCCTGGCCTGAGTTTCCAAACCCCTCCCCTCGAGATACAGAGCTTTTTTTTTGTGGAGCATGTTCGAACGAGAGCGATCTTTCAGATTTCAAGTCCTGTCAGCTTCAAACCTGAACTCCTCCAAAAACACGGACCCGGGCGGATTCACTGACGAGGGCCGGTTCCCTTCACAACACCACCAAATCTGAGGATCTGATACGACCGACAGATTCATCAATCCCCCAGCAGACGGGGAATGTATGTCTGGCCGAGCATTTTAAAGCAGGAAAGCGCATCCGCAACCCCCCCCCACCACCACCACCCTGCCCCCCGACCCCTCCTCAGCAGCTGTAACTCATCTGAGTCTGGCCGAGAGTCAAGCTCGACCCTTCGTGGTCTCAACCGGTCCCACTGCCCCAAACGTCACACGTGGTTTGATTCCAAAGTTCTTATCACTGCACCTATTAACTGCTCGTCTTCTTCTTCTTCTTCTTCTTTTTTTTCATTTTCCTCAAGGAAATGAGATTTCGGTGACTCATTAATTCCATATGATCATCGTCTAACCGCTCACGTCTGGCTGCAGAGTCTCTCTGTGTCATAAGTCTTTCCATTTTAGCGAAGGAACAATCCATAAACTGTCTTCCTTCGCTGGCTCCTCACATCTGGCTCCTCACATCTGTCAGCTTTTCGTTGAGTTTGCAGGTTCACCCTGTGTTCTATCAGCCTGGCTGCGCTCTCCACCTACGCGTTGGGGGGGACGGGACGTTTGGCTCGTTGTGGAAATGGCAGCGAAAGAGCAGACGCTTGAGTCATGTTGAAGGACTCCAGACGTCATGTTTTAAAAACCAGGGGAGGAAAATGTCGTTAGCTGATGAGTGGAAAATGCAGATCACGCTGTCGGAAGAGAACGTGCTTCTTCTTCTTCTTCTTTTTTTTTTTCACCGTTGTCACGATTAAACTGCACGGCGTCTGCGGAGCTGCAGTGAATTAGCTGAGAGGAGGGGAAAAAGTGAACATCTCACTCCTCCTCCTCCTCCTGAAAGTCCTGCGGTGGGATTTTTAAGACCACTCTGAAAACCACACTTCTCTTCCAGTAAATTTCAGTCTCTGCACACACGGAGAATTGAAAAAAAAAAACCCTCTCCAGCGATATGGCGCTGCACATCCCTGCTGAGTTTGAAATGTGCTGAATGATGATTGTTGAGCCTAAAGAAACAGTATTTAAAAGACACAAGGGAAAAAAATGGAAAAATATAGCGAATATAAATAAATCTGGCAAAAAATGAACAGATGAGTAAAAACAGCAAACACCAGATTCTAAATCTCCATAATAATGGAGGGAAATATTCGGCTGGTTTTCATTGTGAACCCACAGAGACTGTCGATGCTCACGATGCTCACGTGGACCAAATGAACCTTTCTGTGATGGAGTAACACGTCGTGAATTAATTCTAGGTGTAATAGCAACGTGACATCTTGTCATACAACATCAATGCTGGTGTTAATTCATGTTAATGTCAGTGCTCTAACCACAGACAGCACAACACGTGACGCAAAATGTCCTCAGGCATTGTTACCACACTGTATATGTTTTCCTGAAACAAAAGCGAGCGTTCCGTTTTCTTTCCATACAATGTGGAATTCCAGAGGGTCATGTTACATCATATTTCAGCGTATCTCACTTAAGTTCTGCGCTCTCCTCTGAGAAGAGTCTGGACATGTTCCTGGAAAAGGAGCCCCATGGTTTATCACTGCCTGTCGGATTATTTCATTGATAGCAAATCATTTTACAGCTTAGTCAGGATAAAATGGTGGATTTTATATAAGTCATAGTGACTCAGTTCATTTGTGGCAAATGCTATCAAACTTTAACATGAGTCACAAAACACTCAGATTCTAGGGTGCTGACATGTAGCTGCTGAGCGTGTGCAGCTGGACTCGTTGTCCTCAGTGACACTTTACTCTGAATACACACAAAGACATGTTATTTGTCGTTTGAGCACTTCTCTGGCTCTCCTGCCTCCTGGATTTGGCAGAAAATATTTACCTGCTCTCTGAGGCTCACAGCTGCCACCTGCTGTTTATGTCAGCTAGAGAAGCACACCCAGCTGCTTATAATCAGGTCTGCAAAGGTTTTTGTTGTATTTTTTAAAACTGTTTCCATTATTTTATTTTATTTTATTTTATTTTATTTTATTTTATTTTATTTTTCGAAGGCTAAAAACTTACATTAGCCCAAATTGGTCGTGTGACTTTAAGGCTAAAAGACATGTGCTAATTGTTTGAGAGGCTGTGCCTGGAGGAAATGATGTCATGTGCCACAGCTGGATGCTTCGTTGCAGAAAACAGCTCTGTGTTCCATTTTTCTCTTGAGTGTTTAACCATTTCAAACAAAACGTACACTGCTCGCTGTCTCTGGAGCATTCATGTTACACCGAATTTCACCATGTGTTCTTGGTGAAATACTGGGATCTTAGGATTATTACCTTTTTTATTGAACTCACCTTGAGCTGTAATTAATTTTCTTAAATCATGATACACATTTCATAAATGAATAAATCATTTAAGTGCTCCAGGACCTTGCACAGAATAAAATAAAAAAAATAATCAAAAATATTCGATCTTTTTCTGGGTGAAGCATCAAATTTGGTAACAAACAAAAACTAATAAAAGTTATGTTTTTCAGGCGATGACATGAGCTGCACGGCCGACGGCCAGGTCTACACCAACAGGGACATCTGGAAGCCAGAGCCGTGCCGGATCTGTGTGTGTGACAACGGTCA
Organism: Aeoliscus strigatus; assembly: GCA_901007665.1. Lineage (NCBI taxonomy): Eukaryota > Metazoa > Chordata > Actinopteri > Syngnathiformes > Centriscidae > Aeoliscus > Aeoliscus strigatus. Next base: position 159,389 of record CAAKHB010007229.1, on the reverse strand, counting down.
GGTCCTCTGTGACGAGATCCAGTGCGACGAGCTGACCAACTGTGAGAAGATGATGATCCCAGAGGGCGAGTGCTGCCCCGTCTGTCAGAGCGATTCATCCAGCAGCGGCGGTCAGGGCACCTTTGGTGAGCAGGCACCTCTGAGATCCCAAAATGAGAAGATAAAACAGTTAGATGAAGCAATGTGTTCGTAGTAAGACGCAGTGGATGATCGATCTGACATCTAACAAAGGGCCGTCTGGCTGTTGCACATCCACAGACTGTCGACATGTTTCTGAAACATCATCGCAGCATTTATTAACAAATTGTGTTCATTCTTGCTTCTCTCTGCAGGCGGAGGCAGAATATACAAGGTCGGTGATGAACATGTGACCAGGTTTTCTGCTGAGGTTGTGTCGTGTGGTTTTTAAAGGTCTTGTGTTTTCTGTCTTTCAGGGTCAGAAGGGGGAACCGGGTGACGTCCCGATTGTGAGTGCTTGTCTTGATATCACCTATTCAAACATAATTCGATTAAAAAAATGTAAAAAAAAAAAAAAAAAAATGCTGGTCACTGAGGATGCTACTACGAATTCTCTGCAGGTGACGGGCATTCGAGGCCGCCCCGGACCAATGGTGAGCACGGGTTCCATCTGCTCAGTGGCTGACATATTAGGATTAGTAAACAAGTGTTACCATGTTTTCGGTTCAACTACCTGAGAAGCACTAGACGGCGTAAAGGAACATTCACCCGCTGCACCTCTGTTTCCTCCAAATCATCTGACATCTGTCTGTTACAACAGGGACCTCCTGGTTCTGCAGGCGAAAGAGGACCCCGAGGACACAAAGGACGGCCTGTATGTCACACACACATCGCTGCAGACATCAGAAAAAAAACACAAAATCACCTTATTATTATTATTATTATTATGTGAATATTAACATGATTATAATGCTTTGGATAATTGTCATTAATTCATGGTAGAAAGAGAATTAAAACTGTCACTCATCAGTGACTAATGCAACTGTAGCAGATGTTGGCTGAAGACGAGAGACGTTTACAGTTTTGACAGTTTATAATCTATTCTCGTCGTTTTATTTTCCAGTTTTATCCAACGACACGTCACAAGACAAAGCACAAATGCGCTGAGATGAAATAGACCCCGGCTACATTCATCTGTGTGTAAAACAAACAGGTCATCGGTCTTTTTTCCACCTTGCAGGGACTGAGAGGATCTGCAGGATACGATGGAGAGCCTGGTGTTCCAGGTCAGCCAGGTGAACCGGGACCTCCAGGACCTGCATCCGCCCCCGGAGTGAGTGGGGCCTGTGGCTGTCGCTGCAAACACACACAGTTAGATGTGGTGGAACAGGACTAAATGAAACCAACATCCGACAAAACACCTTCTTACGTACAAACACGGAACTTCCATCAACACGTGTGTGTTCCTCGCCTGCAGGGGGTGGGAGCCCAAATGGCATCTGGCTTTGATGGGAAATCGTCACCTCAGGGCATGTTGAGCGGCTCGCGGGTAAGACGATAAAACATCATGAATATCTTAATTTAGAAATCAATACTACTGATTGATCCAGTACATCTTATGTTACAGTAAATTACTGGAGCTTAGAGTTGTTAATTAGCTTGCATTTTATTTTATTTTATTTTATTTTATTTTATTTTATTTTATTTTATTTTATTTTATTTTATTTTATTTTATTTTATTTTATTTTATTTTATTTTGTGAAAACCTTCTGTGGTTTAAATGACAGTCTATCTTCTTTCTTTATCTGTCCATCTTGTTTATTAATTATTTGTATTAATTTATTATCAGTTTGATTTGTTTGATTTAATTTCACTTGACTATTTTATTTTCATTGGGTTTTGCATTCATGTTTATTTTAGGGAGAAGCTGGAGCGAGAGGACCTCCTGGACCAAGTGGTTCTCCTGTACGTTTACATCAAAAAACACATAATGAGAGCAAATACAGAAGGAAAGAGAGATTGAACTGATTGATCACATTGTTTCCCTCCCTTTCAAGGGTCAATCTGGACCTCCAGGACCTCCTGGAGATGTTGGTGATCCAGGACACATGGTAAAACATCCTTATTGCCCAGTTGTTTTTTTTGTCTCACTCTGCTTGAATTCTAAAAAATCGAAGAAATCATATTGACTTCCGATGATTTGAATTTGCTGAGAAGTGCAAATATATATAATAATATTTGTATTTCAGGGTCCAGCGGGACAAAGGGGACCCGAGGGCCCTCCAGGAAAACCAGGAGAGGACGTGAGTTTGTTTGTCATGACATGAGAACCTGTAAAGGAAAAACAAATCAAACTTTTATCATTCACAGACTTGAGTCCAAAGTGAGATAAAGTTTCAGCAGACAGAATCATTAGCTGCTATCTGACATGTCACATGAACTGACCGGACTCTGAAGATCCTGGAGCTGCTCAGTGAGACCACGGATCAGAGGAGATCAACAAAATGTATAAAACATTGTCAGTGATACTGACCTGGGTGTCAAACAAGACCACAGGAGACACCAGTGTGTCAGATGATGTGTGCGCAGAAGACCGATGATTTCTGACGTGGGAATATTTCGCAGGGAGAACCTGGGAAATCGGGAAATACTGGAGAAATGGGATTCCCTGGATCACAGGTGAGCTTCTCCATCTCCACTCCTCCATTACAATTGAGGCAGATCAACACACAAATCGCTCCACAGATCAAGTCATAACGTAACTGCTTCTTTTTTAAATTCAAGGGAGCTCGAGGGTTTCCAGGGACACCCGGGCCTCCTGGAATAAAGGGTCACAGAGTGAGTATAGTGTCTCTAAAATATAATATAATAAGAGTTGGAAAAAAAATGAAAGATGAACCAGCATTAATTCAGAAAGAAGGGTGACAGATTTGTGTTGTTGCCAACAGGGGCACGGTGGACTGATTGGCCAGAAAGGTGAACATGGAGCCGTTGGATCCAAGGTATACAAGACAATTCAGATCTATTTTCATTGTCAATCCCTCTATGACCTACCTGTGTTTCTGAAAGACCACCAAAGATTTCTTATTACAGCTGTTTTCTGTGTTTTTCTAGGGTGCTACAGGTCCCTCTGGTCCAATGGGAGCACCCGGACCAATGGTCAGTACCATTCTAAAATACCCATCAGTGCGTCATAGCACTAATGCTAATGGGTGGTTGATGCTAATACGTTGGCTCAGTATCCCACATTTTATATTTTATTGTATCCTCTGATTTTTTTTGTAATGGGAAACATATCTACTCCCAGTTTCTGTGCAAGTGGAATGTGATTCCAACAAAAACTGAATACTGATTTTGCTCTTTGCTTGTCTTGAAAGCTGCAGTATGTCCAGAATAAACTATCGAGCTCTGTAATGTTTGCATTGAGATCATTTATCACACCGTCTGTGTATAACAGGGTCCTGCTGGGATGCCTGGCGAGCGCGGACGCTCTGGACCTGGCGGTGTAGCCGTAAGCAGTACATCTATACACTTTTCTCTGATCATGGAGTTTTATTTGTCACTGGTTTTAAGGCTTTTTAAACAGTATGGCGTTAATGAGGAACTGCAATCTTAGTGATTCGTGTTTCTCTGTCAGGGAAAGCGCGGTCCACCTGGTAACCTCGGGAAACCTGGTCCAATGGTAAGTGTGAACCAACAGTGCTTGGTTAAGTTACCAAAAGTATAATGGCATCCAAATTATATTTCTAAATCTTCATCATTTTGTGGAGAAGACGGTAGTAGTAGAGTTCAATAAATGTAATAATTACTTGTGTCTGTCCCTGTTTCTGGTTAACAGGGTCCTTTGGGGCTCAGCGGCCCTCCTGGATATCCAGGAACTCCGGGAATGAAGGCAAGTAAATGCAAACACACGCTTCACTTGTATATTTGAAGTGAAAGTGTGAGTTTCTGAATGAAAACAAAGACTATTTGAATTTAATAACTTATAACTGTGATTGTAAACCACAGGGACAACCTGGCCCCACAGGAGTCCGAGGTCCAGAGGGTCCTCAGGGACAAAGGGGAGAGACAGGACACCTGGGGAGACCTGGACCTGTTGGCCTCAGGGTAACAATTCCTTTTATCAATATTTGTACGTCACACACTGAACAACCTGTGAGAGACAGTGTGGAAGGAAAGGATTGTCAGTCCGATGTAACCGATGATGTTGTGTGTCCTCAGGGGCCCATGGGCACAGATGGTGGAACAGGTGCCAAAGGACCAGTGGTATGTTCGGAGAGCGAGAGCAAGAAGATATTCCCATTTTTTGGAGTATACTGAGGTGACATGTTGGACTCTCCACAGGGTAATCTTGGTCCACAAGGTCAAGGTGGCCATTCTGGACCTCCTGGCCCACCAGGACCTCAGGGTAGCACCGGTCAGCCCGGTATCAAAGGACAAGGGGTATACTAGCTTCACATTTTAATTCAGCAGTGAAAGAGTGGTACTGGGGAACAGTTTTTTGATACAAATATTTGGGTTTTTTTGGCGAAAGGGAGATGTTGGTGTACCAGGATTTAAAGGAGAGGCCGGACCCAAAGGAGAAAGTGTAAGCTAAAGTCGAATCCGGAAAAGGTGCAGATGACTTGATCGAGGTACAACAACATGTTGCTGATTGTGTGTCAACTTCAGGGTCCACCAGGGTCCCAGGGAGTGATTGGACCTCAGGGGGAAGAAGGGAAGCGAGGGCACCGGGGTGATCCCGGTACTATTGGACCTCCTGGTCCCGTTGGTGAAAGAGTGAGTCATCATCCTGCTTTCAACCAAGACATTTATCAGTTGGAGAACTGTGCTAAAAGACCTGTATTGAACAAGTACATAAATCAGGAAATATGTAATATGTTAAGTGTAGCAGCTGTGTCACTGGTTTTCCAACGTGTGCTGTGGTTTCTTGCCAGAAAAAGCTGGGTGACAATATTCACATTTAGTGGAGCCAGTTGTGTTGTTTACATTTATGTTGATGGGTTCATGGATCCCGTGCAGGTTTAGAATAAAGCAAATTACAAAACTGCAAATGTGGTTGAACAATGTACCTCATGATCTGCTCTTCAGGGGGCTCCTGGAAATCGAGGATTCCCTGGCGCTGATGGGTTGCCAGGACCGAAGGTAAACTTATTCTTTATTTCTACCTAGTAGAGAGAACAGGTGATAACTGGAGCACGATGTCGAACGCCAATAAACGAGTTTGTTCCAGAGAATTCCACTTCATTTTCCAAAATCACAATTCAATTTGCAAATGTAAAGAATTATCAACTATATTCTTGTTTTGGTTTAGGGTGCTCAAGGAGATCGTGGGACATCAGGACCTGGTGGGCCAAAAGGTTCACTGGGAGACCCTGGTCGTACCGGAGAGCCTGGTTTACCAGGTGCAAGGGTAACACTGACAACCTTGGCATTTCACATTTAATCTGCAGTCATTTACAAAACTTCAGTCCAGACTTCTTTGTTTCTGTTCACTAAATCTCCATTACTTATATTTTTTCACCTCCTTTCAAAGGGGCTTACCGGTACCCCTGGAGTCCAGGGTGCAGAAGGCAAGCCTGGACCACTGGTAAGTCACTGGTCTTCCTCAGAAATATGATATTTGGCATAAAATGTGTTTTATTTTGCTTTTATTTTAGCTAGCTACACAGGTGTGCTAAATCACATGGTTAGCTCTAAATATGGTTTGCCTCTTGTCCAGGGCGCTCCAGGGGAAGATGGTCGTCCAGGTCCTGCAGGCTCCATCGGCAACCGAGGGCCCGCAGGAAATATGGGCGTGCCAGGCCCCAAGGGATTCAATGTAAGACTGAAACAGCAGTGACAGGTTCTCCTCCTATCCTCTAAATGTAAAATGTTTTTCACTTAAAGGGTGACCCGGGAAAAACAGGAGAACAAGGATCTGCAGGAGTGCCAGGTCAAAGAGTGAGTATTTTGTTTATAGGGTTAGGGTTAGTTTACTAACGTGTGTCCTTGTTGCAGCTCACATGTCAGTAGAAAGGTTTTTTATATTAGCTTAGTGTTTTTAAATAGTTTGTTGATAGTCACTTTGTCTTTAGGGTCCGCCTGGGAAAGATGGAGAGGTTGGCCCTGCTGGCCCCCCCGGCCCACCTGTAAGTGCAGTCTCTTCTGTCATATTCATTTCATTTCCATTGTTATCAACAACTGACAGACACCATTGTCCTCTTTCAAAGGGTGTTGCAGGTGATAGAGGAGATCAGGGTCCTCCAGGTGTAAATGGATTCCAGGTGTGTGAGTAGTCTTTGGTTGTCATGTCTTAGGTCAGGTCCACACAGAGCCGCAGTTTTTGGGTGAATCCACATACATTTTTTGAAACCGGGTCCCAGAGTTAATAAATGTGAAGGGTTTTATAACGTCATAGCTCCACCTCTCCTCAGCCCGCATGCCAACTGACTAAAAACAACAACAATGGCGGCTCACCGTGTTGAATGTGATGTGTTTGCTCGTCTCCTTTCGTTTCCATTCACATTCTCCACGTTTGTTTCCATCACGTCTTCTTCTGATGGTGTAGTTCAGTGGCAGTGTTACAGCTCCACCTACAGGGCTGGAGGATGTACTAAATCATATTCACTGAATTTGTGTGGATTTCTGGATAAGATTCCCTGTGGGGGGAAAACGTTTTGAAAACTATTCCGGTTTGACATTGACTGTCGTGTTCTTAGGGTTTGCCTGGAAACCAAGGCCCTCCTGGAGAATCAGGAAAACCAGGTGACCTAGTGAGTATGAGCTCAGTTCTACATACTTGTATTTAGATCTGTATGTCAGAATAAAAAAACAGGTTAGAATTTAGTTTTGACTCCACATAAATACCTTTGTGCTGTGTCTTCCAGGGAATTCCAGGAGAGCTTGGATCCGTGGGTCAGATTGGACCAAGGGTAGGTGACTGTTACTACACTGATTTCATGTAGTTTGTGGTGAATTGCAAAGCCGACTGCATCGAACGTAAACCGTTTTTGTGCTGTTTTTCCCCACAGGGTGAGCGTGGAATTCCTGGGGAAAGAGGAGAACTGGGTGCAACTGGTCTGCAGGGACCGAAGGGAATCCCAGGAGCACCCGGTCCAGATGGACCAAAGGTACTGCACAGTTATTTTTCACATTAATGTACAGCGACATTTTAAAAAAGGGAAACTGCTCCACTACTACACTATTAGTACTATACTGTACTCTTAGTACTGTTAGCACTTTTCCTTTCTTTTCATGCATTTAAGCCTTCTGCTGAAACATGCTACATAAATAACCTTGCCTTTCCTCGACACAATACTAATAGAAATTATAAAAAAGGAGGTTCCCTCCACAGATGTGTTGCTGAAGGATTAACTGACAATGACTTTCATAATGAAGTCATATTAGTCGTACATTCTAATAGTAAAATAGTAAGTGGAAAAAGATGCATCGCTAGTAGTAACTATTTCCTGCCACCTGCTTTACATTATTGAAAGTAGTAGTAGTAGTAGTAGTAGTATTTTTATCTCAGTCCTCCATAGGCTGGTCTGCTGCTCCCCTCAAATTGAGAATGAAATCAGAGCTGATGGCCTGTCCCATCACTGAGCAGCTACTGGGTCACCAATGATACTGTTCAACAAGGCAGATGTACAGACCTCCAGATTTGGGCTTTTGAGCAGTAATATAAATCATATGTCATATCATTGGACCTATGCATGGCCTATGAAAACATGTGTCACATTATTCTCCCACAAAATTGCATTGACCTCTTTTTGGGCAATACCCCCCACCACACACACACACACACACACACACACGCACACACACACCACCATCCCTTTCAACATTCACCCCCAAGTCATCTTCTTATTTTGTTGAGGACATAACAAGTGAAAAATGAATGTAAACCCAAAATCAACTCTAACTTTGTGTTGACGCTGAAGGGTAGTCCAGGTCCTCCTGGTGCACTTGGTGATGTGGGTCCTCCAGGTCTTCAGGGAATGCCGGGAGAGAGGGGTATCTCTGGTCCCCCAGGGCCTAAAGGTGACAGAGTAAGTTCATACTCGTTGGGTCCTTGTATTTTCCTTTTTTTTTTTTTTAATACAAAAAACTACAAACTGCTCATCATACAAACATATGACAGTTATTATTTGTCCAAAATTCAAACTACTGCAACATTGAATAAAGACCATCAAACAGATTTTTGCTTGTCTTCTTGTAGGGGGCAATTGGTGAGAAAGGATCAGAAGGTACTCCAGGGAATGATGGTGCGAGGGTGAGCAACACATCTTTTGTCAACACACAATTTCCCTTGAATGTGAATCAGAAAGGTAATTTCAGACTGTGGCAGTTCAGGAACCAGCTTTATTCTTTCTGCTTACTACATTTCTTTATTAACAGGGTGCGCCAGGTCCTGTTGGCCCATTAGGACCTGCAGGACCCAGTGGTGAGAAGGTAACATCTTATGTTCTAAACATCCAGACACTGATGGACATAATATTTTAGTATGTTAGTATTGTTGTTACTGTTTTACTGTATTACTAACATTCCTACAGGGGGAACCTGGACCCAAAGGACCAGCTGGACCTCCAGGTTCCAGAGGAGTGCCTGTAAGTAGTTTCCAGTGTACACATTATGTTTACTGTCTCATTGTAAACGAAAAGCTTATTGCAGAGTATTTAGATGTAATAATCATTTTCCCTGCAGGGAGCAAGAGGCGACCCTGGCCCAATTGGTACTGTTGGCTTTGCAGGACCTCCTGTAAGTCATCACTTACTGAAACATGATGTTCTTTCCATCCAGAACTCACAGACAACACACTTCTCTCTACTTTAATTCATAAAACATAGCTATACCATTCAGAACGTGGTGTATTCTAATGTATTCTGTCTGGTTTTATCTTACAGGGTCCTGATGGCCAACCTGGAGTCAAGGGAGAGCCTGGAGAACCAGGCCAGAAGGGAGATGCTGGGTCACCAGGACCTCAAGGCTTAGCTGGTGCTCATGGACCTCCTGTAGGTTACAGACATGGAGAAGGTACATGCAGACATTGATGACAGTATAATTTTAGTTAAACAATCTTTCTTCATAGGGGCCAGTTGGTGTTGCTGGACTGAAAGGTGGAAGAGGAACACAGGGTGCACCAGTAAGGGAATACAGATGCAGATGGAGTTTACATGAACCAGCAAAATGAATATTGTCAGACACAAACCCATGATCTGCAATTTTCTGCCTCCAGGGCCCCACTGGTTTCCCTGGTTCTGCAGGAAGAGTGGGCCCACCAGGTCCAACTGTAAGTACGAACCACAGGGTGAACATAGATTGACTGAAAATTGTCAACAGGATTGTTGGCTCCAGAACAAATTCAATATGGGAGCGTTTGTCATATGGACCCACCTGTTCCTGCTAGGGCCCGGTGGGTGAGCCTGGACCTCTGGGACCTCCTGGCAAAGAAGGCCCCGGTGGTCTCCGTGGAGACCATGGATCCCCTGGAAGACAAGGGGAGCGAGGACCAGCAGGACCACCAGGGAGCCCAGGAGACAAAGGGGACTCTGGAGAAGATGGACCAACGGTTGTAGCAAAATTCATATTGTGAAAATACATCACCACCAAGATATGTATATATGCCTATATTCTAATAGTAAAAGGTGTGTGTTTTAGGGCCCTGATGGTCCTCCAGGCCCAGCAGGAACTACAGGTCAGAGAGGTAATGTGGGTCTTCCTGGTCAGAGAGGAGAGCGAGGGATGCCAGGTCTTCCAGGCCCAGCGGTTGGTTCTTCTTCTTCATATGTGTTTAAATGGACTTGCATGTTTTTTTCTAAACCTTTTTTTCTTTTTCGTAGGGTCCACCAGGAAAGCAGGGATCCACAGGAGCACCTGGAGACAAAGGCCCGTCAGGTCCAGTGGGTGCTCCCGGTGCAAATGGACCTCGTGGTGATCCTGGTCCTGATGTAAGTTTCCAGTGGTTGTGACACAACACCCCTCCAAGTGGGTCTTTGACATTTACCTTTCTGCCCTTAGGGTCCTGCTGGATCTGATGGTCCCCCAGGCAAAGAGGGTGTTCTTGGCCAAAGAGTAAGAGCCAAAGAGGGTAAAACTCTGACCTGTGTGTTTTACATGTTCTATGCTACTGACAGCTGATACTTTTTTTCCAGGGAGACAGAGGAGATTCTGGTCCTGAGGGTCTGGCCGGTCCTCAGGGACTACCTGGTCCTCCAGGTCCCGTTGGTGCAGCAGGAGATGCTGGAAAAAGAGGAGATGCTGTGAGTGGATGTAGTTTTTTAACGTTTTGCCCTTCAGCAAAACACAAGAATGCGAGCAGATATTTACACACTGACTGAATCCATCCAGTGGGCATGTGGGAGCTTGAAAGAATCAAACAGGAAGTGATAGAGGTGGTTTGCAGAGTTTCTTGTTCCCTGAGGCCTTTCTTACAATTCTTCTCCCTTGCAGGGCTCGCGAGGACCCGTCGGACCACCAGGCTCAGCTGGAAAGAGAGGACTAGTCGTAAGTCTTTAAATCAAACGGCGGTTGGAAACCACACGCTGGACAACAATAAAATAATGGAACGTGTTTGATGTGTTTGTGTCTTAGGGACCCCAAGGACCAAGAGGAGATAAGGGAGATTTGGGTGATCATGGAGAAAGAGGGCAGAAAGGGCACAGAGGCTTCACTGGTTTGCAGGGACTTCCTGGACCTCCAGTAAGTGATCAGGGCCCTGACGAACATCCATCGAAATGAGCAAAAGCCAGAGTTACGTGTTCATCTGCGTGTTCATCTATTCGCTAAAGGTGTCGATAGTAATTCAGATTCAAAATTTGAGTTTATTTGTAATGATCCTGTTTTTCTTGGCACAGTGACCGACAGCTGTGATTTTTTTTAGGACAATGCTTGTTCATATCAGTGAACAACCATGAGGATAAATATGTCTCTATGAAGTCATTTGACGTGTGAAATATTTAATACTCTTTATGGAGAGTAAGATGCAAAGTGACATGACAGAAGGAGAGAAAATTAATTGACTAAAACGTGGGCTTATGTGTACACGTTCTGTGTTATAACTGTGTAATAACTGTTATTTACTACTTTTTTGGTGAAACCGTACACTTCTCTACATACAGGAGGGGGTTCTTGTACAAGGAATAATGTGTAAATGTCTCTGCTTTTAGGGCACAACAGGCGAGCAGGGAGCTTCAGGAATCGTTGGACCAAGTGGTCAGAGGGTAAACGCTTCATTTCCATTTACCTCAGGGGAAAACATTTCCAGCACCATCTTTGGAAAATATGAACATCATCATGCAAACAGGCATTTCAGAATTAAAGTCCCAGAGGCTGAAAGACGACTGTTTGCGCTGACATGTTGATTCAGGGGCCTCCTGGACCCATTGGGCCTTCTGGAAAGGAGGGGTATATTGGACAGCCGGGGCCGATGGGACCCCCTGGAAGCCGTGGAGTCAGTGGAGAGTCTGGACCTGAGGTATGATTTTATTATACAATGAGTGGGAAAGGTTTGTGCGTTGACCTAATTAAAGACTGAAACAAGGTTTTGTTCGAGTATGGAGGAGCTGTAAAATAGTTCTGACTGTCGTTAAATCACCGAACATCTTTTCAACAGATGTTTGGTGAACAAGGCCTGTGGGCTTGACTTTGTGTCTCACTATTGTGTTACTAAGAGTACAAATATTCCTAAATAAACAGGGCCCACCAGGAGAGCCTGGACCCCCAGGACCTCCTGGTCCACCGGGACCTCCCACGGCGGCCCTAGAGGACCTGTTTGCAGCGGGCCCTGAGGATTACGACTCCGGCCCTCCTCCTCCACCAGAGTTTAGCAAGGACGAGGCTTTGTCCACCAGCAATGCCTCTGCCACAGTCGTCGTGGACCCTGGGGTTCAGGCCACCTTGAAGGCCCTCAGCAGCCAGATCGACAGCATGAAGAGCCCCGACGGCAGCAGGAAACATCCTGCCCGGACCTGTGACGACCTCAAGAGGTGCTACCCGATGAAGAAGAGCGGTGAGTGGGCGGGACCTGAACCGACCAGCTGCGTGAGAATTGTGTCACACTTCAAAAATGTCACAGACGCAAAATGTATAGTATTGAATGTTCTTTTCCCGAATTCCACTACTTCTATTACGACATTTTACCCACAAGTTCAATCCACTATGAGTTCAACTGTCAAGTTGCCTGCTTGTTTTCATAAGATAATAAGATCCACGACACTGTCACAACAGCAACGTAAATAAGTACTAGAAACTCAGTCATAGAGCTCAGACCTCCACCAAGCAGCTCATTTCCACACATTCTGTGATTTCAACACAATATGATCGTCCTCCATACATTGACGATCAAAACATGACTTTGTCTCCAATGGTCAAAACACCTTGATACACCAATTATGACCTCTGACCTGTGTTTATTTTTCTTTCTGTTCTTCATTTTTCATTTCAATGGTGAAACCAAAAACAAGATGGTTCCAGAACACCACCAGCATTTAATTATTCGGTCCTCGTCCATTAGCAGCAGTTACTCAGCATTTCATTAACGTCTGTTCAACACTTTCTGACTTTTGCTAACAGACAAACAGATAAGCGCGGGCAAAAACAGAACCTCCTCGGCGGTAGTAACAATATATACAGGAGGAATAGTAATGGCAGTATCACTATTTTACCCACAATGGTTATAGTTATAATAAAAACACACTTGATGTTATTGCACATAATGAATGAAGAGTGCACATGCAGGTATCCTTAGAGGATGAATGTTGACTTTGGTTGACTTTGTTTCATTCAGGTGAATATTGGGTGGATCCAAACCAAGGCAGCGCTGAGGACGCCATCAAAGTTCACTGCAACATGGACACCGGGGAGACGTGCATCTCTGCCAACCCGGCCAGTATTCCTCGTAAAGCCTGGTGGAGCTCGGCCAGGAACAAACCTGTGTGGTTCGGCGCGGACATGAACAGCGGAACACATGTGAGCCGACACATTTTTATGAAGGCGACAGATTTTTCAGGGCTGTCGGTGTGTTTTATACCTCTTGCAAAAGAATTTATATTCAGAATAAGACAACTGAACCCTTCCAGGTCAAAGGTTTGGCCACACCTTCTCATCTTCCCATCCGATGTTGTTTCTTTATTTTCATGACTTTTTATATATTTTTATATAATTCTCACTGC
>CAAKHB010007229.1:126531-146257 GCA_901007665.1 Aeoliscus strigatus | reverse complement strand
ATTTTATATTGTGAATTCTCACTGCAGGAATCAAATCTACGGATGAACACATTTGGAATTTAGTAAACAAAAAAAACATGTTTATCTGATTCTTCAAAACAGCCCCCTTTGCTTTGAATCCTGTTTTGACAAATCTAAAATATGAAACATATATAGTCTTTTAATACATTTTTCTTTGCCTACATACTTCCAGATATCTTGCTTGATATATTTAATGTCTTTAGTTTGTAGAAAGTAAAGTAACAGTAAAAAAAAAACTTTGAATGAGAAGGCGTATTCGTACTTTTGACTGTTTGCCTTCTAAAAATAAAATATTCAACTCATGATCAACTGTTCATTTTGGCCTTCTACTAAAACTCACTTTGGTTTCTAGTTCACTTACGGCGGCAAAGACGAACCCGCCAACTCCATCACGGTCCAAATGACGTTCATCCGCCTGCTGTCCAAAGAGGCGTCCCAATCCATCACCTACCACTGCAAGAACTCGGTGGGCTACAGAGACGAGAGGACGGGCAACTTCAAGAAGGCCGTCATCCTCAAAGGTTCCAACGACCTGGAGCTCAAAGCAGAAGGAAACAACCGCTTCAGATACACGGTGGTGGAGGACTCCTGCTCAGTAAGTTCTATCTTAAACCTGTCCACTAACATCTGCAAACAGCTGTTTGGGTTCGTCCCTTCAAAGTTTCGTGGCTGTTGGATCAATGTCGACATACAGTTAGTGTTAGTGACCAGCTGGTGAAGAAACTGAAAAGAGTGGAAATGATCGGCCCCCTTGGAACTTTTTTTTTTATTATTATTTTTTACTTACTTTTTTGCTGGGGGGGTATTTTGATTAAATTGATTAAACAGAGTTTTCATAAAGAAATATTTAATATTTAGTTCACATACCAAAGTCAACCAACATGGGGCCATGTCACTGATCAATGATGCAAGTACTGGGCAGGGTTTCCGGTTTCGATTATGGCTGTGGTTTATTTTCTACTTAAATCACACGTAACTAGTCGTTCCCATCACTGATGGTGTCCGATCCAAAAGTAATTGGTGATTTGATGCAACTGACGAAGGCACACGTTCCTCATTGTTGACTCACATTCTGTGTCGTCTGTTTTTGCAGCAAGCGAACGGTAACTGGGGCAAGACAGTGTTTGAGTACAGGACACAGAAAACCGCCCGACTCCCCATTGTGGATATCGCCCCTGTGGACATTGGCGGCCCAAACCAAGAGTTTGGCGTTGATATCGGGCCTGTGTGCTTCTTGTAGAAACATCGGCGGAGAGAATCACAGAGAATCCTGAGACTATTGAACTGACAGCTGACGCGATCAGCCACCTTGTACATACGAGTACTGAGGACTATTCTGGCCCTGTGGCGAGATATTTATTGTGCCTTTCAACTCAGTTCAGCACATCCAAGATTTGTAAGGTAGATGAATGTTTGGAATTAACATAAATGATTGGAAAACAAATCGGAATCATTCCTGTCTTATTGTGTACGTTTGACTTCACTTCATCATTTCCAGCTAATATGAATTTAGAAAAAGACAAAACCCTGTAAACGCCAGTTTCTGCTGTTTCAAAGATCCGAGTGGAGCTGCCACGACCACACGTTTCCTTTTTATTTCATATTTCATGGGCAGTGCAAAGGATTCTTCACCTGTCGCTAACACCTAAGCGTGCAAAACCTTTTTTTTTCTTAAAATGATGTCATGTCTCAATATATACCAAAAAATGTGGTGCTATATGAGGGAACTTATGGAGGCCGATGTGGCCGTATTGTCTCCAGACACTGTCTGTATCCTTTGCAACATTAAAGAAACATCAAGGTGGTGGTTTCCTCTGTGTTAGCTACCTCGTCACGCAAAACAACCACACTAAAACCATGTCACAGGTGCTGTCGGGTCCGTGGTGTTGGTCCTGCCAGCGTCACGGCACCCGGGCAGGGTTTGGGGACGCCAAATAAAGAGCTTTATCCCAGAGGAGAGCTGAAGGAGACGTGAGTGTTCGTGGTGATTTGTAACTTTCTTGTTTTCCTTCGACCTGCTACGGGTCAGCGTAGCACCTTCTATGTTTTATGCATGTCGGTTCCCTCCTCTCAATATCCTCGACTAATATATGCTCTTTTTTTATGCCATTTTAATAGTAGAAGAGTGCCTTTCTGCTTTGTATCGTTTGCTATGCAACAAATTAAACAAACCACTTGTTAATCCCCGAAGCTCTTGTCACATTAATTCAGGTCCAGTTAGGTCTCTCATCTCTCCTGTGAACAGGAAGTAAAACGTTGTTTGAACCCTCTCGTCACCATTCAGGTGTATTTATTATAGATGCGTAACGTTTGGGAGGATTGGTGACACAAAGCGGTCAGGGGGGGGCAGATTTCCACAGTGGATGCGTTTGAGTTTCATCCCTTGAAATAAATGGTGAAAATACTTCAATCTGTTTGCAGTGAATTCATTTGATCCATCCCGAAGGTGTAAACCTGGGCGTCCCCCAATGGGGGAGGAGCCAATAGCGTGAAACAATGAATTTATCCAAAGAATTTGGTGATGTTGCACGTCATTAAACAGCAGAACCCGTAAAGTTTTGACTCACGCCCCAAACGTCGACTAAATGAATGATCAAAGATGAAAATCTGTGCGGCGCCACCGAGTCGACACACATTTCTGCCTCCACCACTGTGGTACTTTATGCAAAACATCCCCTGAAACAAAAGCAGACAGACCACAGATTCCAAACCGATCCATCCAAGAATCAGCCAGAAGTAGACCAAAGAACAGAAAAAACAAAAAAATTGAAACAAAAATTCAACCAGAGCTGAAATAGATTAGAAATGACGGCGTGGTGTCAGTGTGGCTGCAACATTTTCTTTAATAACTGTGAAAGTCAAAGCAACCAAAAGTAAAATCATTTGAGTAGTATGAACAGAGGTTAACCCCCCCCCCACACCCTCACCCCCACCACAAAAAGTGCCTCTGGTGCAAGAAAACAGAGAATAAAATCATGGCACAGCGAAAATATAAGACGTAAATACTGAAACGGCAGCGACGTCACAGAGGATTAATGATGTTAGGAGCTCACTGGGTCCGTCCACCGTGCAGGTTGCGCGCGTGTGTGTGTGTGTGTGTGTGTGTGTGTGTGTGTGTGTGTGTGTGTACGTGCGTGTGCGTGTGCAAACACATGAAAAGCATTGTGGGGGAAAAAAAAAAAGTCTGTACCATTGGACCTGTTCAACTATTTACAGCTCTCATCTCCTGTGCAAGCAAAGGTTCTCAGTTCGTACAAAAATAACTCTTTTCTATCGCGGGTTTGAGTTGTACCAAAGACAACAATAAGAAAAAAAAAAGGAAGAAACTAAAATATAAATGCGTATAAACTTGAGGATGAGGGTGACATCTTGACTGTGGAGTGGATTTTGGCACTTCTGCATACGAACGAGTTCAGAGTACAAGACGAAGAGCGTCTTGGTGGCATCAGCAGCGGCTGTCCAGCGGGTCCAGAGAGAAGACGGTGCCCTCTAACGTTAGTCCCATTTTGAACCCCTCCTGAAAGACGAGAGACGCCTGACGTCACTGGTGAAATCTGATGTTTGTTTCTTTGATATATTTGAGAACATGAGAGAGTAGTTACACAACTGTTACATTTAA
Organism: Aeoliscus strigatus; assembly: GCA_901007665.1. NCBI lineage: Eukaryota > Metazoa > Chordata > Actinopteri > Syngnathiformes > Centriscidae > Aeoliscus > Aeoliscus strigatus. The sequence goes on along the minus strand of CAAKHB010007229.1, from coordinate 142,617 downwards.
AACGACTTTCCCAGAACTGGAGGAGGACGAACGGAACAAAAGAAGTGTCGACAGCAGGACAGAGTAAATAGGTGAGAGGTCGGAGGAGGTGGATGCATGACGGATGGGGGACGGTGGTTCGCAGGGTGATGTAACACGCAGCAGCCACACACACGAGCAGCACGAACACAGAGGAGCAGAGAAATCCATACAAACCATCTCTGACGCTGCAGGCGGAGCGGTAACGACAGGTGAGTTCAGTTAGTAGCAGAGAAGAGGAAAGGGAAGAAAGTCAGTACCACAGTGCCCTCTAGTGGTCGATTAATGAAATTAATGCAGGCGTGCTCGAGGCTTAAAAGTGCACGTTATCTACGGGAGTAAATCACAGCGCAGAAAACGAAACTGATGTAACATGAACTGGACGACGTGTGTGACATCACGGGTCACTGACGTCATTTGGACTAAGTCAGCGTGTAGACACATTTGGAACATCGGTGTGTAAAAACACACATCCATGAAATAAATATGTTGTAATTGGATTTTGTGACATGTTTGAGTTTTTTCTTTTCATTTGTTTTTCAAATATTACTTTTTTTTTTTAAACCTTACTGTTATTTACCCTTTAACGCTGATGGTTATTATCATTAATTAAACTATTTGCGTGTCAGAAAACAGTTCCTGAGTTTAAGAGTTGCACTTCACAGCCAAGTTGCTGTCATTACGGTAATGAGCTAATGGGATTACCGTAATGACAGAAACATGGCTGATGACAACTGTCAGGAACCGGTGGACGTTTCCTCCTCCTCCTAGCTCCTTCTTCACACCAGGTAGAAGAACCGAGTGACACTCGTCAGCTTTCAGGAACTGTTTGATGTTTTCTGACGCCTAGTTACGGTACTCCAAAGTATGCTAGCACGAATGCAGCGCTGGAGCTAGTGGCGGTGTTGATCATATTGTCTTGGATGCTGTGCGGGATCAATATTGTCCCGATCACGTCTTAGAAGCAGCAAATTGAAGATAGTTTCAGAGAAGATGAGAATATAAAGAGCATCAGTGGGAATAGAAATACTGAGATGTGCAACAACATGTGGAGAAAATCTCTGTTCCTGTGGATCTGCTGGTTCTTCTGCGTTCCAGTTCCATCTCCTCTCCTCCGTCTCACCTGCATCTCGTCCAGCCTCGACTGAATATCTGGAGGGAAGTCCGCTGCGCCGCAGGTGAACGGGTCGAACGGCTCTGCGCCGAACAAATCCTTCCCTGCAAAGACCAACAAACAGTTTGAACGGGCACAACTCCAGCTGAGCTCCAGGGGCTCAAACCACGGCACCAGGACGCGTCTCCACTCACGTGTGTCTGGCGGCAGCGTGGTCGGCGGAGGCGGCGGGCTGCCGTTGCTGGCGGGTGTGGGCTCCAGTGGTGTCCCAGGGGAGAAGGGGACCATGTCAAAAATGTCTGTGGACTGTGGTTTCATGGAGATACTTCCAGCCTGCGGACGGTTAAGACACAGTCAGGAGTCCTGAACGCTTCGCACACATACATTGAAGAGGTCCAAATGATCCAGCCCCCGAACATCGGATGTTTCCTGAAATCCTGCCCAAACATTTCATATCGTAAAATGATTCTTCAATGATACGGCCCCGTGTTGGTTCACTTTGGAATGTAAAATAAAATGAATAAAACAAATTAATAAAAGAAAAGAAAAGAAAAGAAAAGAAAAGAAAAGAAAAGAAAAGAAAAGAAAAGAAAAGAAAAGAAAAGAAAAGAAAAAAAACAAATTAATAAAATAAAATAAAATAAAATAAAATAAAATAAAATAAAATAAAATAAAATAAAATAAAATAAAATAAAATAAAATAAAATACATTTCATTATGAAAAATCTGGTGAAAACGGACATAGTCAAAATTCCAAATTAAACCAACATGGGGCCATATCACTAATGAGGATTCATTCATTCATCTTCTCCCGTTGCTCCGGTTACAGGTCTCAGTTGTTCTGGAGCCGATCCCAGCTGTCAACAGGTGAACGTCAGGGTTCAACCTGGACGAGTCAGCAGCTGAAGGACAGACAACCATTCACACCTACGTGTGATTTACAGTGACCAATTAACCTCAGCATGAGTTTGGAGGTGGGAGGAAGCCGGAGTACCTGGAGAGAACCCACACAGACACGGACAGAGCATGGAAACGCCACACAGAAAGATCCTCATCCCACTGGGAAGTAATTTAGGGAAATATTCAAAAGTTCCTTGGGGGATGATGATTTGGACCTTAGCTGAGCATCGGAGGGAGTCGGTGGGAGACAGGACCGCACAGAAACAGAGAAAAGTGTTTTTTACGCGAGGTCGTGGGATGCTGCATCCCTCAGAAGGCTTAGGAGGAAGGAAAGCGGGTTTGGCAGGCGGAGGAGTTAGTAGTCCGGCGGACAGGTTGGACTCTGGCGAGCTCATGGGCGTGAGCGTGACAGAGGAGATTTCCAGACAGGAGACGGACGTGAAGCTGTGACACCAGAAGAGAGAGGACGGCCTCTGCAGCATGTACGCTTCGTTAGCGGCGTTAATGTGCAACGGCTGAAAACAGATCGCAGACAAGAGAGAACGAGCAGAGGAACGGTTATTCTCACACACACACACACACACACACACACACAATTTAAAAACCTCCATCTCTAAATCGTAAATATTACTATTTTTACTATTTTTACAAATCTGAACTAACTGAACAACTGAATTTACCCTTTTTACTTTCAAATAAATCTATTTGTGTATACATTTAGTTTTAGTTAAGTTTCTTTTGGATTTGTGAATACAGTAATATAATACATACAGTACTTCTACAGTACAGTACTTCTATTCTATTCTGTAAGATGTTTTATTTACTCTCATTCATTCTCCTGGCGTGTTCTTACCGGTGGAACGTGTGCGATCATCAGCTGCTCTTCGAGGTCTTGAAGCTGTTTCTTCAGCTCAGAGTTTTCTGCTTCCAGTTCCTGAATCTGTACAACAAAAAGAGCAGCTGAGCGACTTGGACCTCGGTCACACTCCAGGCTGAGGCCACGCCCACACGGATACGGTTTAAGAACGTTTTCTGTAGTGAATCCTCTAACACTCCACCATCACAGAGAAGAGGACGTGGGGCGTGCACACCAAACTGGTTTGAGACTCAGAACGTGTAACCATTTGGTCGTTTCCTTGTTTTAATGTTCATTTCTGTTGTTACATCTGAGTTTTCATGTATTTTCAACATTTTGTTGTGAAGCACTTTGAGCTATGATTCACACTCACATTCACACCTATGGGGGATTTTCAGTGACCAATTAACCTCAACATGCTTTTGGGGGTGGGAGGAAGCCGGAGAACCCGGAGAGGCTCCCACACAGACACGGGGAGAGGATGCAAACACCACACAGGAAGATCACCAGATCAGGAACCGAACCAGGTACCTTCTACGAGTGCGAACCACTGCCCCACCGTGTCACCCCTGTTCTTTTTATTACTATTATGTAAACAAACACAGAAGATTTGTGTGGACGGACGACCACAACATGAACATGAATCATGACTGAAGCCTGAGGTACCCGTTTCTGCAGGCCTCCGATCTGTTTCCTGGTCTCCACGTCTTTGCCCCCCGACTCCAGGAACTTCTTGTAGGCCAAGTCGAAGGCCTGACCGATAGTCAGAGTGATCTCTTCAGCCTACGAAACCGACACGACATCGTCAGCGGCGTCTGATCGGCGACTCTGGAAGCCGACGCCGTTAAGATCGGGGGACACTTACACACTTTTCACTGTCAAACACGTAGCACAGGTGTTTGTTGGACTCGGAGTCTTTGCAGATGAACGTAAATATCCTCTTATCCGTTTTGTCGTCTGCACAGAAGGATATCCTGTGTAACTGACAGTTATGCTGCACGTCCTGCAAACACAAGCAGAAAGTGTCGATCGCAAACGTGAGGCTCTGAGCAGCGTCGCAATCGCACACTCACCTTTGTTTTGGGCTCCAGGATCTTCACACCGTAGATGGAAATCTGCAGCTCCACTTTGGGCGTCTTCTGCCCCTCGGACTTCTTGATGTGTCTCTGGAACTGAGACACACACACACACACACACTGTTAGTATCTAATAGAACAGTTTAACCTTGAATGTGTGTGTTGTTTCCGTTCCATCTAATGTAATGAAATACACACACACACACACACACGTCTTATGAACAGTTTAATTTTTACTTTACAATGTTGTTGTCAGGTTTCCTTCTAATGTAACAAACATACACACACACACACACCCTCGAGGGGCTTCACACATCTGGCTGATCAGCACCTGAAGGCATCTTGACTGTGGAGCACCCCCCTTGCAAATAACCCCCCCCTCTGCAGGCACCGTGCCACCAGCAGCTGAAGCAGCATTTATCATCCAAACCCCTCTGCTATCTCATCTGGTCACTCAGAGCATTGTCCCATCGTCCCATCGTCCCATCGTCCCATCGTCCCATCGTCCCATCCTTCAGGCGACAGCTCGTCTGCTTTTACCTTCAGCTTTCTCACGGCATCCTTCACCACTTCGGTTCCTTTGGGGGCTTCCACTTCTGTGTTTCCAAGGAACTGGAAGGAGAGCAAAGTTAGTTCTAGTTTATTCCTTTGCTGATTTAATAGATTATACAAGTACTGTGAGTGCCAAGTGTCCATCACGTGTCAAAGATCCAAATGGTTTAAAGAACTATCTGAAATCTGACTTATTTACTTATTCATTTATCTAAGCGGCACCACTCATACATAGAAGTGCTTTACACACACACACACACACACACACACACAAGAAGAACTGTGACGATGAACAGAGAAAAGTCTCATGACAGAGTGACAGGTTCACATCCTGCACTGCTGCTGCTGACCAGCAGATGGAGTCCTAAGCTTTGTGCAACTATGTAGTTCCAGGCCATCATTCATGCGTGACTTGTTGTTCCAACACTAACACTATACAACACACACACACACACACACACACACACACATAGTATCTATGTATCATAGTCTATAAGAGAAAATTACATAATAATGTAATATGAACATTTTCCTCTTGGTTGGTGGTTGGTTCTTCTGTGCACGACTCAGCTGCTTCAGTGAATGTCAGTTATTTCTGGTTACAAGCTACCTTTTGTCCAATGTTTACATTCACATTGGATTGGATTGGATTAGTTTAACCCCTTAACACCGACAGTATGGCTGCCGATATATTGGTGCTAGCATACTTTGGAGTACTGTAATTACGCAGCTATTTGGAACCTGAACACAGAAAACAGAAAAAAAAAAAAAAAACGTGCATGCAAAACACGCCAGATGCACAAATGTGCAGCTGAATATTAAATAAACAGTAGCTTTCAGTAAGAATTCTAGGTTTTCTGATCGTCACGTAATTACTGTACCGCTAGCATAAGTATGCTAGCACAAATGCAGCGCCAGGGATACTGTCAGAGTTAAAGGGTTAAATTAAAATGTGTTAACTCCTGTCGGGTCACACGTATCAGACAGGAGTTAACAAAGAAATAAAAAACAACACAAACACCGACGGAGACACACAATCGTGTGAGATGTGACGGCTGACGTCGGGGAGCTTCGCTGGCAGAGCCAGAGAAGAAGTGCTTGTTCCTGACCAGTGAATCCTGAAGAGGTCTCACAATGCAAACCAATTTCACAGGCTCATCCATCAACCCGAACACGCAGCTGAAAAATGAGCGGCCCCTGGAGATAGTACACACTCCAGCCTGGGCTTTGTGTGCAAATTAAACAAAACGCATGCGGCACAGAACACACGGGTTTCCGACAGTGTGGCAGCTCTGTTAATTCACTGGAAGCTCACACAGCTTCGTTCCTCCTCTCCGCTGAATTGATTCATCCGAACGTGAGAAGACAGTGTCGGCGTAAAGGTTAAGCAACTTCCGCACAAAGTCGGATCGCTGATGCACAACAATCAGAGGGTACTTCACAGGTATCTGTCAGCCGGTGAGCTCATTAAAAAAAAAAAAAAGAAAAAAGAAGAAAAGTACAAACAGCAGCGCAGTACACAATGTACAGTACACAACCACCAGACATGATTAAATTGAAACAAATTCATTTGTTAGCAAACTATTTATATCAAATAGATTTATTTTTAAATATATATGTGTGTGTGTGTGTGTGTGTGTGTGTGTGTGTGTGTGTGTGTGTGTTAAATATGTTTACTTTATTTATTTTTGGATCTCAAAGACAGCTGCTCCATATTGTCTCAAATATTTCGACTATATTCGCTGTGAAAAAAAACAAATCCAAGAAAATTCCAGGAGGCCTTCAACTATTTCATTCCTGATCTGTTCCTTCTGCAACCTGTCACAGCTCCTTTGCCAAAATGTGAGCTGCTGCTGCTTGGAACAAAAAGATTGATCGTCTCCAAAGGAACAACAGAGCTTTGAACCTTCGTTCCTTAGGCCTCTGCTACATCTCTAGCAGAAACAATTTTGACACCAAAATGCCTCTGTCATGTGTTATTTTGTCTGATGCTTTCACAGACGCTGATCGTCCACATACCTTAGCGTTGTAGGCGATGTAGTGTTTGGCCAGAGCCTCTGGAGTGTGCATCCATGACTTCTCTGAAACGACACCGAGGAGAAGCGTTGACAGTGACCTTCTGGAAATCGACAGTGACATTCAGACATTACTGTACCGTACAAGTACAAGTACATACTGTTATATACGTGTTACTGTTTTACTAGTATAAGTACATACTGTCATTAACAGTATACTGTTTCACTAGTAAAAGTACATACTGTCATATACAGTATACTGTTTTTCGAGTATAGTTATATATGCACATAAGGTTTTTACTAGGCTAAGTACATACTGTTATATATAGATGTACTGTTTTACAAGTATACATACATAATTTTATATACAGTACACTCTTTTACTTTTAATATAAGTACATATACTTACTGTTTCACTACTGCAAGTACATACTGTTAAATACAGTATACTGTTTTACTAGTATAGGTAGATATATACCTATTCTTACTATACGCGAGTCAAATCAACAACAAAAGACGGAGTTTGATGATGTTGTGAATGAAGAACGGTTCCTGTTTGTTATGTCCAATCAGTCCCAGGTGAAGGAACACAGCGACGCCAGCCGGTGGCAGCGTGGTCTCATCGTCTGTTACTTCCTGTCACAGGATGAAATAACAACTGTGGGAGTCAAAGTGGCGTCAGTAAGAGGATGATTCAACGTCGGCTCGTTTGGACGAGCTGAGACGTCCAAGGTCGCTACACGCGGCTGAGCCGTCACACGCTCCAGAAAGCGTACGAGACGAGTTTACGGTTTGACGTCACGCTGTCGGCCACTGCTTCTCCGGGGGATCACAAGTCCACAAGTCCTTCACGCATGTTACGCTCAAGCAACGCAGCTCCTCCTGTCACTGTTCCCTGGATATGTCGATGACGGGTAAACTACGTGTCCACGAAGGACACCGTCACTGAAAGGTGTGTGTGTGTGTGTGTGTGTGTGTCACCGACTGGAAACTCAAAAAGACGCAGCGACAGGAGTTGAAATCAGTGACTTTCTTCGCGGTGAAATTCCAGCATCTCTTCTCATCACCTGGATCGGTTTCCTCCTCAGCTTTGCTGCCATTGAGCTGTTTTTGACCAAGAACAACTTGGCACACTGGCAAACCTCCAGTTGTTCGACGGCCCTGACGCTGCTTCTGTGTACGATGACAGGAAACCAAGATGGCAGCGATGGCGTTCTTTCAAAAACGCAGACGTCTGAAAAAGGTCTTTGACTGAAACAACAAAGTCTAAAGATGAGCGAGCAAAACGCCTGAGGAGCTCTGATCTTAAAGGAGCATTTGGCATGTTTAGACCTTTATAACCAGCAGCTTATGTCAACATGTTGAAAACATGAATCAGCGTTTTGAGTTAGAAACTCATTTCTGACTTTGAATCCTCAGATCTCGTTTGTCAGCTCCCTGCTAAAACGCTCCCGTTCTCCAACAGTCTGGGTTTAATCTCCATTCTTCAGGACCTCTGGCTCCAATTACCCTCCTGCTATCTTTACAAACACGGAGGGTGAATAAATTGGCTTGGTCAAGGTCTGAGCAGACGACACATCAAAGCGTCGACACTCAAACTCCAGCTCCACATTTCCGCCGTGGCTGCTGGAACTCGTTCCGTTCAACACAACCATCACTCCGATGTACGCACTTTACCCTAATGTCTATTTACACTTTGACGTACTGCGGTGATGTGCAATATCATTCCTTTTTGTAATACTCAGGGTATGAAGAGGAATATTAACTAAATATTCCACTCAGCACATATTCTAAATATTTTTGATAAATTTAGCTCCTATTTTATTTTCATGATCTTATATTTCTTATATTTTTGGTCAGAGCAGCTATAACAAACCAATTTTTTCTGCAATACTACAGAACCCACCGGATATTTAAAAACTGAATACATCTAAACAACCAAGAGATAAATAAGGAAATCAGAAAAACAGAAAGTGCTGTCAGTGACACTGTTCTCCATCAGAGCTGGATCAAGTCAAGAGAAAGAAAAACAAGTTGACCACAGAGCTACTGACGTAACTTTGTGTCTCTGGGCGCAGAAAGTGAGAGGATGTAACTGTGGATTTGATCAGGAGAAAATAACGACACCAGTAGTTCAATGGAGATCTGTTAAAACAGCGCCACAGTCCACATCCAACAGAATTAGGACTTTTTTGACAAAACATGCCACAAAGTTCTTTATGTAGAGCAGCTAAAGCGACGAGCCAATCCCAATTACAATGGGGGGGAAAAAAAAAACCTCAATTGAAAGTGATGAAATACAGAGAATGCTGCTGGAATGAAGAAATTGAGGCGTCATTCACGGGTAATACGGATTACACAGAGCTAAAAAAAGGACATGCTTGAGATTAGCAGGAGAAAAAAAATATGAGAAGAGGGCCTCGTCTTTGTCCGACTTATCTCTGCCGACGCGGCCGAGCTCATTTTACATTCATGTGAGAGTTGAACCAGTTGGTGAGTGACACACAAAATGAACACCTGAGACACCAGCTTGTTGTTCTTTATGTGACCACTAGGGGTCCAAACCAGATCAGATGGAGCAAACCGCAGCTCAGATCATCAAAATATATGTTTGAATTTATTCATACAGTCTATGAATCCCCAAATTACGCGTTTGGATTGATTTCTGTCAGTTTACGTCCGGGTTAACAAATCTGGAACGGACCCCTGGCACCGCACATACAACAACTACATATTTACATTTATTGAAAGCTGCCATGTCCTGAAATGGTCATTATAGTTGTGTTTTTGATTTTCTTACTCAAAATGAGTCAGTTAACCTTTAAATCCCGACATATCGCTGTCGATACATTAGTGCTAGCACACTTTGGAGTATCATGACATAAAAATGTCAAAAGGCCCCTGAAAGCTGAGAAGTTACCAAGTTGCTGTCATTACGGTAATTACTCGCTGGCTTCTGGCAACAGAGGGAAGGGGATTACCGTAATGACAGCAACGTGGTTGTTGTCAGCTTCTAGGATGCGATGGTTTTCTCCTTCTCCTAGCTCCTTCGTCACACCAGGTAGAGGAACTGAGTGGCACTTGTCAGCTTTCAGGAACCGTTGGATGTTTTGTGATAGCCCAAATAGTCGCGTGGTTACGGTGCTCCAAAGCATGCTAGCACGAATAGAACTGGGGATACTGTCGGTGTTTAAGGGTTAAAACGGGACTGTACTGTGGTATTCACCTGTTGGACGGAAGTGTCTAGAATGTTAATATGTTGTTCAAGTTGAACAAGTGAATACAGCTCAAACACAACTGTGAAGAGCGGCTCCACAAAACACTTTTCAGCCTCTTCCCATTAATTCCATTACAAAGTATAATTGCTTTCCCACAAAGTGACACACAGATGTGCAGATTCACAGGAATGAGTGGAATGTTGGAGGCGAGGAAGCAGCATCTGCCCCCTTTTTTATTCCTTTATTGCCATCTTTACCTGTTTGACAGAGCACCTAATGACAAAAATGAATTATGGCGCCCAAATCTCATCACACTGCCACACCACCTGGGCCCTGATGCACTCAGCAGATGGTCGTATCCACTTCAAGCTGTTTGGAGAACCGCAGTTTGAAAATTCTGCTCCTGCGTGTCTGAGCGGGGGCCACCTCAGCTCAGCGCCTGGCAGGAAGTTGTTTGTTTATTGGCTTTTATAGCACGTTCCACTTGTAGGCCGAGTCCGGATTAGAGTTACTGTGCAGTTGTACAAGGAGGGTGGGGTTGACAGTGGAACACAAACAACTTGGTTTTCACCTGCAAATTGTCAGAGTCGGCCATGGAGCTTTTGATGTCAACATGAACACATGAATGAATGCGCCTCTTCTGCTCTTTGGTTGCAACTGGTTTTTTTTTTTTAATGAGCATTTCCATTCAATTAATCGGAATTAAGGAATGCTCCATGACTTCCTGGTGAAAATCCAGTATTATTCCGACAGTCTAAACTCCCCAACCAGTGTTTCTTTTGCCGCTCACCTTTCTTCCTGTTGAAGGCGCGGTTCATAGTGGAAAATATGTGCCGCTGAGGTTCCTCCTGAGTGTCTGCCAAGGCTGCACCTGGAGAAACAACAGGGAGAAGTGAGTTCTCTGACCTCAAACGGGTTGAAAGTTTTTAAAGCTCCAACTGCTCCGTGCCTCTCATCAGACTTTGTCCTATTTGTCCTATTTATTTTTCTGTGTGTTACTGAACGAACCAAAATACAGACTGATGTTGATCTGTGATGAGAGGGATTTTAAGTGAAGCTGAAGTGATTATAATTATGATTATTATTGGAAACAGCTGGACGAGGTGTAGTTCATACTCCAGGTCTGTGGGTGGTGCTGAAATCAACTAAAAACAGAGGAGAAAAGCTGCTGGAGAGTCACTTCCGTATCTGCTGAGCAAATAAAACTGATGAAAATGTGATTTTAGCCAAAAAAAAAAAAAAAAGGGCCTGGAAAATGAAGTCAATCTCGTCAGTTACTATGGTAACAGCATCTGCCCACTTGTCACTGTCAACTGAGTTTGGGGCGATGACAACTCCACACACAAAGTATGTAGATTCCCCGTTCAGACGTGAATCCAAGGGCGGCAAATTTGAATGTTCGTTCCTAATCATGCCGCCGACGTCACCTAGAGGAGCTGGTATCAGTTTTATTAGCTTTGCTGTGTCTAACACAGTTCTTTTCATTTAGTATTCAACTCACAACCATATACATGGTATGGAACACAAATATACCATGGGGTATATGGCCTGGGTGAATGCTCTTCTCTGATTGGCTGGCAGCCGTGAGTTAAAACCAGTGTAATGCACATGTACTGTAGTTCGGCTGCAGGTCAACTTTTCTACTATCCATCCAGGACAGACAACCATTCACTGGAGAATAACAATACTGACAATATCATGTTTATGTTCATATTCATGACTGAGCATTCCTGTTCCTGACCTAGTCTACATGTTTAATAAGTATTTTTCTTGCTTTGAAGATGGACGTGACGGCGACAGCAACGTTAGAGATGGAAACCGCCAGGAAGGACCAACATCAGTGTTTCATCTCCAGAAGGGAACGGACGCTCGTCGTGATGGATTCTAAATGAGCCCCTGAACACAACCTGTAATCTACCTAAAATGGTGCAAACAGGATTTTGTTTTCCCGTCAATCTGTTGCGTCTCAGTGTCTCTGCAGCTTCTCCACAGTGTGACGCTGTCAGGTCTTTGCATCAGCCCCCAGGAGAGCAGCGAAGGACGGACCGTCCAGGATTAGGAGGTGTCAGCTCATTCCGCGATCAATATTCTTGACTCTTTGACCGGCGACAATCCCAGAGGCTTGTCGCATATAATAACCATCTCTGCCACCGCGGCAAAACACAGACGCTGTCTGTCTGACGGTGAACGCACGATCCGAACCGGCTCGGATTGAAAAAGTGCCGATGCCTCCGAACTAAACTGGCAACAAACGACCACCTGCCCCCAATCACAACCCACCCACCACCACCTCATCTAGTACAAACACCCACTTGTCACCTCGCCCAGTCGTTGACAACCGATCTCAGGTTTTCAACTGTTCTGTTTCTCATCAGCTGTCGCAGCAACAACTGCAATGACACGATGATAAAGTCAAACAGGGTTTTATTCAATACGCGTTCGCGTCCTCTTTGCATCTGACAAATAACAAGTAATAACTAATGACGCCCCTGAAAAACAATCGATCAGTGTAAAAAGGCTTGTTGGTTCCAGCAGTAAAGGTGACGCGACATGTAGGTGATGGACTCCTTTTTGTTTTTTTGTTTTTTTTTACTGCTGAAGGAAATAAAACGCGCTCGGTTGCATTTGAGCAGGCAGAGGATAAAATATGGAATGTTTTCAGATACGAGTACAATGCATGTGGGTAGTTGCTGTAAGAGGATATTTGACTGCAGCGGGGGCCCTGCAAAGGGCTGATGAAATTTTAAATGGAACAAGCTTCAGGGTGGGGATTGGGACATTCTTTCCAAAGTCGCCAAAAAACAGAATATCTCTTCTTTCGCAGCTGGAAAAAAAAAAAAAAAAAGAAAGGCAAGTCATGTTCTGCATTTCCACTTCTAACATGCTGCAGCAGATAAACAAGAACACAACTGCTGTTTACATTTGACGAAAGGCTTCCGACGCTGTTGATGTGGGGCAGTGTTTCTTTTTTTTTTTTTTTAAATTGAAAGAGTGAGAGAGAGAGAGAGAGAGAGAGAGGAAAAAAACCCACATCAGTGTGAGTTCTGTCACAGCGGAGAGCAAAGGAGGATTTCATGCACCGCTCACACAAAATGACATTACACAGCGGCAGCGGCGGCGTGTGAGCGCGGCACACCTGACAAACGCAGATAATCCCTTCATACCTCTGTTTTGATGGTTTTTGAGATGCACTTTGCATTCTTTGCTAAGTAAAGTCAGCGGTAATGTGACAATGATTTTTTTTTTCCCCCCATTCCTGTTGTAAAGTCACGACAAACGCCTGTGGATTAGCACCTGAAATGTCACTGCTAAGAGCCTGACGTTCTAGAAGAAAACTGACAGCGATGACAGCGACTGACATTTAGACGAACGCAGCGCATAAAACACAACGTAGCTTTTGTGTTGTTGTTGTTGTTGTGTGACGCGACGCCCCCGACTGACACCTGAATGTGATGTCACCGAGTTTGATTGACAACTGGGACCGTTTTAATGACTTCCTGTCTGATGATTCAACAGCAGCAGGCCCAGACACACACACACACACACACACACACACACACACACACTGGTTTCACACTGAGCTGCAAACTTCCTCAGTCTTCCCTCAGTGTTTACCAGCTGCCCAACGCCAGAATGTGTACAAACACACATTCTGGCGTCCATGAAACACACTTGGAGCAGTGAACCCATAATGTGCGTACAAATTGTTGTCCACAAACTGCACATGGAGCCCAACAACTAGACACGCACACCAACAAAACCTGTGAATCCACAACATGGTTTCCAACAAACAAGCCAATTGTGTTGCAGACATTGTGTAGCACCTTCCAAACACTTCTGACGTGTACATAAATGAGAGAAAAACAGAGAAAACAAGCAACATTTCACCTCCAGTGACTCAAACACTTGGAATTTAGCTTGGGAGTGACTTGTTTTTTGGAGCGAAACTCCACCTTCTTTCACGCCGTAAAGTCCTTTATCACGTCCATAACATGAAAAACATGGAAATAAAACCTCAATGCACACGACGAGTCAACGCGTACGTTCAAACAGCACAAAGAGAAGAACAGAAAGGTGAACGTCCCGTTTTGACATTCCTCTCAGCCGCTCACTAATCTGACCCATATGCAGCTTCTAACATGGGAGAGAAGCACTGAGGTCCCAACATAATGCCATGGGAGAGAAAACCAACAAAGATCCTTTGTTTTCGTCACCCCGGCTCAGGAATCTTACTGGCTGTGTGCAGCACATAAAACATCGCCGCTCCAATCTGTTTATGAATTTAAACCCCAGAACCCTTCATGGAATCAACCGTGGTGTCTAATCTAAATGCCAGACCTGCTCTCCCGCACAGCCCCAGAACCTTTACTCCCGTTTATCAAACGCAGCAGCAGCCTGACCTACATGTTATCAAGCGAGAGCACCCCGCTTCCCTGACGGAGAGCGGAGAAGAGATCTATGGAGAGAGGCATGTAAACATCAACCGTGTGGAGATAAAAGCTGCTTTACTTGCCTTCAGACCGGGGGAAGAACAGTGGAGAGGAAGTTCCAACGCTTCTTAATAGTTTTCAGCTGCTGGCCAGATGGTGGTACACTAAGAATGGAGAGATGATGGGGTGTGCAAACTCAACAAGAAGAGTTTGCCTGGACACATGATACTTGACATCCAAAGCCAACTTTCTCCTCCCACAGTTTGTTCAGGATTCTTTGAGTGGTTCGCAAGTGGAAAAAAAAAAAAGGACTCCCTTGGACAGTCACTGAATGAGATGGGACCTTTTTTCTACTTGATGTCACTCACAAGTCAAACCAGCAGCCGACGCTCAGGAATCACTCGATACAACACAATGGCTGAAATAGTAAAAGTCTCCTCAACAAAACGCCATGGAAACGCCAGGGAAACTGTCCAAAGGCAGCGTTTGTACTGCAACGGAAACCCCCAGAGACCAAGGAGGGGGGGTTGACAGCTGAAGTACATCGCTGCTCGTTTTAATCAGGCAGAGATGGTCTGTCACTGACGCCATGAACATGAACCTCAATTCCTGTGGTCAGTGAGAAAAGTTCCAAATCTCTAAACGTTTCCACCCTGGATGATAAAGAACTGTAGCTTGGAGAACCGGAGACACATGTTGAAGTGGATGTAGGTTCTAGCAACGAGCGCTAGACCCTGAACTCAAGGGGCGGCACCAACGGGTGCAGATGAAAACACCACTGAACATCATTGGTCGCCTGGTTCTCTCATTGAGAGAACAAGGCGATGCCATCAGAGAAAAGAGTCAATGGCAGAGTTTGTTTGGGAGAAGAGTGGAAGTTAGATGGAGACACAGCGATGGAACAGAAATGATCCTTTGTTGGTCTAGTTGGGAAAGAAACATCGTTTACGGTTGACGCCGCCGCAAACAGAACCACTGTCACCATCCCGTTAAGCCCCGCCCACAGACCTGGACATGGCTCTGATCCCGCCTACATCCAGCCTAGAATCATGTGATTGGTCAAACTGATTGTGATCATAGTCACCTCCGCCAAGGTGGTTATGGTTTTTTGCCTGCGTTTGTAAAATGAAATAACTTGAAAAGCTGCGAACGGACATTAATGGAATGTTGAGTAGATGCTGCTGATGGACCAGGACCAGATGTTTACATGTTGGCAGTGTCCTGGAACCATCTGGATCCAGGAATCTGTATTTTTTTTTTTTTTTGCGTTGCGAGGCCATTGTCAGCATCCGTGTATGGAACTCCACAACATCTGTTGGCGGTCAGCGTGTTCGGCTGTTAGTCAAAAGGTTGGTGGTTCTTTTGTTTTGTTTTGTTTTGTTTTTAATTTCATTGACATCCAGGCTAGAAGAAGTGAAATTAAATTCAAAGACAATGAACAGGTCAATACAAAGAATCAAATCAGTAAGTAAGAAATCTTCTTCAGGGAGAATCAGAG
The DNA here is from genome assembly GCA_901007665.1 of Aeoliscus strigatus. Classification (NCBI taxonomy): domain Eukaryota; kingdom Metazoa; phylum Chordata; class Actinopteri; order Syngnathiformes; family Centriscidae; genus Aeoliscus; species Aeoliscus strigatus. The sequence continues at coordinate 126,940 of CAAKHB010007229.1, read as the reverse complement.
GTGTTAATTATATTTTATGGATGAGTGAGAATGTCCTTATTAACATGAAGTCTCAGGGGTGTTTTCTCTAAAAGTTACAAAACACAAGTTTTACCAACTCAGTTCCAATCTTAAGAGACGCCATTTAGAGTAAAAAATGTGAAGGTCTCAGCACAATGAATTTCTTGTGTCTGTGTTTTTCCTGGCAAACACACCTCCTGGTTTCTGCCTCGGCGAGCATTTCAAACCGCTGGAGTCTGACGCTTTCTGCTCTGCATTATATCATGTTCACCTCCTGTATGAACAGGTGTGGCGGGACACAGGAAGCGGCTGACACTTTCCATGACCGTCACCATGTTTTGGGCCAAAGATGGAACATGGAACGAGGTTACATTCTACCCCATACATGACGGGGGGGGGGGGGGGGGGG
>CAAKHB010007229.1:116376-126511 GCA_901007665.1 Aeoliscus strigatus | reverse complement strand
GGGGGGGGGGGGGGGGGGGGGGGGGTCATGTTAGTCTGATTGTTTGGGTGTAAATTGTCATGAGATGTGTGTCGGTTCAAGGAAGAATTGAACTATGGAGGTGATCTGGATTGGTGTGTGGATTATTTCACAGATGTAGTTTTTGCTTCATCCCCAGATCTGGGCACGCTGAGATCGGCAGCTGGATCGGCAGCTGGATCGGCACTGACAACGCTAGCACGCTAACATTAGCAAACACATCCTTATTAAGTTTCTTATTATTTATTATTATTTACTTATTATAATTATTATTAAGTATTTTGTTCATTGACCTGGTTGTTTCCCGATAATGGAGTGACTCTGTTTGTCCCTGGCAAAACTTCACAGGGAGGTGGAGTTTGGTGGAAACGGTGCAACAGCAGTGTGAAAGGAATTTCAAAGTAAAGGTGCACCAGAGCAACGATGCTGACCGACGGTTGGAGTTTAGTTTTACTGTTAAGGTCAAAAACTTTTGAGTATTTAAAACACTGTCATTAAATTTCATGTCGTTTCACCAGGTTCTTAATAAAGAAATCTTGGTTTATTTTTCAGTATTTTAGGGAAATATTCAAAAGTCCCTAGAGGGCTGATAATTGTTACTTTCACTGTATGTGGCGTCTTTCTGGATGTTTGCTGCCGTTGATGCAGCAGTCGAGCTCCTCTCAGTCAATGGGGTTCGTCAGGAGCGTTTGTCCGTGTCCATTTGAATGGCAGGAAATCACCTGACAGTAAATCTCCACTGAGACTTTGTGCTCGGCCCGCGTTTCGCCCGTCAGTCGACTGACACTCGCATCAACCCCCCTTGGTGACGACAATAAATCAAAATCAACGAGATTGACGCCTCCTGAAGCTTTGCAGCGTGTGGACGTTTCGTTTGCCGGCTGCTGCTGTCTGCTGATTCAAATCCATCGTAAACCTCACAACATTCTTGTCAACACACACACACACGCACACGTGTTTGGGTATGTGCGAGCAACAAACTTTGAGATCTAAAAAGAGAAATGTCCTGAAGGATTTCTCTTTGTCTTCTTTTGACTTCTACATACAAATGGAACTTCTATTGGAAAGTGCTTGGTCTTTTAAACAAATATTCATTACACGTCTTTGGAGAAGTGGTGACGAAAACAAGCACATTCCTTTGGCAGTTGTCATAACAACCAAGGTTGCAGCACATAAACTTTGTTGGTAAAAGATTGGATCAGACGCGCTGGTCGACAGAGAAAATGATGCCTAGAATGTGTCTGAATGTGTCTGTTTGTATCGTAATCAATATTGTACAATGCAGCAATAAAACTGTCCCTGGAAACAGACAAACGGATGAACGGGATCAACACGTCCCCTCGGAGCGTCGATCACAGATCACACGCGGCTGACTACAGCGTCTGAACGGCGTCTTACTGTTACTGCGGACGCTTGATGCTCAGGTGTCTTCTCTGGTCCTCAGTCATCTACACGCTGATTGGTTCTCGTAGGTTCTTCATCATCTGCGGGCAGGAAGAGACGGGAAATTTACGTGTGACAACAGTATGCGTATTTTCTTTATTTATATAGCACCTGTCATACAGTCCATCTGCCCAAGGTGCTTCATCATAAAAAGCAACAAGAAATATAAAACAACAGTAAAGACAATAATAATAATATTCATGAATGAATGTTATTATTATTAACATTATTAAAAATATAATAATAATAATAACAATAATAATATTAATAATAATAATAATATTAAAATAATAATAATAATATTAAAATAATAATAATAATATTAAAATAATATAATAATAATAATAATCTATGAAACGATACCTTTAACTTTAACTTACCTTTAATTTATAATGATAGATTGTCAACGTGTATCTTTAGTTGTCTTTGATGACGACAGTAAAATAAATCCAGTTAAGACTGTAATAATAGGTTTGACAGGTGTTTTGTGGGACTGTAAACGCTAAAGGTGCTGTACTCCTCGTCTGCTCGTGACACACGTCTGCTGTCCGTTCAAGTCAACCACAATGCACCGACAACAACGACAGAGCGGCCGCGAGTGTTCGATAGCTGGAAATCTCAGGGCTTTGGCTCACAGAGAAAGGAGAACCTGTGTTCCTTCCGGGAGAACTATCTGAAACGGACCAGCAGACCTGGCATGGAGGGTTGTTTACAAATGTTTGCCTGAGAGCTGCTTTAAATCCATGTTTCCTGCAGTTGCTTCACATCTACTGAAACACTTTCACCTGAAGACCCGAGGCAGCAAAGAGTTGATATTTTCTAAAAGCGAACTCAAGAACCTTCATTCACGCTGGTAACTGTCTGTTTTACATATAGCGTTATCACACTTTTACAGTTCTGCCTGGGTTATTCATTTAAATTGAAATATATTTCCCAGGCTGTTTCTCTTTTAAAATCATATTTCTATGATACATTTCATTTTTTTAGCATCTCTCATTTATTGCTATTTACCTTTACTATTTTTTTTCTCCTTATACTTTACTATACTCCTATATACTACACTATGCTTAACTATACTCCTTTAATTAGTATTTACATTTATTTAATCCTATTTATGTATTTTATTTTGTCTGTTTCATACGTCTTGTATTTTTATCACTGCCGTGTTTCCTCATTGAATCACTTTGAGTTGCATTGTATTGTGTGAAAATGGTTTCATAAGTAGAGTTTGATTAAATGATCCCAGATATCACTGGTAAATGGACTAGAGACTACTGACGTTCAATGCTGCCAATTTTCTTTCTGATCCGATACTGACTAAAATTCGGGCTTGTGTCAGCGAGACCGATCCGATACTGATCTGTGAAATTTCCTGTCCGTGTGTGTGTGTCAGTGATGCCACTAATTTTCATTTCCGTCCACAACCTAGTAAAACCAAAGGTGATGTTGCTGTTTTATTTTAGGTTTTATTATTCATATTAAATGTACAAATCCCAGTGAAACACATAGCCCAATCAAACAATGAAATTATGAAATGTTATCATGAAATCACACATTCCAATAATATGAAATAATACTTGGTCAAAGATGAACTGAGTTTGCAAACATAACTGGCTCAAAGGAATTCTTGTTTCGTCAGGTAGGCCGATTTACTTCAGACATAGCGTTCATCTGACATATCTTATTGAAATGACGTAAGGAGACGTCACTAACATGAACAGATGTGGCTCTCGTCTCTCTCCTGAGCAAAAAAAAACGCTTGTTGACACCAAATGAGTGCAGATTGGGAAAGTATCGACACTTTAGTATGAGAATCAATCCTAGACGGACAAGTTTGAAATCAGAAGTATCAATACTTACTCAATACTAACACTACTGAAGAAAAATGGATTTGCCTGAACGAACCACCTCAGTAGCCCGTTCCACAAAGCAGGTTTAGACATGAATGTGAGCCTCCTCATCCTGAAATGAACCGATTTTTCAGTTCTATGAACAATCAAACGTCTTTAAAGTTTCATGTGTTTGAATGTGGTGCATCGGTAACTCTGAAATAAGGATAATTCAGAGTTTTCCTCAGTTCAGAATTAACAAACTCAGGATTCCCACTAAAGCTGCTTTCTACGAGTAGAACAGACCCCTGGAGGGCAAAGCCACAACTCACTTCAAACCGACCGAACAGAGTGTGTGTGAGAAATCCTCCAGCCAGCAGTGTGTATTCGTCTGCTCAGTGTCAGCAGAAGGATGATGGGAGCGAGCTAAACGCTCAGCTTTGAGCGTGAGAGTGTGTGTGTGTGTGTGTGTGTGTGTGTGTGTGTGTTGACACCTTGGAACCACATGAGAACAGCAAAATTAACTTACACACTTTGAAGTGAAAATCTTTGCCACGCTCAGCAGAAACACACTCGCTGGTTTTCTTGTGAAAAAAAATGTATCTTTTGTTGCATGGAACAAAAGAAGAAAGAAGAAGAAAAACTAGAGGTCCGAGGTCATGAGTAACAAGGTGCCAATTATTTGACTTTTAGTGACAAAGTCTTGCTTTGACAATCAATGAATTTATTAGAGGAGATAAAACTGGGTGGAAAATCACATTATGGGTGAAATGAGCTGCTTGATGGAGGTCTGAGCTTTCCTAGTTTTTATCTTGTTAAAATCTGAATTTCTCTGCAGCAGCACATGGATTCCACTGACGTGTTTATCTTGTCAACCCTCAAACGTTGCACCACACTGAAGCCGGAGATCACACAATCTCTCTCGTTATTTTCGGGGAATCATTTTTATCTTTCAACGCTGATCCTGTTCCCCATCTGCAGTGTCTCTGCTGTTCTGACTGTAGTAGAACTGAGATGCCAGGTTGCAGCTTTCACACACACACACACACACACACACACACACACACACACACACACACAATCTGACATCTGCCCAATTTATGACCATCTCCCCGCCGCCTCAGGACGATGGACTGGAGCCCGCTTGATGCTGTCAGGACGTTTTATCTACTACGTTACAGACTGGATCCCGGCAACTGCACACAGGATACGTGTGAGCAGGAGGTTTGCAGCTTAGGAACATGGCAGAGTTTCTGAGCACTGGTGTCCGGCTGCACCATAAAATACACAAAATGCTGCATTTGTCATTACAGTCTCTAAAAAAGTGTAAGTTTCGATCCCAATGCAATAACCTCACAATGACAAGTTCAATAAAATACTGTTGGTCGCAATAAATAAAAACAAAGCACACACATCCACACAGAAAACACAGTTATCTGTTTCTTCAGTGCAGTTTTGGTTCAAAATGGTATTTTACATACTACTTCTCTTATAGTGCACTTTATTTGGTCTGTACAACTTTTCTTCTTGCAGCACCAGGAGAAGTTCTCTAAAATGTCACGCAATTACAATAAATGACTATTCTATTCTAAAGGTTTCAAGAGCTGTTCTCCCAGAGTGAGTTCATACTGCAGTAAAAAAAAACAAAAAACAAAAAACCACAGTTTAAAAATCCGCACACACTGAAAACACAGCAGACAGTACTAGTACTATAAAGTAAAGCCACATGTAGTTTACATTCATTTGCTTCATTTTTGAGGTAAATGTCATGACTCAGCTTCTTTAGACATGTCACGTCTCTGATGATGTGCTGTTGTGAGCGCAACCCCTTTTTTTTGTCCTCCAAACAGCTTTAAACTCCCCTGGGAGCGACATTGTTGACTCGTTTAGTGCGTGGATTTTTTCTTAATGATTTCAAGGCAAAAAGACAAATCAACAAGCCCTGTGTTTTCCGCGGAGGACTTTGTGATGCTAACACCCTAAAACGTTGGATGCTAACCGCTACATACACAGACTAGAGGAGGTGAATTCCAGGGCTGAACAAAAACAAACAACAGAGCCTGAAAATATCCAAAAAGTTCAAACGTTTGAATTGTTTCCAGCTGAAATTTAAGCTCACCGCAAAGCACAATTAGCGTAACACACTATTGCAACATGCTACAGCATCTTAGCAGACAGAGTAGCCAGTCCACATCAGACACACACTAACGTTGGCGTAAATCAATGCCGGGTGAAGAAACGTGTTATTAATGTCAACGTCTGATCAGCAGTTAGACACTTAAGCCCTATTTTTGCTTCTGCGTTGTACTGGCACAGACGACTGTACCCTACGTTGCACCCTGTGTCGTAGCCTACGCCGCCATGAGCGTACGGTACAACGTTTATACGTCTGCGTTTGTCTGTCTGGACGTATAGCCCAGAGTTTAATATCGTCGCTGTGTTTCTTTTTCTCTGGTTGTCTATGTTTTCTTTGTTAACTTCCAGCGATGGCGACTGAACGTGAGAGCATCTTGTTTCCGCAGTAACTTCAAAAGATCGGCATCATTGTCCGCTCTCTTTTCCGGTCAAAAATCAGTCTTTTGGTCGTTTCTGTTTTCTTGGTCAACACAGAAGCCCCACACGCAAACGGTCCAATCCCAGTTGTGGCCATCGGCGGTGGCCTATGTAGCTGCAACGTCAAGCTACACTGTACGTCGATTTCACGCAGAAATATAAATTGGGCTTTAAACCAACATGTTTGAGATTTACTGAGCCACTGACCTTTGACCTCTGCGATTAAATGTACATGAACACTGTCTCAATTATAGTATAGATGATACGTCGGTATTCACCCTACCAATCAGTCTGCACAGGGTGCATTATTTTGAAAACCTTACTGTCTAAGCTGTTCCTGCGTCTCATTTCCTGTGTGATGGAATCGTCTCTGTGCGTCTCAAAGCAGCCACTCTTACATATAACTGCTCTGCTGGCGTGCTGCGAACACACACACACACACACACACACACACACGGTGTCGTCTGTGTTCGCGACGGTTCAGGATTTCAAATCCCTTTGAAGCTAATTCAAAATTAGACCATAACAATCAATGTGACTTCACATGGGACTGTGTGTCAAGGCCGGTTCAGAGTCGACTTTTCAATGACAAAACCTGCAAAAAAAAAAAGATTAACCCCGTAGACCCGCCTCTCTCATAATCCACCTCTACCCTCCGGACTTCAAGCTTCTCATTGCCACTGTGTTTTAATTATAATTTTCGGGTGAGTGGCTTCCCTTAATAAGGAGTAACAGGATAAATTAATTTCAAATGAATAGTCCTGTGATTTATGTTCTCCCACTGCGCTTGGATTTTGTTCATTTCGTTTTTTATCTTTATGAATGTAAATGAGGGTGCTTCAGTTCGAACATTCTTCTTCCCAATTCTTTTTTTCTTAATATGTATGACACTGTTGGTATAATAATTTGAACTGGAGCGCAGGAGGACATTCGCCGTCTCCATAAATACGTCACATTTTTTATCAGTTCTCCTGTTTCAGGCTACAAACAAATTGGAGAAAGATCAGAACAAATTTTTTAAATTCAACTTACCAGCAAAACCTGTGTTATGTGCATACAGAAAATATTATGATTATTATTTGCATTAATGTGTTCTAGTGTGTTCTAATATGTGATTGGTACCTCCTCGTACACCATAAACGTGTTGATACTACAGCTTGTCGCATTAGTACATAGATTAGTACATAGATTCAACTATTTTCCATTTACATAACTAAATACACCAACCAACGCATGTGTCTTCTGTCACGTCATCACTATCCCCATCATTGTATAATTTCATCACAATGAATGCTGAAAATACTGGGGAAAGAAAACTAAATCATCAAGTCAACACTGGACACAGGACATGATGGTCATGATCAGCTAATGTGACACGAGTGGATCCGCTTCAGTTTTCAGGACTGATGCAACTCAGGATATTTTCTCATTCTGACAGAGAAACCTTTACAGGTTTTACAGGAGTTTACAGGTCACGCAGCTCAGATCCAGACGTCTGAAACAGTTTGAGATAAATGTCTTTAATAAGCACATCCGTCCTGAACTTTCTTTGAAGTCATACTGTGTATTTGAGATGGGCACTAACAATGACTCAACGTCCAAACTTTGTCTGGGAATCCATCCACAAAGGGAACGTGGATTCCTCACCTCATTGTGGACCATTCACAGCAGCGTGAACTGAACTTTACGGGACTGAATTCCTCTGCCGGAGAGAGAGCCAGAGAGACATAACTCATGCCAACTTTAAAGTTCACTGCCTGGACGGGCCAGAGGCCAAGACAATCTGCCCAGGGCCGATCCTTCTCTGTCAGGGAGCAGAGGAGCTGTGACGGGAGAGGAAAGCCTTGAAGACAACAGAAGAATTAAAATACAGTTTCAGCCCTTTTCTACCTCCATCTTGATTTAGCACCTTGAGTCAGAGGTGAAGGTTCCTCTGCTCGTGAGCAAAGCTCAGACTCAGGAGCCCAAAGGAACTGAGGAGCTGAGGAGACGTCACTTCTAATACTCATGCATGTGTTCCAACCAATCAATTGTTCTGGAGAAGAGTCGATGGAAGGGAGATGGTCCTTTGTTGGGTCGACTCAAACTCTTTGGCAGCAGCAGCTGCCATCTTTGTAGTGTACATAAAAACAGCCCCGCCCTCAGGCTCTGACCCCGCCTACATCAGACAGACCCACGTGATTGGTCCAGACTGACTGTGTTCATACGGAATGTCCCAGTGGGAGACAAAATCACGATTCGCTGAGGGAATGTCTAGATTGAAAGGTTCGTTTGGAGCTGCTGTAACGAACAAATTTAAGTATTTATGATAGTGATACTTCATTATGATCATTGAGTATTTATTTATCACACTGCAGACAGAAGCAGAGATTTCCCTGTCACCATCTGAGCCACAGATGTCTGACAATTTTAGATTAAAAAAAAAGAAATAAGGAGAAAGAATATTTTATACAGCTGCATCTTACACACACACACGCGCGCACACACACACACACACACACACATCTCTCTCAAGTGAGCATCTCTTTAACTGCACTTGTCATTCCTTGTCGTTACGTCTGACAACAGTGTCGCTGCTTGCAGACATTTTCTCGGCATAATGAGGACACATTCAAGAAACACATTCCCCCGGCTTCACTCGTGAAGAAGGAAAATAAGAAAGTCGTGAAAAAATATGAAGGCTGTGGACCTCAAATAATGAGGACGACAGGTTCCAGCCTGGTTTTGATGCTGCATTCATGAGCAGATCAACCACACGCTCTTTGTCTGTCCTTCTAATATCCAGATCCGTCGCTCATCATTTAGCAGCAAATAGGAATCAGAATGGGAAAATAAAAGAGATGATGGCATTTTTTTTAAAAGGGGGGCAGAGAAGAGCAGCAGAGGAGAAAATGAATTCAGGGCTATAAACTTCACTTGCCGGTAAACTGGCTATTAGGCTCAGTGAGAGCCAGCAGACAGGAACAATACATCAGGAAATGCATCCGCCACCTTTTTTTACACTCAATATATCACAGCTGCTGACAGGAAATAGGGCAATCATTGGTCTGAATGAAGAATAACACCAAACGTTACCGATCCTAATATCCCATCATTCATTGCCGGCAACAGGTCAGATGTTAAGTAAAACAAACAAAAACCGCACTGCTGAAAAACTGAATTATCTCTGAGGTTCTGACCACATGAACGTCATGGACATGAACCGCTGGTCGAGCGCCATCGATTCCACCAAATAAACGCATATGAGACCATTTCATTTCGGCATCTTCAGGAAAACATCAACAGCCGTCTGCGGCGATAAGGTGATGAGGTCCTTGATATTTAACACAACAAACATCGTCGTAATGTCACAGACGCACACGCTCTGTCAAGGCAGGAGAGAGACAGAGAGCGCAGGAAGGGGGGGGGGGGGCTGAGCTGCCTCTCCCTCAGATTCACATATTCAACAATATTTGAGTTTTAAATGACTATTTTTATATTATTGAAAAAATTGTGTGTTCAGTGTTTGCAGAGCCTGAGCAATGTCTGACATAAAAAAATTAAAAGAAAATTTAATTTCTCCTTGTTTCCATCCATATTATAAAAAAATCATTAAAATCATGATAATTGCGATTATTTCCTTGAGGACAATCACACCTGGAAAATCCATAGTCGTGGCGTCCTTAGTCACCTGACCAAACTACAAACATCAACATGTAATTCTTCCTACAGTCCACCGACCGTGTTCAACCAGTCACCCGCCGTGATTTCAGGGATGTCACAATGTCGGATTGTAAAATAATCCTCATTTTACAATGGGTTAGGGTTTTATAATCACGGTTTATCGTAAAAAAAAAAGTTCATCCTCCCTAAAATGACGATAGTGTTTCCTACAGAACTGTAGTAAATTCTGAGAAAACAATGTTAAAGGTAAGCAGGCAACAAAAATGTATGTTGTGTTTTAAATAAGGAAAAAAAAAAGGACATGAAGTCACCAAACTGCATGTAATAGAAGCGAACCCCCTTAGCATCAGCTAACCTCATTAAGCTAATGCTACTTAGATTTAGAATCTCGTCAACTGACGCAAGCGTGTAGTTTACTTCGTGCTCGATGAGTGATTGACAGCTGTGGTGGGGGATCAACCCTGCTCTGATTGGACACTACTGCCCCCTGGTGTTGACTTGAGCAGTGCACGTTCACAATTCATCCTTCATCGTTTTTAACAGCTTAATGTGAGATGATGATGATGGAAATAGAAATCCCCTCTCTTATTATATCTGTAATGGTTATTATTGTTCCAGTGACAGTGGTG
>CAAKHB010007229.1:81788-96461 GCA_901007665.1 Aeoliscus strigatus | reverse complement strand
CGGCCAGCTGAATCTCATCTTTGGGGAAATGAAATAACAATGCAGCGTATAAAAACAGCATTTATTTCCCCGCTAAATGAGGTTTGTTTTCCCGTTATGACTGCTCTGCCAGTGGAGGGGAAAGCCGGCAAACAAATAAACAACCGACACCAACTATGACAGGTGTGTGTTCATTGTTTTCCCGTCGGCTTTGGCCTCGCGTTCACCCTTTCATATGCCTTCACTCCTAATACGTTTTGATTTTTTATCAAGAGGCAAAGGCTGAGGCAGGTCTCGTGCCCGAAGGGGAGCGGTCGATAAACCGCCTGGTGTGTTTAGGTGCTAAGTGGCTCCTCTGTGGCTGCTGTGGGGGGACATCACCATGGCGATCTAATTTCACAGCCTCTCTTCAGGGACCAACAAGGGCAATTTCCAGCACTTCTCTCATTTTCTAAGACCAGACAGACAGACACCATATCCAGCAGCCTGGACGTGGACGCAGAATCCAGACAAACCAGCTAATGTGGAACTCATCAAGTAGGTATGAAAATCTGTTTGGACCAATCACGTGGGTCTGTCTGATGTAGGCGAGCTCAGAGCCATAGGTGTCAACTTCAGGGTGGTTTAAACTGAGAGATCAGTGAACTGTAAATCCGTTGGAAATATCTAGAATATCTAGATCTAGAAAATCCACATTCAACTCCATGTCTAAAATGTCAAGATTTCCGGGGGGGCTCTATTTCATAGCTCTATTTCATAGCATGCAGCGGTATTCTGATCTGCACCCTCTGGCGCCACCCCTTGATTTGAAGGTCTGTCCCTCGTTGGACACAACCTACATCTTTCCACATGTTGCTCTGGCTCTCCAGGCTAACATCTCATGAAAGCATGAGACTGACAAAAAGAAAACAAAAGTTGCAAAACAGCACAAGGCTAACTGCTAATTTGCAGAGAAGCATGCGGGAATGTGGGTCAGACCACTAATGAACCTCAGCAGTCCACCAGCCGTGCAAGTCTCTGCCCAAACGGCTTGCGATTTGAGCATTTTTCCTCTTTGCAAAGCCGAGCGGTCCGCTGAAGGCCAATGGAGAGCATGAGGCATTCAGGTTTTTTGCACGGGCCAGCAGTTGGCCCCTGTGCACGCCTCAAGTGAGGAGGACAGTGCTTATTATCATTGTGCATGGCTGGAAATGACACACAACGCAGCCGTTCACAGCGAGGACGCAGGGGCAGGCGACTCATTAGGAGCTCGAACACGCGAGAGACGTTTCTTTGCATCACCGGATTCATCTGATGCCACATGATGAAATCTCAGCTTCTCAAGATCAGCTCTATCAAATGAGACCACTGGAAAAATAAACTGGAAAATACAGGCCGATGTTCAGAGCTCAGTACATCAGAGTTGTTTTTTTTACTTTTCTGTAGAGTAAAGAGGTGTTTTATACTACAAGTTTTCATGCTAAACACACACGTCTGCTACTGTGTCATGGTATGTGCAATGAAATCAGTACACATAAAACACAAAGGACTTGTTTATTAAATCAAGAAGTTTAAAGATTTGGAATTAAGGACGTTTTTGTTTGTCTTTAGAGTGAGAAATGGACTTTTGCCTGCAAATTTGCAGAGATTATTTGTTTAAGTGTCACAGGATGAAAATCACAGAATGAGGTTTATTATAAATTTATAACATTATATATAACTTTATTATAAATATTTACATATAATATATAATAAAATATACGTAAAATATATTCATACAAGTATATATTTTTAAGTTCAGGAGGTTGTATAAGGAGGCTATTTGAAAATGTGTAAAATACTTGTGTGAATACTTTTACTGTCATGGATTTGTCTACTTTTGTTGACTGTCCTGTTAAATGTTGTCACGTTATTAGCTGCAACGACAACATATCTGATGTAAACAGTTGAATACTTTCAGAAAGCGGCACGTAGGCTGTCGTGAAAGCAGGCTGTCGTGAAGCCGTAGGACGACACACGCAGCAGAAACCCTCGAGTTGTTTCCACCTGATGCAAATTTGACCTTTTTGCATGTTCTGTAATTGTGCAAACAGACATCCCATGTCCTTTATCCTGACCTTCATCTGTTACCATATTTGACATTTTGAAGGTCAAACGGAGAGTGAGGGAGGGAGAGAGATAAAGAGAAAGAGTGTGTTGGAAACTGGATGGATGAAAGAACTTTCAGTCTCAATTTTTGATTTTCCTATCTCGATAGTCTCTCAACCCGTAATCATAAATGAGTACAAATGTAATAAATATATATCATATATAAATGTATATTTTATTTAATCTCTTATCTTGTTTTTTTTTTTTATTATTATTTTATTTTCATTTATGCACATGGCAGGATCCAGACTGCATGTGACCTGAAGAAAACGCTGTGTTACGTTCTCGTGAAGCCCGTCACCGTGCAGCATCGCCTGCTTGTGTGAAATGGACTAATGGACCGCCGGCTTTTCTTGCCGAGGTAATTCTCTCGCATGAATTATGCATCTATGCGCTTACGTGTCTTTTCTCAGAGCTGTGTCGTGGCTAAACTGATGTTCTATATGTGTCTCTGTGCAGCAGAGATTTCCCGTACCCTCTGTTTTCATCTGGTTTCACAGCTGCCAATGGGGTCGTGCTCCTTTATCCACTCTTACCATTTATCAACAGTCACGTGACTCGGAGTGGAGGCGGAGCTGGAGGGGTCGTTGCAAAAGCACTTTATACCGCATTTACTGACTCTGAAAAGCCGCAACGTCACGGATTCTCCTGCTTCTTGGACCATATTTAACATTTTTATTCTGTTTCAGCGAATGAAAGCGGTGCACATTTTTCACGGGTTACCATTAAATTGAATCATCTTTTAGTTTTTCCTTCACAGTGTCTCGTCTCTCCAGCTGTGGCGTGTGTTTCCTCCGAGAAGAAGCTTCTCGCTCCACTAATCAAACTATCTTTTCTCGTTGCCTTTCCCTTCGCCTGCTGTGCTTTTTGTGTATTTGTTTTAGATGTGCACATGAAAGAAACTGGAGGATGAGACAGCAGAAGACCAGTTTTGTGAAACCAACACGTAGTACAATCTTTTCTTTTTAGGGCGTTAAGAAGTTCACAACCTTCAAGTTCCTTCTGGCTCTATTTTGTTTTTCTTTGATTTTTTTTTTTCCGAAGCCATGACACATCTCTCACTGATGAAAGGTCTTAAAGTCATTTGGGTGTTATCAGCCAGACGTGGGCGAACCATCGGCAGACAAAATGATATTAACTGGCTCCAGAGACCTGAGATAATTATAGAGACACATTAGAATAATTGTTTCTGGATGATATGACTATAATGAGATGGCAGAATTTGTGGGATTATTAATGATGGTGTATTTTTGCACTGAAAAGCTTTTAATTTGGAAATATCTCCACAAGTTGCCATTTTCTTCAAAATCATATTTTTGCAGTAACTCTGAAAATGATCCATCCACAAATAAATCAGTTATTTTCCATATTTCCTTTGTGAACCATTCTTTCCAGAGAACTGTTTTCTTTCCAATACGTACGACCGGATTGGTCCATAATGAGGCGTATATTTGTTGTACATGTGGAGTACCACACTTTTTGCAATCCAGTGGATTGAAAGGTTTCACTGTTTGGAGTTGTCCCCGTTTATCCCGATTTAATTTAATTTTTTTTTTTCAATTTTGTAGATAACATATTGTGTACGGGAAGATGTGGGGCAGGGTCAAGGTAGAGGTAGAGCTATGACATCATCGATCCAGAAAAAACGAGTATTGACGTCATATTTGTTCACTCTGGGACCGTCGTTCAAAACGTTTCCAAAAGCTGGTTGATGTGGACGAAAGGTTCCATACGGAAAAAAAAGAAAATCTGCATGGACGTGGGCTGAGTTACAAATTAAAACAGCAAAACCAGGTCTGACACCAGCTTACTGACAATCGCTCATTTGACAACGCTGCCCCTGGCAAATGTATAACGTGTTGTCAGAAACATTAATTACAGCTTCGGCACAGAATGTTCCTGCCCGTTGATCTCAGCATCTGGCCCCGGAATGGTGACAACGAGTGCAGGCAGCCGCAGTGTCACACAGGTTAACACAGATACTCCGCTGCTGCATTAATCACACCGAGGTCCGGGAGGAAAAAAAAAGGCCAAACAGCAAATTACTGCGGCCAGACGTCGGGACTGATCGGAATAATCATGAACAGAGGAACCACAGACACACACACTCCCAATAAGAAGACATTTGTGTTATAAGTTTCAAACTGTGAGCAGAGAGTAAAGGGATTAAAAATACAACACGATAAAGACGAGGGAATCCGTGCAGATGTGTAAGTCCATGAATAATACACCTGAAACTGTTTGACCCTCTGATGAGAAACTGAGAAACAACTCTTGCATCCACTGAAATGAAAGTCCACCTCCGGATTACATGTCCTCCATGTAGCTTTTATTGTTGTTGTGTTGTGGTGAAATTCTACAATCTGTGTGTTTTCAGTCTGTGTCGTGTTATTATTATGTTTTTCTTGTTTTTTTGAAGAAGTGCAAAGTGCACATTGACTTTTCATGTGCTTCACAAAAAATGAATTCACATCGCATTGCTTTCACAGGACACACACTCTGATGATACTTGTTGACGTGTGTGTGTGTGTGTGTGTGTGTGTGTGTGTGTGTGTGTGTGTGTGTGTGTGTGTGTTAGTGCTTGTCTCTGCTTCAGTCTATCTCTTTTTGCCATCTGAGCCTTGTTCTTCTTTACGAAGCAGCATCTCAGACTGATGCTTGGACTGAAGAAGGTATCGAGCCGGAGGGGGACGTCAGATAAGACGTCCTATTTAGGCCGATAAATGGATTTCCTCCTCGTGGTCGTTTCTCCCGTGAGCCACACGTCTTTGACTGACTCAAGGACAAATGACAAAGAATGACGTCCCATGGTCAGAACGTTCCTCCTTTGTTCTGCGTCAGGTTGGTTGTTTCCAGCATCCAGTGATAAGTGATGTCCTCTGGAGATCTGCTGAACTTCTGTGTTGATAGTGGGATCAACTTCCTGTTGTGGGAGTTGTGGGAAATATACACATTCGGCATGAGAAGCGTTTTTTCTTCAGCTTGTGAAGGTCAGCTCCTTTGTTTCTGCGCTGCCATCGGCGTCGTAAATGAACTAAATGAAAATGTGATTATTTTTACGTGAGGCTCGATCAGCAAAAACAAGCTTTGCTTTTTGCAGTGAAGCAGGTACAAGGGAAACTATTTCCAATTGTCCGCACAGGTTGCAGCATTCGACCAGTGACCTTTTCTCCATCCGTCACTCCTGCTGTGCATGTCGATGACACTCACAGCAGGTTGAGAGAGAAGAAACAAACGGTAAAAAAAAACACCATTGCTCCAAAGTAGCAGGAAGGATTTGGGCTTTCTGGTTCTCAGTTTTGTTCTTTGTTTGCTTCAAGTGACAGCGACTGACAATGAGCAGACCTTGTGACCACGCTAATGTCAAAATTGATCATTGATCATTCTCCACTAACTTTTACACCTTTAAGACGGTGGAATTTTCGCTGTCAGAAAGAGTTTTTTTTTTTTTTTTTTTGATAGTCTGGACATTCTGTCCTTTAACACAACGTCGTTAGACTGTACACAAAGAAGAAATAATTGAAGTAAACATAAGCTGTGGTCTCAGTCTCTTCAGCCATGGCCTGTAGCATAGCTAGCAGTCGTCTTCTCCGTTCATGTTAGCGACAATGAAACCTCCACATGACCAGAACATTCATCCAATCACAGATTGGAACTAGGCTCCATACAGTATTGTCTATGCCGTTGCTGCTGCTGGTGGTAACGCCACAACAAGCGTCGCTGGCACAATGCGTTTATTCATCAGCCTTCTTTGCTAAGTGGTAAACAATGCTAACCAGCTAATTTGGTGACGCAGCTCCGTCACCCGCACGCCTTGCATTGCATTCGTTTATTCCTTTTATTCAGAGACAGACGGAGGACTTTCTTTTCTTTTGACTTGAAGAAAAAGATTTACACACGTGTGTAAAACACATCTTCATACATTAATTTCCCTGGAAACTCCGACATCACACTATTTGGAGGGAAATTATGTAACACAATTTGATTAGTACTATAATTAATTATCAGTAAAATTAGAAATTGTTACATCAACACTTCCTTAAATCTTAACTTACAGAGAAACACACACACACACACACACACACACCAAATTCTTGCTCAGGACCCAAATTTGCACATCAAAGTTTTCTCCTTGAGCCTTGGTGGCTCCAGAGGGAGCTGTGCTAAATCTGAACGTTGGAGAGTGAAAATCACACTGTTGTTTTTGTCCCCCAAAACTGTAAATTAGTAGAAAATACAAACGTACATGACCTGCAACAATGTACATGGCATTTCTACTGTGCATAGGAATTCCAGCCGCAAAACAAAAAAAGAAGAAGAGTGACTTCAGAGTGAACAAACATGGCGGACGAGGAACAGGAAGATGTAAGGCTGGTTGTTTTCAGACGATTACTTGGTGAAAAAACATGCAAAAACGATTGTGGGAAAAAGTCATGGACATGTCATGACATTACATACCGCTCGTCTAGGAACACGTGGTTGTAAATATTAAACATGTTCATTCTTTAGGATCTCTGGGAGAAAAACGACACTCCACACCACAGGAACATCAGACACCATGTCACTAGGAAACGTCCCACAATCAGGCCTTTGCTGGCCCTTCTCTGATCAGAAGGGGGAGATCGGGCCGATTACCCTGTGATGGGTGCCAGGCTTTACAGGGCGGATATCCGAGGTAAAGAGGCGCGTTCACACAATTTCCTGCAGCTTGAAAAACACCTCAAAATCCAACATAGTCCGCCGGTGGAACACACTATAATTGGCCCGATTCACCATTAAAGAACCCCGACACATGGACGGAAACGTCAGGCCGGCACACACACACACACACACAGCGCCGTGAAGACGCCACACACTGATTGAGTAAGAGCAGAACTTGAAGTCAAAACCATCTGCTGAGTGAACTCGCCGTCACAGCGCGTCCTGAATATGAATCGATGTTTGACGGTCCCCTCAACTTGGTTGTGTTTGCAGAAGTTTATCCTGAAGCCAGAGAAAAGAAAAAAAAAAAAAAACGAGCGTGAGCCAATGAACTGCAGGGATGATGGATGTCACAGTGGACAGCAGCGACGCCGCCTCCGTCCCCAGGCCCTAATCCACCTGTGTGTGTGTGTGTCTTTCCCTTGTAAAGCTCCGTTGTATCCATTCCTGCACTCGCAGTCTGATGGAGATCAATGCTGCATCCTATGCAAAGAAACGTGTGGAAACGTGTGCAGCTAACTATGATTAGCTAATTATCAAATGAAGAAAAAAAAAATGATCATAATACTACTAATAATTTAAGAAACAAAAATCACATTCGGATAAGAACACTCAGCGGGTGCATAAAGTTCAAAAAGCTCATTTTAGTCTTTGATTGTGTTGTCAGATGCCATTCACAGGAGCACGTTCACAAAATACACTCATATACACTCCAGACCTGCAGAGGGCGACCACACACAAACGAGTTGGTGGAACACAAACTCCCCGTAAGTGTTCCCATAGGGACCATATTCACCTGCACGCCCACTGTAAAATGGAAGGGATGAATGGATGTATCATCAAGCTCTCTCATCTGCTCCTGGGAACAAGCCACGCCCACAGCTCCCGACCAATCAGAGGACGCAGCTGGTAGGAAAGACCAACGCTGAATGTGGATGGTGTGTCTCCATGATGGTTTGGTTGAAGTAGGAAGCCAAATTCAGTTGGATAGTCTTGGTCATTCTAATTTAAGCTGATGTAATTTATTGAAACTTTATGGGAGCTGAATAGATGAGTATGATACTTTTAAGGAAGTAAAGTTTATTATTAACCATTTGAAACCCGAGGTTAATTTTGTTTGATTCTTGTTCTTGTTCTGAATACATTAACGTTAATGTATTCCTTGGTAAGAGTGTGAGAGAAAATCTTCAAGCACTTTTCAAGTTTCAAGGTCACAAAACACACAGAGTTTGACAGATTGAAGTGTATTTGTAGACTTCGGTTTCACCGTGCAGCAAAACACAACACAAAGCCGTGAATGAAACCGACTCAAACTCCAGTTGTTTTGAACGTTTCCAGTGAGCTCATCTCTGGTCACTTTCATTACAAAATTAAATTAAATTTTGCCACCGATGAAGCTCATCTCTCTGCACATTTGACACCCTGGAAAATTACATTACTTGAACACCGACAGTACCGCTGCCACTACCGTCACGCTTCTATACTTTGGAGTACCGTAATTACAGATCAGAAAACACTGAATGGTTCCAGAAAGCTGAGACGAGAGAGGAGAAGGAGAAAAGGTCCATCGGCTCCTGAAAATTGCAAAGTTGCACTTCATATCCAAGTTGCTGTCATTACGGTAATGACTCACCGGCTTCCAGCAACAGATCAAATGGGATTACCGTAATGACAGCAACATGGCTGTTTTCAACTTCCAGGAACCGATGGATGTTTTCTCCTTCTGGCTCCTGCTACACACCAGGTAGAGGAACCGAGGGACACTTCTCAGCTTTCAGGAACCGTTTTCTTCAAATAGTCGTGTAATTACGGTACTCCAAAGTATGCTAGCGTGATTGTAGCACCGGGGAGAGCGTCTACATTAAAGGGTTAACTACTGGAATGTCAATAACTTCTTAGTAGTACAACTACTATTGTATTTATACATGAATATATAAATCATAATTTCCAAAAACAGTTGTTTGTTTTCCTGCAAAGCGTCTTTAATGTCCCACATCCACTGTTGCATTCGCTGTCGTCCAAGTTCACCTTCAGCACACAGAAAAAAAGCGGCTGTCACGTTTATAACGTATTGCCCATTTGCTGCAGAACACAACCACTCAGTCTGATGTATTAATGAGACACAAACGTCTCCTCCCCGCCCCCGGCAACATACTCCAAACACAAAGGTACGCTGGCTCTTTATTTCATGTGTCAGGACAATAACAAGAAACAAACAATGTCTTTCTGATGAACGAACACCTGAGAGGTTTGTTCCAGAAAGTTATTTCATCTTAAATGTGGAAAAAAAACTCTTCAGCTTTCAGTTCTGTTTTCACGTGAACTGACATAAATCAAACCAAAGGTCTTTTAGGTTTCATGCATTTGGATTCAGTTGATCAGTAAACCAGAAATTATTAAAATTCTGCAGAGTTTTCCTCACATCAGGGTGAACAAACTCAGGGTTTGAACAAAACCGGGCCACTGCGTGTTTATATATACACGACCACTAGAGGGCGTCCGATTGTATATCTGTGCAACTTGTTCTGGGGGCAGGATTTTACACAAGAGAGTGAAGGTCTGATACACGTTTGGAGGACAATGTCTCTACCTCCATCCTCTGTCAGACGGGGGTGCTGCACCTGAGGGTGGGGCCTCCAAATTAGATTAGAATAGATTTTGCCAGTAAACACCGCAACAGTGTGTTTTAAAACGAGATAACGTTAAAGTTCGTGGTAAATTTTTCTTATGTGAGTGGGTACACTGTTCTAACCAGAGGGTCCTTTTGAAATTTGAAATATGCTTTTGAATTCGAAAGCGTGTCTGCCAATTACCTTTTAGAAAAAAACACTCTTACAAAAATAAGGTAGAGGCCAAAGGTCAGAGGCAACAACCTGCAGCTGCAGCCTACGACCACAAAGCAGCAGCAGTGTTTCACACAGGTGAGTGGAGGTCGGTGACCTGAGAAAGCACAGAAACTCAATTTAATGCCGTTGATTCCTGAGATGAAGGTCAACAAGTAGAAACATGTCGGCATGTAATGTATATTCGTGTGTTTGACACAAGTAAGTAATAACTCACATATATATATCAAAAAAATAGAGGGAACTTTTTTTGCCTGTGGGCGACACACTCCATCTGAAGGTTAGAACCGAACAAAGAATCAGCAATTCCAGCGTTTTAAATCTGCAGAGTTCAACAGCATCATTTGACATCAAAACACGCAGCGGATTCTGTGGCTCGGTGCCACGGGACGCTGCACAGATTAAACTGACACATACAATGAAGCGCACCAGGTGCTTCCAGAGCCCAGCTGGAGAGTTTCAAATTAAAACGCAGCTGCTGTTGTGACTCAACGCTTTGTACCTTGATTTAATAACCATATTTCAGCCGGTGAGGCGAGCTGGTACATTCAGCCAGCAGGTACAGAGCTGCCCTCTGTTAATCCCCCGCTGAATCACCTAAATTAATTAACCCTTTATATGGCGAGAAACCAAGATTGATCCCTTCTGATCTATTTACTGATACTTTTATACTTAAATTATTATAGTAATGAATGTAACATCAACATCAACCCTAAATAAAACATTATGTATGTTCATATACATGTAGTGTACTGTTAACATAAAATATATTACTATATATATATTTAGTTCATTAAATGTATAACCATACCATATTTTAATATAATATTTTATATATATATATATATATATATATATATTATATACTGATGTTAAGTATACTTTCATTAAGTATATACTGCAGCGGTGCATCTCAATGAATTAGAATGTCATGAAAAGGTTGTTTTTTTCTTTATATATGCATTCTTATATGTGAATATGTGTGAAGTTGAGGTGCGTTGAGCCCCCGTGGAGGATGAAGGGACGAGGCTCTACGAGTATTAACAGAACCCAACAGGTTGTGGCAGAACAGCGACGGGGGATTAATGCAGAACACGAGCTGTCAGGAGGCTCCAGCCGTCCGTGACCTACAAACATGCTGCGATCACGCTGGCCGAGATGTTCACGCTCCTGTTTTCACGTCGGAGATCACAATCCATAGTTTGTGTTCCACGTCACAGATTCTCTATGAGAGGAGTCCAGAGCCTCGACTCACCTGTGTGAAATACTGTGCTGCTGCAGCTACAGGTTGACCTTTGACCTCTGTCTAATTGTTGTAAGAGTACTAAAAAACTTTAAAAAAAAAGAAACTATGGGGCTTTTCCACAACATGCTTCCAGATTGACTCGACTCGGCGTGGCTCTACTTGGCTTTTTTATGTTTCCACTGGCGATAGAATGTGGTACCTGGTACTTTTTAGTTCCTCCTCTGTCCAGGTTCCATGTGAGCTGAGCTGGTACCAAACATGTGAGGTCCTTTAAATGGTCCCTATGGACACAGGGACGTCCTCTGATCGGTCCCTACAGTCAGAGGGCCGTCCTCTGATCGGTCCCTATAGACAGTCAGAGGGACGTCCTCTGATCGGTCCCTACAGTCAGAGGGACGTCCTCTGATCGGTCCCTATAGACAGTCAGAGGGACGTCCTCTGATCGGTCCCTACAGTCAGAGGGACGTCCTCTGATCGGTCCCTATAGACAGTCAGAGGGACGTCCTCTGATCGGTCCCTATAGACAGTCAGAGGGACGTCCTCTGATCGGTCCCTATAGACAGTCAGAGGGACGTCCTCTGATCGGTCCCTACAGTCAGAGGGACGTCCTCTGATCGGTCCCTATAGACAGTCAGAGGGACGTCCTCTGATCGGTCCCTACGGACAGAGGGACGTCCTCTGATCGGTCCCCACAGTCAGAGGGACGTCCTCTGATCGGTCCCTATAGACAGTCAGAGGGACGTCCTCTGATCGGTCCCTACGGACAGAGGGACGTCCTCTGATCGGTCCCTACAGTCAGAGGGCCGTCCTCTGATCGGTCCCTATGGACAGAGGGACGTCCTCTGATCGGTCCCCACAGTCAGAGGGACGTCCTCTGATCGGTCCCTATAGACAGTCAGAGGGACGTCCTCTGATCGGTCCCTATAGACAGTCAGAGGGACGTCCTCTGATCGGTCCCTACGGACAGAGGGCCGTCCTCTGATCGGTCCCTATAGACAGTCAGAGGGACGTCCTCTGATCGGTCCCTATAGACAGTCAGAGGGACGTCCTCTGATCGGTCCCTACGGACAGAGGGCCGTCCTCTGATCGGTCCCTATGGACAGAGGGACGTCCTCTGATCGGTCCCTACAGTCAGAGGGACGTCCTCTGATCGGTCCCTATAGACAGTCAGAGGGACGTCCTCTGATCGGTCCCTATAGACAGTCAGAGGGACGTCCTCTGATCGGTCCCTATAGACAGTCAGAGGGACGTCCTCTGATCGGTCCCTATAGACAGTCAGAGGGACGTCCTCTGATCGGTCCCTACGGTCAGAGGGCCGTCCCAAGTGGCTTCCTCCCACCTCCAGGATGCTAAGGTTAACCAGTTACTCTAAATTGCCCATAGGTGTGAATATGAGTGTGAATGAGGGTGTTCTCTGACGTTCACCCTTTCACATCCGGGATCGGCTCTAGCATTTTTATTTTATCATCGTAGGACAGTTAGAAACATCATCTCGATTACTCTATTGCCACTTGTCAAAAGACTTTGAAACATGAAACCAAGAACATTTATTTTGTGCTCGATTTTGTGACATCATCATCAGTTGTTTGGTTTCAGCTGCAGTGAATGAATGAACAAACTGTGAACTGTAACTTGAAATCCTCTTAAGCTTTTCTTGTTTCAAGCCAGAAATGTGGAGGTCACGATGCTGCAGGAAAAGCGCCACACAGGAAATTCCTTCAGAGGTTCGCTGCAGATCGGACGACGTTATTCCGCCATGAGTTTCCCTGAACAGACTGAATAAGAGTTCAGTGTGAATAATCGTACGAACAGGAACATTCTTGTCTGCTGACATCACACTCACACACACACAGTCAGAGATCGTCACACCATGTGTCAACATGGACTGGCGTTTTACAGTCGACTCATTTCCTCTTTAACGCTTTAATAGTGATTTGGAGAAGGTGGAAGAAGTCTGCTACCACTGCATTTGAATGCGGGGACTAGTTTTAATAAACACTTCATTTTTGTTTCAAGTTCTACGTGGTAAAAGTGTTCATGCCATTTTCAAATTGTATACGATACAGTATATCTCAGTTTTCATGTCTTGTGTAAAACAACACATGGTAATAGTTGATGTCTCCAAAAACTAGTGTTGTAAAACTTAAAAACTTCTCCCTGTGTAGGATTAATCTTACATTTATTAATGTGGCATAGGCAATTTAGACATTGTAAAGAGTATGTCATTTAATATGTCAATTAGAACTGAATAGAAACTAGAATGTGAACAGTAAGGGTTAATGAATCGGACCGTTGTGAGATTAGCTGCTGAGTTCCGGGTTCAGTGGTTTTGTTTCAACGATCTCACTTGTGGTTGGTGGCTGAAATAACCACTGACTCCCACCACCACTTAATCAATGAATCAAACTTTATTTATGAAGCACTTTTCACGTAATAAAATGCAACGCAAGTCACAAGTCATGCCATCAGAAATATTTGAGCCAGAGAAGTGAAGTGCAAGCCAATAAAAAAAAGAATCTTCATCCAGGTGACATTTTTATGCATTTAGGATGTATTTGCTGCATTATGGTCAATGTTTGATTGGTTGTGTGTTTGTGACTTTAAACTGAATTTGCCCTATTTGGATAAATAAAGTTGTTTGACATTGAACTTGAGCACAAATTGACTCAAGTCTCACTGGAAAATCCCATCGAATTTCAGCTTTGTTTGCTATTGATTTGCCAATTTCAACACTTCAAACAGTTGCGTATCGATTACAATGAAATAAACCAAACTCGTCTGTTTCGAGTCTGGACCACAGTTAATGTTACTGCTTGTTTGCTCTGCTCTCATACATCATCTGCTCCAGTTTATTAGCTGCATGCTTCAGCAAAAACATAATTCAAGGTGCTTTACGAAAGCAAGCAGTTAAAATGAAATTTAAAGTATCAAAAGGAATGATCAATTATCAATCATCTATATGTTACAGTTTGTGCAAATTGTAAAAAGACAATAAAAGACTATTCTAGTTCAAAATGGGAATGAAAAAAAGTCTGTTAAAAACTACAAATATTTCATAATAATAATAATAATTATTATTGTTATGGAAAAGTTTAAGAAAAGCTAAAATGTAAAAGTTAGAAGTTGCAGTTCTCAACTGGGTCTGTTTTTGCTCGGTGTTGGAAAGACTGAGGATTTTATGAAACTTCCGTCACTTCGTGACCTCCGTTCCTCAGCGGTAGGTATCTTGGGATCATTAATGTCTTTTCCAGATGATCGGCTGAGCTGCAGCTCAGAGTTGTGATTCATCTCTGCACACATTCTCCTCTGTTAGCCTCTGTTAGCAGTAAGCGTTAGCGTCTGTTAGCCAGTGAGTGTTAGCCTCTGTTAGCCAGTGAGTGTTAGCCTCTGTTAGCCAGTGAGTGTTAGCCTCTGTTAGCCAGTGAGTGTTAGCCTCTGTTAGCCAGTGAGTGTTAGCCTCTGTTAGCCAGTGAGTGTTAGCCTCTGTTAGCCAGTGAGTGTTAGCGTCTGTTAGCCAGTGAGTGTTAGCCTCTGTTAGCCAGTGAGTGTTAGCCTCTGTTAGCCAGTGAGTGTTAGCATCTGTTAGCCAGTGAGTGTTAGCCTCTGTTAGTCAGTTAGCATTAGCCTTTGTTAGCCAGCAAGCATTAGCCTCTGTTAGCCAGCTAGCGTTAGCCTCTGCAAAATTGAAATTTTAACAACAACTTTGACAAAAAAAAGTTGACAAAAAAAGTTATTTCAAAAGCACAACAAATTATCAGTCACTACTTCCGGCCATTT
>CAAKHB010007229.1:47171-59025 GCA_901007665.1 Aeoliscus strigatus | reverse complement strand
GTTTGTCAGATGAGATAAAATAAAACAAGAAATCTGATTAATCCAGCAGGTAATGGTTAATAAAACGTTGTGGCTCCCACACAATGAAAGGCATCAGCTGTGAACACACACACACACACACACACACACACACACACACACACACACACACACGGCACACACGCAGCAGTGATGTAACAGGAAGTAGTGGGTTGCCTTCCAGCCTGAACCTGACAGCCGCTCACAGAGCCTCGGTCCTCCGCCGACTGCAGCCGCTCAGCAGCGTCTCATCCCGGCTGCTTCCGCTCCGTCCTGCGCCGCTTTGGGATTTTATTTACCGGTGAGTGTGTGTGTGTTTGTGTGTGTGTGTGTGTGCGTGCGCGCCCACATGTTACCATGTTCCGTGAGTCCTGAATGCAGCAGCAGCAGTGACATGCTGTGTTTGTGTGTGTGTGCGCGTGCGTGTGTATTTTGTGTGTGTGTTCCAGCTGATCATGTGCACGGGAAAATGCCCTCATTCCGTTTGCAAGCACGCAAACCATCGCGTCCACTGGGACAGTGTGGACGTCTCGGCTGTGACGTCACACTCGACTTTTTTTTTTGCAGCTTAAATCAAATTCTTGCACGAAACAGAAAAAGGGACACCTGCTATATGAAAGGACTGTGTGCGCGCGCTTGAGTTTATGCAAGTGACCCAGACCAACTGTCATCGACTTTATCGAAGCATCAGTCGACTACTCAGAGCGACACACACACACACACACACACTCTCAGTGTTTGTGCTCCGATGATGGCTGTTAAATCATCTGCATGGTTACATAAGCAGCTGATTTGGACATGCTGGAAGTTGGTGGGCTGGACGAACTGCTGATGAATGATGGTGATGATGCTGAGGAGGAGGAGGGTCTCCACTGGCAGAGTTGTTGTTGTTTGTTTGTGTTTGTTGGCAAAGCAGAGGGAGGCCGAGTGAACTGTGACGCTGCCTCAAACCACAGAGGATGAGCTGGAGTCTCATGTTTGCATGTTAGGTCGTTACGGCAACGCGACCCTTTGTTGAATCTTTTTTTTTCCTGAATGATTTATTTATTCATCACATACGAGTGGGGGAAAAAAAGAGAGTCTGGAACCGAATGAGACCGTCTGTCAGCGTCCTGTCAGTCAATTCACGTCTTATCCCGATCTTCTCTTCACAACCGTCCACTGACATTCCAGCCTACCTTTCCACTCTGGTATCTTTTTCCATTTCGACTAGTTCGTAGGGTCGGCGTGGACGCCGAAGGCTGACGTCACCTCTCCAGAAGTGTAACTATGCATTGCGCCACACGAACTTTCGCAGAACGTAGCTGAAGACGCCTGTTCGCGTCACATGACTTTCCCAGCTCTCGGAGTGGGACCGTCCTTGAGAATAGAACCAACCAAAAGACGATTCTTGATTGAAACAGAGAGCAGGAACTGATGCCGATCTTGTTGTAGTAAGTGCGGTAACGAGATCCTGTCACTCTCGGTCTCTATCGTTTGACTGAACTCCGCCGAGCAAATCCAACAGTCCAAATTTGCGTTGGTCGACTGTAAAAATTGAGCGGAAAATTATGTCGATCTTGGTGGCGATGCTGTGGTAACGACGTAAGAAAAATGTCAATAACTGGAAAAAAAAAAAAAACTGTAGTAAGATTCTACGCAGACAGACGCAGAGGTAGAAACACTCATGACGGCGTCTGGTCTCCGCACAGGGTCGACGGAGAAGCATAAATTGGCCTTCAGGGTTTTCTGGAACGTCTTCTCAGCCTCATTGCTTTGCTCGGCGTATGGAACCCGTCAATACTTACAATCATTGCAGCGCAACTGTCCAGTAATGGTCAGTTCACCGGTTGGATCCCCGCTCCCCCAGAGGCCGTGACGTGTCACACAACCCCTAATTGGCTCTGCGGGGCAGGTTGTTGTACCTGAGCTGGTCGGGTAATGAGCCAAACCTGTTGAAGCTCTTCGATCAACTCTCGAGGTGGAAAACGTGATGTAGGAATAAACTGTGAATAGTTATGTAGGAACCGTTCTGCTCCAGTTGTTTTCCCGAAGACCACTCCGATGGCGTTGAAAGTCCCCCGACCAACCATCACACAGGAGTGATGATGCTTCTCAACCAATGTGACCTGTCATAACTCATTAGGGAACAATGCTGCGGCAGCCGGCGCCGTATCGATCCTCTCTTGCCTGTGCTGCAATTAAAGCTGCCACATAGAGAGCATTTAATATTAATACTGATAAAACGTGACAAAGTCCATGTTTTACCGTCCAAACACACCCATGTAGGCCTCTGTTTGTGTATCAATATATATCCTCCACTTTCATGGCAGTACGATATTTCGCGATTTGGCCGATATAAAGTTCCGCTATGAGATACGATTTCTTTTGAGGCCTGCGAAACGACCCAAGCTGCAACTGTGAAGTGGAAAAGCACCAAAGGAGGCAGGAATGCAGGAAGAACTGTTGGTAGTGAGTGAACTTCCTCAATCCAGCGCTCCTTGAATTGGTCCGTGATGCGTATCCGAGGCAAAGATGGAAACGCTTCAGCAAGAAAACATGAAAACACCCAATGAAACTAAGTGGTCTTTCTTCTGCAGCATCCCACTTGTCAACAATCTGGTCCTCTCCAGACAAATGTTAAATTCATCCATTTTGCTTGTTTTCCTCGTCAAATGTCCAGTTGTTGTTTCCGCTGACAGCTTTTTAAAGTTGCCAATGTAAGACAGCTGCTAGCTATGCTACGGACCGTGGGCCCATACACGTCTTGGTTGTTTGGTCCGGATCGTGTTCCGGGGAGCTTTCACATCTGTAAGTTTGGTTCCGATCAAACTGAAAAGTCTGAATGTCCAGACCAAAGAAGCTAGGTGTGTAAGCCGCCCAAAGAAAAACACTGAAAACCAGAAAAACCTATTCACAGCGCTGGGATTCAATGCAGCGGGAAGCAGACCAGCTTCACAGTGATCACTCTTTCACCTCATGTACCTTATCAGCCGTGTTATTTTCCAGGATGTGCGCTCCGTTTCGACGCTCCATCACCCACGTAAGCAGCACACTGCTTTGTTACACAAACCCACGGCATGTAGAGAAACTTGAGCCTGTTAGTAACGACACAAATAGCTCCATTGGAGGTCAAGTCTGGGGTCTGCAGCAATTACATGGCGGATATTCCGTGGCTTCCTCGGGGCCACCGCATAACAGCAGTGAATGTGACCGAGCTCCAGGGTTATTTTTGTTGTGGCTGTCGGGAACCAGTCGTCCCCAGAGTGTGTAGATGTACACAGAGTGGTTGTGGGAGATGAGTTGTGTGTGTGTGCACGTATTGCAGTATTTGAGTGTCTGCTGGTGGATGGATAGATGGACGCCACGATGGCCCGAGAGGCTAAACCTCTGACAGAAAAAATGCACCAATGTTTTCTTGCATAAAGCCATTTGTTAGAGATAAATACATGATACGCTTGTTTTTGGACTGTATTACTGCAATGTCTTCAATGCCACAACCAGGTGTTAGTGTCTCACAAAATGCAAAGGAGGTTTTCCCCACTTCTCCCGGATCACTTAAAAAAAATCAGAGGTTGGCACTTTCGTTAAAGGGGCTTTGTAAATAGGGAAATTCGTGGCCTGAAGGAACGGATTGCTGATGAAACCCTCAGATATGTCTCCAAATGAAGTTGGAGAGAATGTGTGAACACAAACCGCCTGCCTTATGA
The DNA here is from genome assembly GCA_901007665.1 of Aeoliscus strigatus. Classification (NCBI taxonomy): domain Eukaryota; kingdom Metazoa; phylum Chordata; class Actinopteri; order Syngnathiformes; family Centriscidae; genus Aeoliscus; species Aeoliscus strigatus. Next base: position 55,318 of record CAAKHB010007229.1, on the reverse strand, counting down.
GCATGAAAATCCTCATTTGGTTATTTATTACTCAACAAACAGTGGTGAAAACAAAAGACTCGGTATTAGGGTGCGGAAATAGTGCCCAGAAATGAAAATCCTTGTTAAGACAGCATAAGCTATTGTGTAAAGCTGTCAGTCCGTCTTTGCTCGTTGCACTTCAAGCACTCGACAAAGAAAACCCAGTGACCTGTGAAAGTATGGGTCCATGTAGTGGAAAGAATCGGTGGAATTAGCCACATTTTCCCAGCAGAGTGCGTGGAATGCCTCAGGTCCAGCCGTGTAAAATACAGCCCAGAAGTATTTTAGCTGCATCAGAACATTTCTATTAACACCTCTGAGTTCTACCAGCAGCCACACAGGTGCAGTGCATGATGATGCCCCGTGTATTTTTACCTAGGGTATTTTTATCCAGGTATTTGTGCAATTTTTTCCTATGCGCAGACGAGGGGCCCCTGGAACATGATCCTTTTCCGATCGCACTGTGCGCGTCTCTTTAAGAGCAACAAAGGACTGTGACGCCAAGACAAGACAAACGAGATTCATGATAACGAGGTGTAATATTGTGTGGCCTCTTTTGAAGCAACACATCAACACAGGGATCTGAGAAGCAGATGAGATGATTGATGGAAGTTGAACATAAAACCAGCAGGCGGCCGTGGACGGCAGCAGAGGAAATCAGGCGGCTTCAGAGCAAAATCCTCTTAGGATCAGCCAACTAATTAACACGCCGTATCTTATTTGTCTAATGCAAAAAGCAAATGTTTAAAATGTCAAATGGTGATTTATGTGCTTTGGATTAGTTCCTGGCCACTTGTTTGTTCCAGATTAGAGAGATATAATGTGGAACACATGAGATGATGGTGTTCTCTGAAAAAGAGCCTAGCTTGATTTGTATAATAATAAGAATAATAGTAACAATTATTATTATGTATTATTATTATTATTGTTGTTGTTGTAAATATTAATTGTTTATTTTTGAACATCAAATAGGGCTTCAGTCACTTTACAGCATTTTTTTTTGCTCCCGCCACTATTGCACAGAACTGTAACTGCCGTGTGACTGGTTTCCACCTATCCAAAGTGTGTCCAACGACGATGCCCTCCGTTTGTTTCAGCTTACAGTTTTATTTTTCTGCTGTCATCACTTGTGCTTGAGTAGACAGCGAAGATCCACTGAACCACATCCGCTGTGTCCTTTCCAGACAGCAAAGAGATGGAACGCAACAAGCCAATGAACAGAGCACAACATTGAACTGAAACCACTGACGGCGTCAACAGGAGACTCCAGAGGTTCTTGCTTTATGTTTGAAGTGGAAATATACAACTTTTTGCCAAAAACCGAACCTCAAAGCGACAATGTGGAGCTTTTGAACAAACTTCTGATGTGCGATTAAACCTTCAATCCCCCAAAGGCACTTTTATCATCCCAGCAGTGTGTAAAGATGTCCTCCTTTGTAGTCACTTGTCAACATCTGGAGGTGTTGCAGAAACATCAATGGCTTTGTTACACTGAGTTGGCTTTGCAGTGAACTTGGCCCAGACGTTTTAACTTTTGGCCCATGTCAGGTTTCCTCTGTTTTTGTTTCATCCATTTCTGTTGTCCACTCTTCTGTGTATGCAGCCGTTCACATCCATCGTTCTGGGAAATTGGCGACCTCCACGCAGAAGTTGGTTCTTTTGTTTAAACAGAAGTCCTACAATTACTCAATTTAAATTTTTCGCACTCTCAAGGGATCATTTCAGTTTGTCCCTAGTGTCCGCCATGATGATTATGTCCTAAGGATTCTTTGTGTTTTTTGCTTTCAAACTCAGCTGTGTGGAAAAATTACCGGTCTATTCGATTCCAGCGCACAACATCCTCCTGACATGGAAATGTAAAGAATATTGCATCATCGTTGATGGAGAGATTATGTAGCCGTTTCATGAGACAAACATGACTCCTCCCTCACATCTGTGTGAGTAATGTTCTCACTGACATCTGGTTGTGCCCTCGGCCTTTCGAAGGCTCGTTCTCATGTTCTGTGCGCTTACATGACTGCCCGAGATATTGGACATCTGATTTTTTTTTTTTTTTGTATTCCCAGTCACAGGGAGATTATACTAACATGTACATCTGACCCCAGGAAAATGTCCAACATCTATATTGGGTTTATTTGGATAAGGTCTTCTCTGCTGCTTTGTAGCTCTTGGTCTATACACACTCCTGCACATCTGCTCTCCTCAAATGCGTTCCCAGCAAACAATCTTTGAGAAAAAAATCGTGTTGCCCAAACATAGAAACTGAAGTTTCAGCTCGGAGCCTCATCAGGGCGATGAGGGTTTCACACACAAAGCAACATGCGCCGCTTACATGCTTTTTTGCCCCACAACTATGGCTTGTCAACACTACGAGCAGGATGTGCAAGTAGTGCAGCATGCTAGTCAAAAAACTGGACAGGCTTTCTGCCTCAGTGCTTACATGTCCTATAGAAACAAACAACTGGACAAACGTAGCAGGCCAAATGGTGGAAAGGCTAATATAAAGGTATCGGTGAATTAAAAGTAAAATATAATATATATTATTAAGGGAATAGGAAGCTGGCGGAAAGGTGAATATAAAGCTGTAAGTTAATACTATGAGCTAACATGAAGCTGTAAGATCTTATAAAGCTGTGAGCTAAAATGATGCTGTAAGCTAATATGAAGCTGCAAGCTAATATAAAGCAATGAGGTACAATTAAGTTATAAGATAATATAAAGCTATAAGCTAAAATGAAGTCGTAAGTGAATATAAAGCTGTAAGCTAATAGAAGCTTTAAGCAAATGTAAAGCTAAAAGCTATTGTGAAGCTGTAGAATTGAAAGAAGTGTTAAATGACCTGAACTTGGTGCTTTGTACGCACACTTTCTTTCTGGAATTTGTACAAACTGTGTTCGTAAAGTCTTAAACCCCTTGTTTTCATTTGTCCTCTAGAACCTAGAACAATCTGCAGATGCCCACATTAAAATAAAACATATTTTAAGGCCAGAAACCATATTTGTTTTTGTTAAAATGTTTTTTTTTAAAGCCTAACCTGGTAATGAACCACACATGGCAACTTCATTGACTTCAATGACAGTGTTTGGTTAAAGGTTTATACCCACTGGAGCTGGACAAACACAGACCGGATGGGATACTCGTGCAAATACCCTAATATGGAAATCTAGACATGACAGCAGAACCTACAACTCGTCTGTCTCCCATGTCTAATCACAACGACAAATTCAAGCTATTTCCTGTCTTCTAGAGTCCAAGCACTTACCACGGTATCCCAGCGAGCATCTTGTGTTTGTCTTTCACATACTGATAAGAGATTCGAGCAAACAGTTGACAGCAGCAGTGTTTTTACAGGCTCCCTGATCGACAGTAACGTAAGGTTGTTTTACCTTCGTGGGGTGGGTGGGATATACTCATAATTCATCTGAAGTGGAGATGAATCTGATCTTTAACGCTAATGCCTGTTTAAACAGAGGCCTACTCATCACCAAAACAGCAATGTCCAGTGTGGTACTTCGAGTTGTCCGCTCTCTCCTTGGCGTCAAAAGCCAAAAAGTTGGACGTTTCTTTCAAAGACAGGCAAAGGATCTTTTCCATTCCATTGCCATCTCTCCATCAGACAACTTCTACAAAACAATCTCTGCCTCTTCAGTTGATGAGCGTCTATTGCTCGCTGCCAGAACCTACGTCTTTCTAGATGTAGAACCTGGAATCAGAGTTCACGTATGATAGTGTATATGTGAACGATAAGCCATTGTAATTACATTTTCAGTCCTCCTCTTCCTCCTCATTCTGATTGGCTGCCAGCCGAGCTTGAGTTGTGCCGCAGCAAACATCACACACACAGACACACTGATTCTGTAAAATGCAATGGGTGATGTCATCTCTTGGACAAACTGTACATGACTAACCACTTCTGCGCTTCAGATAATAGTGGAACACCCACAGTTTGCACCCGTTTGCTTCAAATGACCTTAAAGGAACAGTACAAAAGTTTAGTGACGGTTGCTGTTTATGTTTGTAGGTTGTTTTTTTTCAATTATGTAAAAAATATTATATATGTTTTAACTTTTTTATAGGTAGATAGGTATGTAGGTTGGAAAAAAGCTGTTTTGAATGTTGCTAATGTTGTTGGATGTTACGTATATTTATATCTGATGCGGAGCCATGTTAAACTTGAGAGACTTTCAACACTGAGACACTTTGAACATGAGCTGAAATCACAGAATTAATCCTCTCGAGGGAACATTGTCATTTTAAACTGGACCTTTTACGTTTGTCAGCTGTGCAAACATGTTTTTTCCCCCCACTATAACTTCTCTCTGAGCCCAGAAACACCAGTGGAGTTTGATCCTTGCTGAGCTGGATTTGATCAGTTTTTGTTTTTTTTTTTTTTCAGTCTTTTTAAAATTACCTGGCTCACTCCATTTCCTCAGGATGAGAACACTGCTCGCAGAGTAGATAGTGGAGAAGGTCTTTACGAGGCAGACGGGAAGTCCAGCCTGGTTCCCTACAATCTTCTGGTATCATCAATCACACCAGAAGAACTTCATGAATATATGTATGAAACAAACTCCCTGTCACAAGAAAACAAACTAAGCTGCATTCAAGAATCTGTTGTGACTTTGTGGAGCCGCCTGAGATTTGCTCTGATCATCAGTGTGTTGATGCAGGTCGAACAGCTGCTGCCGTCGGCAGCGGCGGGGAAAGGCGGCGTTTGTGTGCATGAATGTGAATATTTATGCGTCTGCACGTGTGACAGAGCCGCTGACCTTTTCCTGGCTGTTTCTAATTTGCACATCGCCATAATGTTTTACAGTCCCACTTTCTGTAAATCGTTCCTCTCTCCTCCTTCTCTTCCTTCTCTCTTCTCCACACAGCAACGCTGATTTAATTCCGAGCTGCAGGGACACATGTAATCCCCCATCAATATACCAAAATGAACTCTATTTAGCTCTTTTCTCAGTTTCAGTGAAGACCCATTCTGGTATTTGAGTTTGAGTTTTGAAGAATTTCAGTCGCCACTCATTGTGTTTGTTTGCTAGCCACGCCACGTTAACCCTGATTCATGCTTCGGTGCAGAATTAACGCACGTCGTAGTGTATGTGTGCAACCTTCACCATCGTGAGCATTTCTACTTAAGCGTCAGACTTATCAGTATTGAATCCTGCCGCCGTTTGTATGGCGTTACGTTTGTGCCACGAACACTGAGCGAGCCGTAGAAGGGGCCTTCGGACTGCTGCATGCTAGCCGTTAGCATATAGACACGTCTCCCGCTAGCAAACTTCATTTTATCTAAAACGGTCAGATAATAACAGGTTTGATAACAGACCTGCAGCTGTAACATAGAGTTACTGCTTTCACCCTCTCTCATGTCTGGTGGCTAGAAATCCTAAAATCCCTCTGTTCGGGGACTGGTTGATTCGGTTGCACATTTGTAACGTTGTGCCGCCAGCTTGAGCGAGTGTGCAGGCAAGGTTGAGCGCGCAAGGTTGAGCGCGCACAGGCCACAGTCTGAGCTTGTGTGCAGCGGTCTACCAGCGCCTCCAGTCAGGATTGTGGCACAAATATGACGCCGTATGTGTTGTTTGTTTTTTTTTTTTGATGAGCAAAATGAGCAAATCTTGTTACCTCAGTAACTACAACAAGATTGGCTGAACGGTTGTATTTTCTCTGCAAACCCAGAATTGACACTTCGCCGTGATGCGCAGTTACATTTCTGGGGAGGTGCACCTTCAGACAATTTGACGTGTTTTTTTTTACCGTGTTTTTCTTCCATCCGGCTGATGCAGACATGTCTTAGCAAAGGGGTTTGTAGGCGGAGCCACCGTCTGACAGTCAGTGTTTGCATCCTCACTTCATCTGTTCCGTTCCACCAACTGTAATTACACAGAGGATTAAACGTGGCTTCTGACTGAGACCGTGCTCCATTCCATCTGCATGTTCCTCTGACTGCCTCACCTTTTTCATCCTACATGAGAACCATGCATGTTTTATTGTTTTACAATGGAAACAAAACTTTCACAACATAGACACTGGGCAACATGTACAGTATATGGGCACTTTGTGAGCTTCTAATGGGCTTGTGGCCCTCACTTTTTATACATGGCAAAGCACATAAACCATAAAGTGACAGAACATGTACTGAATTCATAAGTCTCTTTTGGGGGCTCCAGAGACCAAAAAAAACGATTATATAAGTGGAGGCTTCAGTTGGCAACCCGCTAACTTTTCATCAGCAAATAAAAGCAGTGGCATGCAGGCTTAAACTAGCTTAAGTACCAGAGCATTAGTACACCCACTGTTTGGGAAAGCAGATTTGTAGAAGCCCAGAAAAATATTTGAATTTTATGTTATGTCTTGTTATGTCTACAGCCGTGGCACGAGTCCTTTCTGTCGTTCTGAGAGCCTGACCCTGTGCAAAACGGACTAAAAACTGTTCACAGTGTAAATCAGAGGCACGCTCCAGGGGTGAGAGTCACTGTCCCAACACCACTTTTATCAAGGAAACTGACCCTTCTTCTCTGAGATTTTCTCTCCACCGGAATTCACGTGCTCATCATGCGTTCTACTTGCGGTCCGAGTTGGATTAGAGAAATGTCAAAGTGGTACATTGAGGAGAAAAAAAAAACAGTTGAATATGAATGCAATTAAAGTTCACTAAGATCAATAAAAGCTAAAAGGAGAACATCAAGTACATTTAGCAGAATGCCTTTAAAAACGCCCTCAGGAGGTCGGGGAAGCGTACCATAGCCTCGGGGGCTTGGAGTGTGTGAGGAGGTCGGGGGCGTCAGGAGCTCCTGGAGGTAAAGGGGGATGTATCCGTGGATGCACTGGTGGGTGAGGAGGGAGGTGTTGTATTCAGTTCTGAGTGGGAGAGGGGTGAGATGGAGGGGGTGAACAGATGCTGTTCATTTGTCTCCACGTGCTCAGATGTGGCTTTTGTGAACACCAACCAGCTGACACGATGAAGGTGCAGCGGTTCTGCTTTGAACAGACTCTGACGTATCAGGATACGCATGAGGCGGGTTGCTAAGCAACGCTGCCTTCTCTATACTGACATCAGATGGCTGGTGCTATAAAACGCTTTCGTGCATTTGCGTTTTTTTTCTCCGATAATCTTATGATCCAGTGGTTTGAGTTGTGACGGTTAAAGGTTACATGGTTTCAGACACCTTGTTTGTTCCGTTTCGTACCAATTTGTAATCATTCATTTTCTGTTTCAGATCTGCATTCTGCATCTGGCACAACCGTTGTCCAACCTCACTGTGGTCGGAAAGAAGATGGAGGCTGGAAGAAACGGGATTGTGGCACTCGTGCTGCTTTTTTGCCAAACAAAAGTAAAACATCATTTCATGCATTTACCTACACAGAGGAATCAAACTGTACCCACAACTTTTTTATGTGTCCAACCAAAACGGCCTTAACTAGTACAAGAAACACTGAAAGAGTGTGAAGATCTTCTCTTTTCTCATTGAACAGCAAACAAACAATGCGATTACACATGATTTGACCTTGAATATTTGATTTGATTTGATTCGACTTAAAAATATCTTAAAACTATCTGCAGTATTTGCCATTTTTAAATTTTTTCCCCCCGACAGGTGTTTGTGGCAGCGAGTCTGGAGGTGAATGAAACGCAGCAGCAGCAACATCCCACCAACGTCTACAACGAAAAGAAAATCACCCGCAACAAGATCGTCACAGCGCAGTTTGAGTGCTACCAGAAGATTATGATGGACAACACCCAAAGCAGCCCAGGTGACCCGTTGTCATGGTTACAGGCTTCCGGTGTACTTGGAAAACAAAGGAAAACAAAAACAGCAGAGATTTTAACATGTAAAACAAAGAAGTTAAATTTACACGTGTGTAATTAAAAAAAAAAAACCTGTACATTATAAATACGTGGCACTAGTAAAGGCAATGATGAAAACAGAAATATACACACAGAAGTGAAATTGACCTGAGACATAGATATTGCACATAGAAGTTCTGTAGTTTATGTTGGTATGATATTCAAGTTGATTATGTTTTCATTGTGTGTGTGTGTGTGTGTGTGTGTGTGTGTGTGTGTGTGTGTGTGTGTGTGTGTGTGTGTGTGTGTGTGTGTGTGTGAGAGACAGAGCTCA
>CAAKHB010007229.1:12380-29288 GCA_901007665.1 Aeoliscus strigatus | reverse complement strand
CTGGCCCACAGAGACAGTCCACTGCTGCTACTGTGGATTGTAGACACAGATGCTGAAAATGAGGAAGAATCCTTCAACAGATTCCTGGATCCAGATGGTTCCAGAACACCACCGGACATTTAATCATCTGGTCCTGGTCCATTAGCAGCATTTACTGAAAATCTGTTCATAACTTCACCAAGTGTTCAACCCAACCTGATAAACACTTCAATGGTTTCCGTCTGTGCAGAGCTCCGGCTGACGTTTGTATTATACATGACCTGTCCCAGTCTGGAGAGAGGGACGACACGACAGAACAATGGAAATCAAACTCGTGGACGTTCATCCTGTCCTCCGTTTCTCGACGTGACCCCTCAATCGGTCCGTTAAAGGAAACCGCTTTGTCAGCTCCAACGATTTCAGCGTGATTTGTCTTTTGAAGAACTGTAAACATGTTTTTGTTGGTATGTGTTGCAGGCGATGACACTGGAGGAAGGGATGGAGTCAATCGAGGAAGGAAGTCGCTGTGTTCTGCTGACCGACTCACAAAGCAACAGGATGGAGAGACGGCGTCCCGTCCAGCAACAATCTGTCTGTAAATCATCCATTTTAAAGGTTAAATCATGTCATTGTATAGAAATACATGTGTAGGAATATACTGCCGGATTTCTATGATTTTTTTTCCACATTTATTATACAACACTTGCATCCTTTATTATTGAGTTCCTCCATTTTATTTCTTCCTTATCCTGCATTCAGGTTGTATTACATCTGTCATATTTTCTCTGATGACAATCTTCATTGGGACCTAATTTCAGTCACAACAGTTTATTAATTTTGTGTGCTTTGTCTGACTGTTGTGCTTTACCTGTGTGTATTGATGCAACTTTGATCGTATCTTGGTATTTAGTATTTTTGTATAAGGTGTACTTTTTTTTGTTGGCACAAACAGATTGAAAAAGGTTTATGACCGAAACATCAGAATACATTTATTCTGGAAGTTGGCCATTGTGGTGGAAAACATCCGTGGCAGTAAACGCAGATTCCACTCACAAATGGGCAGCAGGTCGTGTCCTTCCAGGGAATTAATGCCAGATGTTTAACTGAACGTACCAGTAAATGTCCAGGAAGCACCCCCCAACTCATCCGTCCTCTTTTCACCGACTTTTATTTCTCCTTTTATTCATCCAGTGTGGGAAATATGATTCTCAATTATTCACTAAAAATGGAAGTGGGATGAACAGAAAGTGAGTACATGTCCCTCCGGGCTCCACCTCAGGATGACTGATGACCTCTACACATGTGCTGGTTGAACCTTTCTCACGCTTCTTCCTGTGAGGCCGCAGCTTTGGACCGGGAGAAGAACGCCGCTGCTTCCCGCGCAACGTTACGTAAGACTGCACAGGAGGGAGAAGGAAACATCTCAAACCTGTTTGCATGTGAACGATAACACAACTACTACAACTACTTCAACTCCAATGTCGTGTTTGCATTCTCAGGGGGTTCTCTAGCGCCCCTAGTGGTCATAAGTGAAAAAAACTCACACAGAAATTGAAATGTTCATGCATTTGCACCTTATCTTTTGCAGAGTGGTGGCCTTGGCATAAAATAAAAAAATAAATAGTATTATCAATAATAATATCCATCTGAATAAAAACAAACTGAATAAAATAAAATAAATGGTTTATTGTCAGGTAAAACAAACCTAATGTGTTTTATTGTGTGCTTAAATACTGCTGTGAATGGTATTCCAGTGCAGTAGTATACCGTCGCTGTGGAAACCAGCCTTCCCCTGACTGATCCTGTGGGCTGATCAGTATCGTTAGATGGATCGTTGCCTGCGTTCAGGACGTGCTCAGGCTACATGAGTCCTGTTAGCTGGAAGCCCTGGAGTCCGATCTCCGGCAGAGTCGCACAGATCACACAGCCAATCAATCGACATAATAGCCTCAGGCTCATGGGACGATCAGTGATCAGTCCACAGCTAATTTGATCTTGTCACACAGACAACAAGCTCAAAACAGGCGGCTGCACAGGAACGAGACGTACGCACATTTTACAGGTACATCAGTGAAATGATATAAGTTTCTTCCCCTGTGTTACTTAACTTCTCTGTTGTGGGCTGTTTAACACAGCTTCAGCGCTGCATTGACGGCTCAATGAGATCATTGTGGGGCCGACGTGCTCCACAGCCGCGTACTGTTGGCTGATGTTGGATTACGTAAGAACAACCTGATGACAGCCGCAGACAGGAGAGGGACATCTGATTGTGAAATAAGCAGCGCAGCCGTACCAACAACTCCCAGAACCTCCTGTCTGTGTACGGAGGGGGGTAAAACACACAAATAACACATTTGTTGTTTTTTTACAGCGCTGCAACACGTTCCATTCCACCTCTGATTTGAAATCTTGTGATTAAATGTCACAATATTTATAAGAAATATTGTGCTTAAAGCTCTCGTGTTCTGTGTTTAAATCAATGTTTGAAACCGGTGCACTGATTCAAGCACTATTTAAGTTTTTATTTCTTTTTTCATTTCACACAATCAGACAGTTCAACCGTGTTATAATACACCCCCCAGCACATTGGTATCTATACATAAATGCCAATAAAGCGCAATTAAATAAAATAAAAGCATAAATAGAAAAATAGAAAGCTGCTATTTTCAAGTATTTTTGTTAATGGTGCTTGATATTTCAGTCAAATCCTCATCCATCCAACCAACATACTAAGTTCTTCTCTGCTGTCAGGCGCTAAGCAACCACATCTCCAGTAGCCTGAAATCCAACAGGCTCCAACCCTGGACGCCTCTGAAGCCGCCCTCAGGATCGACCGTGAACACAAAGCCTCCCGTATTAGTTCAGAGTTCAGTCGTCCCCTTTGCTCCGTTCTTTGCCCCCCGCCCCCACCATCCCCGTTTTCACCAATCTCAAACCGCTCAGTTTTCTGCCTCATCTGCCTGACCTCGCAATGAAACCCTGACCGATGTTACGAGGCTCAATTAGACATTTGGAAATTGGCCTCAAACTCATATTATCCCATTCTGACGACACGCACACGCGCACACACACACACACACACACAAGCACACGCACGCACAATCATCTGTGTGCAACCACTGATTTGCAAATGCACCATATTTCCGTAGCTGGAGGAAATGCTGCTTTTCATTGAGGCGCTGGCAGTCGGCCTGATGAAAGAGCGCTGGCCTGAAATAACGGCGATGTGTTCATCCTCGCAGCCGTGTTGCTTCCTTGTTATCGTCCCAGAGTGGTCAAGCAGACGTGTTCGCAGCTCCTGACTCTTATCTGACTCCGTACAGGTGGCCGATCGCAAACATGGCAACTCAAACACGCGGAGGTGGCGGAGCCGGCTTCCTTTTATTTGCACAGCTGAAACCTCGGTCGCCAAGCTTGAAAGGCACCGAGGATGCATGTGCATCACCGAGTGCGTGAGCAACAAGCATGAGAAAGTGAAGTAAAACAAACATCAGTCTGACCTGTTCCTGCCTCCACAGCTGTCGGATCACCTCCAACTCTCCAACTTATGATGCGCACAGAGGAGCCCATTTTCCAGGAGTCAAGTCTGTGTGAGGACACAAAATGTCAAATCAAATACATTATATAAATAATATTTACATTTTAAACATGAACTTGGGAGTCATGAGTGGTCAAGGAAATTTTCTGCTGATTTTTGTTTGTGTTTGAAAACATTAAGTGACATATATATAGTATAAAACAATAATAAATATTACCCATAACCCATGCATTCCCATCAACCAGCCGCTATGTAATCATTCCTTGATTAACTGTGAAAAAGAGGACACACGTGCGAACATCCCCCTGACGTACAAACTTGGGTGGAGAAAAAAGGCAAACGAATAATCTCAAACGGAACTGAAAACAATTCAGTGTCAGGAAACATCCACATCATCAAAGCTGCTCTCACATCACAGAATGTCTGTAAGTCATTACAGGCCAACAGACGGAGCGAAGCCCCGTACCTTCAGCGAGATGCTCTGGTGACAAGCACTGAACCCAGAACAGCGTGAGAAACAGCTGCTCTGCATTTGTACCCCGACCCAAGAAGAAGGGAAACACATTCCAGCCGCGGTTTATAAGCAACATTGGTGTTCTGTCAGCACAAGGACGAATGTTTGTAATTTAGTCGTTTTTAACAGGCTGAACGAGTCGAGTTCCTCGTCTTAAATCAATTTGTCGCTTTATGAAGGTTTGAAGGTCAACAACCATCTTTGATCCACCCTGTCTGCACAACACATGTCTCTTTCTTCTCTTCAAATCAAACATAATCTGTTTTTTATTCCATTTTTTTAAAGCTCTGCCATCTTCTCAGGAAAACTGGAGCAAGTTAAACGTTGAGTTTTTGTGAGACAACTGTCAGATGGATTGCAGGAGAATGTAGTTCACGAAGAATATACACAGTAGATGCAATGCACTGATTTGATATGAACTTCAATATAAATACTCGTGTAAGATGTGTCATGACCTGTTGATCTTTCCAAAAGAACCATCATCAGCACAGAATCACATATAATTAAATGCACATGTATATATAAACAACATCAATGTAAACTGTGTGTGTGCAGTGAAGGGGTCACAAACATACATACATATGTACATGTGCATGAATTACTGTAACATAAGTTCCAACAGAAGAACTAAAACACAACCAGGTGAACAAGCACCAAAGCTTTCAGAAACAAAGTCAAACTTAAGACGAAGACGACGGCGTTTCTCCTGCGTGTGTCCAACCTATACCATGATGTCATAGCTCCACCTCTCCTTAGCCTCATGCTAACGGGCTAACAACAAAAACAATAATGGCGTCTGACCGTGTTGAATGTCATGTGTCTGTTTGTTTCTGGTTCCATTCCATTTATCTTCTTCTTCCTGTGTTTGCTTCCGTCACATGCTCCATGGCTTCCTCTCTGTGATGGCGTATCTCTGTCTCAGCGTTGCAGCTCCACCTACAGGCCTGGAGGATGTACTAGAGAGGATTCATTGGAATTGTGTGGGCACAACTGTTTTTAAAACTATTCCAGTTCCGTCTCTGTGTGGACATGGCCTAAAGCACAGGAAACGTAGGTCCAACATGACACACTGGTAACTTATGAAAGACAGGAGACACAAGGACAAAGAAAACAAAAAAAAAAGTCAACACAAAAAGACAAACCACAACAGGTTTATACAGCTGATAAATCCATGGCGACACACTTATGTGAGCCACAAACATCTGAGACCAAACAACAGTCTCACGGTGTCAATGTCAACCAGCTATTTTTTAACAATTTACACTGTGAGTCCTATTTCAGGTCTGTGTCTGTGTGCGTGCATCCAAGGTAACAGAATTTGATTCCACCAACATTCCGTTTCTGTCGCATATCCAGTATGTGTCCACCACATGAAAGTGCTGTTGAATGAAAGTGAAATGAAAGTTGTAAATGGACAAGCAACCAACTCACTTCCTGTATACACACAGTCCACGTCCACACGGAAACTCTGTTGTGTAAACCGCACGTTTTGCACCATTCTGGTCGATTGTCCAAATGTATCCAGCAAAAACGGTGCACGCATGCATATGTGTGTATTCCTTTAGCATTTTACAAGTTATCAACATAACAAAGGGAGCTTACACACCTGTGCAAAAACACATGAAATTTGATACAGCACTTTCGAATGACCGATCTCCACAATGCACACCTTTAAAAGAAAGGTACGTAACAACAAAAACTACATCACAAACAGTCTCATTGTTGTGATAACCTAGCATAAACAAGCTTAAACCTAGCTTAACGGCGAGCTATCCAGCATTAACACAGTGCTATATACACGATAAAAAGGGCCATACACGCTGGAATGAGCGGTGTGCTAATAAAATATAACGTGTGACCCATACAAAGTACAATTTGTGAGTATGCTTAATGTTTATGCCACATTTTACCACACTATTTATGAGAGCATTCATGGCGTCTCACCTCTCCTCTCCAGCAGGGTTAGAGCCGAGTGAGGAAAAGACCGCGAAACGACAAGTGACGTCACTGCAGTGTCAAGGTTCACCTTACAAGCAAATGAACCTAACAAAATAAAAGCTCGCCGAAATACAGATTTTCAGCGAAATCTAAAGAATCTGATTTATAAATCGGTTACACATGCATGTGTGATTTGTTTTTAACCTGATCTCAGGATTCAGTTTCGCATATCCACATACTTTACATATCGAGTTATCATCGCTCCACCCCCTGACCTCCAGCCCCTTCGACCTCTACCCCCTCATAACAACATCAACATCATCATCATCAGTTTACAGACATGAGTCTTCTGTCTGTCTGTCTGTCTGTCTGTCTGTCTGTCTGTCTCGTAAGTCAGTGTTGAATCTCGCCACTGTGTTTCATGTTTTTCTGGTTCTCAGTCTTCTTCTTTGTTTGCTTCAAGTGACAACCATAGAGTGTGAGTGGATCTGGTTACCGTAGTAACTGCAACAAGATCAGCATCATTTTTTTGGTTCAGCAGACCACTCCAGCTGCTCCACCGTCTTTTCTCTGTTTTTGGTGAATTTCAGCTCCACATACAGGCCTGGAGGATGAACTACAGCCCGTCCAGTCATTTCCAATGGATCCATTTGGACATACAGAGGAAAAACAGATGAACAGGAGACAGAAAGTTTCCAGTATCAAATCCTTTTTACTTCTGTATGTTTGAGCCTTGTAAAAAACATTAAATATCTTCATATGGAGAGATTCTTCTTCTCTGACGACAGCATCGTTCAAGGTTTGGTGAAGCTCAGTGCTTTTGTGTGTCGCTGGAACTTATTTATCCTTTGAGGTGACTGTTGGTGCTGCAAGTAGACGTTACACAATGACACGAACAACAGTCAACACTGAGATGAATTCCTGGTATGTGGATGAAAAGTTGGCAAGAAAACCAGATTGTGATTCTGATAAATGATGCGAGTTGGAATCAGACTGTCGACTTGACGAATCCCCTCTCCTTTGCAATCTGTCTCCATCTCTACAATTGCTCAACGACGTCCCTCGTGGTCACGCTGATACTTGGAGGCTCCGCGAGAAGTGAAAGTCGAACCCTTTATCTTCTCTGCCCTGGAGGATTTTTGACGTGACTGGAAAGCCGTATATATAAATATACAAGAGGAGCGTGTGTGCTAAGAGCGTGCTGTTAAAACAAACAGCCCTGAGCTGGACTGCGGCCTGTGCAACGGATACCTCCGTTTCACCGACGTGTTGCATTAGATGTCCGGCCTCGTAGGGGGCTCGTGTTTGAAAAGCTTGGCAGCGCAGTGGCATGTAAAGAATGTCCCCCATGTCGGAATGGTCAGAGAAAAGTCGAGCACGGTGGCCTCCATTTTTTTGTTGACTTTTTTTTTTTCTTAACTTCTTTTTTATTGTATGGTTTGTTAATATTGCTACTACTTTTCTTATTTCACCAGCAGGAAGAAACAAACAATAAATAACTATTCTGTTCTATTCTATTTATGTAATATACATGTTCCTTGCTTTTGTTTTGATTTGTTTTTCCCTTAATTTTCCTTTAGGAGCAATAAGCCCAGGCTTCAGCCTACACGTCATTCGTCATTGTGATGGTTATTTATCGTCATCATAAATGGTTTTTTTTGTTTTGTTTTTGTGATGAAAAATAAACATTCTATTTTCTTCTGTAATTTTGTTGTCTGCCTAATGTCCCATCTCTACAACAAGAAAATAAACTAGAACACATATCTGTGTCAGAGACAATGTAAAAACAGCAAAAAAGTCACTTTCGTTCTCATTCTAATCCCCAAGTTACGTGAACAGTAGCAGTAAATAACAGATTGAATAATGTGCCAGAAACTGTCCAGCACAAGTGTAAAAACGGACATGAAAAACATTTGTTTTGAAAAAAACACCTCTAGTCCTGTTTCCAGCACCATAACCCACTGGCTGGTTACTGTTTATCCCTCAATGAAATAAGAGTACCGGTATGTGGACGTTAGCTGACTTCACTGGAGGTGTTTGTCAATCACTGTCAATCTTGGCAATAAATAGAGGTTGTGAACCTGGTTCTAATGACAGCTGTCTTTGACAAGAATATTTGGAAATAAATATTGTGCAACAGGGACCTCTAGTGGTTTAACAGAGAGCATTCAGCTGCTTCCACATCCAGTAACGCAGTGTGGTCTTACAAGATGTATTTCATGCATGTACGAGTAGCTATTTTTTTTCCAGAAAATAAATTTATTCATTTGTTAAGTGCAAACACAACATATAAAGTCAATGACACACTCATCCTGTCACTCAGATAGTGAATATTCAGACTCTCAAACGTCTTAGAAAGTTAATTGGTAAATTACTCTGCTTTACTAGTCACACAGTGGATGGGAGGCGCAGACTGTATGAGCAGGGGTTTTCTCCAGGTACTCCACATTCCATCCTCAGTCCAAAAGCGTTAAGAAAAGGCCATAAATCACCCAGAGGTGTGAACCCCTCCTGACGTCACACTGGTTCCAGCTCCCGCAGGAAAGAGAACGGAGGGATGGAAACATTACAATGAAATAATATTGTAGCTTTGGCCAAAGAAGAAGAACGTTTCTCCTCGTACTGACGCATGCAGCTCGTTCACTGACGCAAGAAGTGTAGCAGAAGGTTTGACATTTTTATATAAACTCTCAGGAGGCACGACCATGTAAGTAGAAATACTTTTTTTTTTTTTTGGCCTGTATCCCAACAAAGGGTCTGAGTAAGACATGACAGAAATCATTTTAGGGTGTACTCAGGTCACAAAAGTGCAGAAATAATCATCTAAAACAGACTGTACGTGTAAAGTCTTCTAAAGAAGTAACATGTATGAGAGTTTTACAGACGGTGGTGTCATTACAAAAACATGTTAAAAAAAGTATAGTAGTATAAGTAAAAGTATAGTTCAAAACAGGAACATCTCACATTTTGAAATTTATAAATTCAGTGCTGTTAAACGATGATAGTGTCCATCAAAATTGAAATGAAATAAAAACAGAAAAAAAGGTAAAAAAAAGCCACTAAATAATCAAACTAAAGTAGACCGTCATAATAACTGTCTCTTCTCCATAATCAAAGTTTGTTGTCACACTGGAGGCTGACAAATGGAAAAGTTACTGAACAAAGTGCTAAGATGATGTAAAGCTGAACTCAGTGTCGCTGTGGCAGTGTAGGCCTAGAATTCGGGGGAAATGAAAGATACGGACCTATGATGACGACATTGGAGACGGTTCAGTTGTGTTTCTTTTCCACGACATAGTTCCAGTAGGTTTTTGTCATGGACAAGAGTGAGAACAGAGACGGAGCAGGAAGAGAACAGAGACGGAGCAGGACCCGGTCTGATGGACTGATTCTCTGTGGATGATTTACACACAAACATGAGTCCTGAGAGATCTTCAACGGAACATCTGGACCATGTTAAAATTACACGTTCACCGCCATGATTCAGACAGAGCCGGTGGTTTTTCCAGTGATGGAGGTTTCACTGCGGAGTGTCTGGTTTACTGGCGGAACTGCTCTTGACAAACGTCGCGCTGCGTTCGAGCGTTACGCTTCTCCTCCCGGGTGTCTGGTTCAGCTCACTCATGTCCACACCCGAGTCCAAGCTGGTTTCCCGGCTGTCCGCTGGTCTTTGCCGCCTCTGTTGCTCGGACACCGCGTAACGAATCTCAGCCGCCGGTTTGCCCTCCAGCGACACAAACCAGGCCCGAGGAGGCTGCGAAGACGGGACTTTGGAAAGCTCTGTGACGGCGTGCACCGAGTTCCTATTGTCCCTCATCTTATTCAACGTTCCTGGGACCGATGCCGACTCCGGGAGGCCGTACTGACCTCTGGATGGGTTGTGCGAAGCGGATGCTTGAGAACCCTCCAACACCTGAAGCTGGTCTTTGGTTTCTAGGGGCGGCTCCTGGTTCTGGGACGCAGCGTCGCCTTTGGACAGCGTCTCAGTACCGTTTACAGCCACTGCTCGAGGCAGAGCGGCGGACTTGCTCCTCTGCAGCTGCCCCGCCTCCTCCTCCAGTTGGAAGAAAGCGTGAAGAATCGTGACGGGCTGGTTGTAAATGAATAAATTGTCCGTCATGGATGCTGGAACACACTGTGTTACATCATTAGGTTGTTTGTTCGTAGCCACAGCGTTTGGATTGAAGATAACGTTTCCATTGTATGTGGAAGCATCGCGGTGATCATCCCTCCTCTCTCTAAATGGCCTCAGTCCATCCTGGGAGTGCGAGACGTCCTCTGAGAAAACCGCCAAGTCTTCGTTGCTGGACGTGGCGGTGGATTGGTCCTTTCGCGTCAGTGGTAAGATCTGTTTCGCCTTGGTTTCACTCGGGGAACTTCTGCAAAGAAGAGAGAACTGTCAAAGTATGCAGTGTGAAACTGTGGAGTTTGCATCCTCGCATGGGTTCTCTCCGGGTACTCTGGCCTCCTCCCACCTCCAAAACCATGCTGTGGTTAACTGATCAGTCTAAATTGCATGCAGGTGTGAGTAGCTGTCTGTCTTTCATGTTGACCTGTGATGAGCTGGCGACTAGTGTAGTGACATCTAGTGGTGAAGTTGCAGGTGGCACCCAGTCTCCTCACCCCTCCCTCAGGAGATTCACCACGTACAAAGCAACAAGCGTTCCATTTTATTCTCTCAAACTCCTCACAATAACAGACTGTCACTGGCCTCTGTAGGGAAATCACATTTTTATTGGCAACAACGTCCAAAGGAAAGTTAATTCTCATGTGACCGAGGATGAGGACGACCAGAAATAACAGAAAATGAAGGTCACACACTGAATTATAAGGGTGTGTGTGAAGAATTACTTCTGTCCACACAAATTATTTGAATCCTTTGATGGGTGTCCGGAGAACGTTGTCAGGGAAACACAGACTCCACGAGTGTTTCCAACCGGCTCGTCCATTATCCAGTGATGGTGTATTAATGGCTGATCCAGTTTGAACCTCCCCTCCATCAGTGGACTTGGACTCAGCTATCTTCCCTCAGGGCTCCCCGTCCTCAGAATGTCAACAGTGTCAGCTGATCTGGTAACGTGGGAACGTTTCAGGGCAATCAGCTGATCCCGGCCTGCTCTTACACAACGTGTGCTGTAGATCACGCTGCTGCCACAGAGGCTGATAGTTACAACAAGTCGTGTCCACTCTGAGCCTACGCCGAGATAAACAGCTCATAGAACTGAAAATGGTTACCTGCGAAGACACATCAATCCCACCAGGAGACAGGTGACAACACAGAGTCCTCCTCCAAGAAGAGCCATCACCAACGAGGAATCATGGACAAGGACGTCGTTTGGGAGAGAAAGTCCAAAGAAACCTAAAGTGGAACACATTCAACCGGTGACTCACACAATTATCAGATCCATGACAGTGATGATGATAAATGAAACGACAAAGGTGACACCCCCTCACCTCGAGGGGGCGACAAAGGCGCAGCGATCCAGTAGCCAAGATGAGGAGCAGTGAACGTCCAGGTGAGTTTCCCATCCAGCGAAGCGACTGTCCCCAGTCCTCGTCTCACCCACCCACCTGGGTGACAAACACCACAGACTGTTTACTCACGAGTCCTCAGGTGGACCGACGACTAGGACTGCACCTGACGACAATTCTGACTCGTCATTGACGACTGTTTTCTTATCTTACATTCGCACAGTAATAGGCTAGTTACTAGCGTGGGAGCTAACCGTCTCACCGAAGTGCGCCTGAACCTTCCAGAACGGGCTTCTTCTTCAGACGTTCCTGCGTAGCAGAGGTGTTCCAGCCGTTCGCCACTTTCAGCACACAAACGTGGCAGGTTTGCGTAATTTTTTTATTTTTTCCGTGTCAAGCGTGAAATTTTCCCCAAACTTTGGACCTACTGTTGCAGGAGCAGCCGCGGTCACTGGTGCACAACTGAGCATGTCACACCGGTGCATCGCGAATCGTTAGTCAACGGCTGATTTTGCTGTCGACTAGTCGTTGCAAATGATTGGAGTTGATTGGTCCAATCTAAACGATTCCCAACCCAATCAGCGTGACCGTTCACCCGGCCACTCGTTTCGTCCCTCTCATTAATCTGAAGTCTGAAGATGTGTGTGTCTGTGTGTGTGTGTGTGTGTGTGAACTCACCGACTGTCTGGTTATATAACCACGCTGGAACAACGTTTGAGGACTGGAGTCCACAGCGGGGAGGAAGTGCGAGGCTGATCTTTATCGGACCTCTGACGTTAATCTCGGCCTCTCCGGAGAAGAGCTGCACACTGACAGCCGCCACTGGACGCAACGGCACGCTGACGAACCCTGGAAAAGACGAGGGATCGTCTTCAAGAGAGATGGACGACGTAAAGTCACTCGACTGGAATGTGACGGTAGATGGCCCCGGTTAAAAAAAGTCAAATATACACAGAATACTGACTGCTGCATAGAGTTATGTAGACATTTTTCCATCGGAATTAACGGGATAATTAACAGGAATCTATGGGAATAATCCTGGAAAAACATTTCAGGTCGCCCATGACAGGGATTCTAAATATCGCTGGGGCTGCAAAAAACATTTCTTGGACAGGTGCTTCAAAAAGGGACAGTTAAGTCCAAGGTAATTGAATTTTCCAGCATAAAGAATTTATTGAGAAGATTTGGTTGGTTGGTTTTTCTTTAACTATAGTTGGGGAAAATAAGCAGATTTCAAGCACGTACGTTGCATGGTTGCTTAACTTGCTAATACCACGTGACCTGATGTTACTATTTTACTCTGTCCTGTTATTATTATTTTTTATTGTATTTTTTTATTCCTTGTGTATCGTTCACCTATACGTGTCCCTTAAGGATCTTGTCCCTCTGAGCTAACCCGAACAACCCGACCATCCAGGATGTATAAATCTGATTAACGTCCACCGTGAGGGACACATCTACCGTACCGGACTTGCTGCTCACGACGCCCACAGTGTTGGGAAGCGTCTCCTCGGGCGGAGGCTTCGGAACGCTCACGTAGGCTTTGAACGTGGTGATGTCGTCAGCTTCGGTCAGATTCAGCAGGCTCTTTGGAAACTGGACGACGGGCCGCAAGGAAGCGTCTAGAAATAACACAGCAGAATGTCGTTGACATAGGTGAGCTGATTAAACGCTTTTCTCGACTGCATGTCGCCATGGTAACAGAGACGAGAGAGATGACAAATGTACCGGATATTTTGTCACTGATCAGGAGAGAATCTTCAAACAGCCACATGTTTCCCTGAGTCACGCCGAGGAGCGACATGGTCACTGATGAAAATACTGACGCAAAGAAACAAACAAAAAAAAACATGAATCCAGAGAACATTATGAGAGGTATTTTTTAGGATCTGTATTTTCACTTTTTACTTTACTAATTATAATTTAAAATAAAATTTACAAATAAAGTTAATTTGATTCACATCTGATCATTCACGCACGTATGCACGTTAAACCTTACTCGGCATTCTGCTGGTCGTACAGGGGAACATGGAGCGGACGTAGCCGTCCCTGCCGGCCACCACTGTGACCGGCAGTCCGGTGTGGTTCGCCACGTGAAGCAGGGCAGCACCGTCCGGCCCGGTAAGAGCTGTGTCGGTCCGGGTGTAGTTGATGTAAACCTCCACCAGCGCTCCGCTCAGGTGCTGACGACTCAGCATGTCAAGGACCTGGACCTTCAGGTTGAAGTCAGAACCTGACGAAAAAGAAAAAAAAACAAAAACAGAAGTGAATGTAGAGCAGTAAGAAAGTGAGGAGAAACTAAGCATAAAGTACAAGTATAAAATAATATATTACAAATAAGATATAACGGTGTATATCTAAATAAAATATACAAAAAAATATATGTAAACTCTGTCCATTTGGACTGCATGTTCCCAGTGGGTCAAAAATATGTACATACATTTGAATACAAAAAGAACGATGAGTTTCACTGTGTCCCTCAAAGGGAAGAAACAAAAATATTCATTATTTTCACATTTGTATGCAACTTGATGGTGCAGATGTGCCATCAAACCACCAGTGGACGCTCAGTTTGAGTTCCCCTCTGCCATACCTGAGTTAATCAAATGAAGGTGGCTGCGATTCCAATTAATCCTGGAAAATCCCTGAAGAACATCAATGAGTTAATCCCATACGACTGTCAAGCAGCGGGTTACGAATGAATGTGGGCGAAGCCAAAGTGTCATTCAGAAGCTAAAAATGTACTTGATGCTCTAATGGGGAACTGATTCAGAGAATTTAATGGTCCTGAGACGCCTTTTTCTCACTCGGCACCCGGCTGTGAGTTCATGAACAAAACTTTCACTGCTGAGAGGTTCCACGCTGCATGGTAATGAAGAAACCCACCGTAATACATCACCCGCTCCAAAACTTAAATGTATGGGGGTTGAGTGCATCCCACTGAGAATCGATGAATGAGGAAAGCGGGCAATTAATTACAGCCACGAATCGATGTGTGTGTGTGTGTGCAATAACACAACTACTCTACTACTAATGTGAATCATCAACTCACAGCAAATTAGCAAAGGCCTCCAACAAACAGTGTCTCCACAGCTCTGCACAACGTCTGTTTGACACGATTCAGGAGATTGGCAAACTGTAACTGCAGCCTGAGATCACAAAAGTAAATCAAGACCTTTAGAATTCCGACACACAATGTGATCGGCCAGCTCTCTCTAGCTAGCGAGGAGTTTCTAGATGGAACCCTGAGTACGTTCGCTACCGCTAGGGGCCGTCGAGATTTCTCAGCCACACCTGAGCAACTCTTGAGCCCATCGACCCTCGACTGTCCGACACGCCCTCAAAAGACCACATAAGGTTCCAGTTAGGCCAAGGTTAGAGTAGGTTTGGTTAACTTTCAGGGTCTTAATGGACGATACAGGCTTGTTGTGATTGATTCCACCATTAGAGGGCGTCAGATTTACCTGCTGCTACAACCACTGGAGGTGTTTCTGTGGAACAACAGTCTCGCTCTGTGACAATAAATCATAGTTACTTAGTGGAATGAGGCTTTAAGAAGGTCCAGGTTTTCCCTTAAAGGGGCATTAACAGTGACAGATATTGACTTTGTCTGTCACAATCAGGCTACTGTCATTTTTTTCGTCCATTTTGCTAGTGAGCTAGCTAGCTATCACGGGCCGTAAGTGGCTTTTTCGATAGCAGGGTTCAGTGACGATGAGAAACAAACGTTTGGCAGCAAGCGCGGCCTTCCACAGCCCACAGAGGCACGTAAAGCCCTGCAGATGGACATGTTTATTGCTTGTGTGTGTGTGTGTGTGTGTGTGTGTGTGTGTGTGTGTGTGTGTGTGTGTGTGTTCGGCCTCAGTGGCCAACGATAACAGAAGGGGGTCGCGGCAACTATAGCTTCGTGCCAGATTACTATAATCCCCCCCATTTGGCAAGATGAGGCACGTCACAAAGAGGTTTATGAAGTGGCCTGAAATGGGCCATCTGATACAGAGCACGAACACACAGCCACGCTTTGTGTGACACAGCGGGTGTCAAACGAATGCACTTTTTACCTGGGTGAGCTCACTCAGCAGTCTTTGCAGACAAACGCTGCCATTGCTACGACTAATTCAGTTCAAAAATATAAAAGAAACACTGTTCGTTTCTGGCGTACAACGCATACAAACGCAACGGTGCAGTTGCTTCCTGATCTTTGCAGATCACCTTCGCTGGAGGAGATCAGGTCTGACGCCAGCAAACGGGCTGGAAGAAAAACATTTGGACTGGTCATTTTCCAGACACTACGGAAGCACCAACAAACAGATGGTCCAACACTAAGTAACCCCCCCCCAACAATCCCACCAACTGTGTGTGTGTGTGTGTGTGTGTGTGTGCTGGATTTAGGCCATGCATTCCACGGACGGAGGAAAACACAAACCCAATCAGCCTCTAGCACCGGTCCACAATATCGAATTAATGTGAGATGGGGGGCAAAATTTGTTTAGGGCTGAGGCGTGCATGTGTATGTGTGTGTGTGTGTGTGTGTGTGTGTGTGTCTACTTTCTCGTGTATGGGGGGGGGGGCAAAATAAAAAGGACCCACACCCACATCTCAAAGGCGGCTCTCACACCTTCCTTTGTTCGGTCCCAACTTAGGAACTTATCTGTTTGATCGAACCGAGTTTACAGACGTGAAAGCTCCCCGGACCAAAGAACAGCACATAATCTGTATTACAGCCATATGTTACACATGTAAAACAAGTTCCAAACAAATACATGACATATAAAACCAGTACTGTGACTCCACAAACCCAAAAAGAACAGCTTCAACAGCCCGCCAGAGAACAAACACTCGGGAAACAGGTGCAGGTACAAACTGTACTCGCCTCAAGATTGTGAAATTGACCAAACGTGACCAAATTCTCTAACTTTAAGTCAATCTGCAGAAGATTCCAGGCTGTAGGGGCATATATCATCTAACTCTGTACGAGCAATAAAAATAACAAGATAAACTTCTTGTGGTTGTTGTTTTAGTTGATATGGGGAGGAGGTCAAAGGTCAGAGGTCAGGGGTTGGGGAGATGACACCTCTATCTAAGAAGCAGGTGGATTCGCCATCCACACACAAACCTGAGGGCGGAGAGTTCTATTGTTTTCACCCAGAGGCCAGTTTGGAGAACGGGGTGTTTCCAGGATCCGTTGGGACGATCGGACGGAACGATGGAGGGAACACACCACAGCGTCTCCGTGGGGACGTGGACGGAGTGTTCAGTACAAGTGGAGAGTCCTTCCCGTGAGAGTTTACTCTGCTATTGAAAGGACGGGAGGAGGCTTCACAGGCCACAAAGAAAAGAGGGGGCGGTGTGTGTGTGTGTGTGTGTGTGTGTGTGTGTGTGTGTGTGTGTGTGTGTGTGTGTGTGTGTGTGTGTGTGTGTGTGTGTGTGTGTGTGTGTGTGTGTGTGTGTGTGTGTGTGTGTGTCG
>CAAKHB010007229.1:0-12360 GCA_901007665.1 Aeoliscus strigatus | reverse complement strand
AGCAGCATGCCTGGCCGGCCTTCACTTCCAACCGCATCAGTCGTCGGCCGCCAGCGGAGGATGGTGTGATGAGAAACGGTCCGAACCCCCCCACGCTGACATGAATTAGTCATGAATCAGCTGATGAAGAAGACGATTGTCCTGAAGACAACGTGTGGTTCCTCAGGAAACCATGACGCGACGGCGTCTCTGTGAGCAGCCCCCACACGCCAGGCTGCCATGTTTTCATCAAGTGTTGTTGATAAATTGCCACACACACACACACACACACACACACACACACACACACACACACTCAGTGCTGAATAGCTGCTGAGGTGGTAAACACGCACAGATGGCGGCAGCGTTAATTGAGATGTTCCAAACACTCAGAACGTGGAGACTTCAGCATCCTGCAGATGGTTCCAGACATGTTCCAAATGAGACAACACACCAACTCGGAATGTTACATAATGGGATGATGAAGCTGACACAAACCTCGCGCAGCATCGAGCTGCTGCTGCTGCTGCTGCTGAAGATGAAGATGAGGAGGAGGAGGAGGAGGAGGGGGATGCTGAGAAGGCTCCTGAGTGGTGTTGGGGAAGTTGCCGTCGTCCTCGTGCAGAGTTGTCGCGCTGGGACTGATGAGCCGACGTCCGGACGCGTCGTGGAGCAGAAGCTCCGCAGACAGAATCATCAGCAGCAGCAGCAGACGCATGTTTCAGCTCAGGACCGAAGGTTCGACCCAGAAATCTGACTCGACTTACACGAGCAGCTCTGCGTCTCTTTGGGAGGACTCCATGTTGTTGTTCTTCTCCTAACAACTGTCAAACTGCTCCGCGAACTGCAAACTCCTCCCCACCCCCCACCAGTGTGCGTCCGTCCGGAATCTGTTACATAAACCACTGCCAGCGCTGAGACACAGGTCAACAAAATGAAATTATTATGGGATTACAAAATGGATTCGGATAAAATAGAAGTGAACAAAGAAGATCGAATACAAATCATAAGATAAAACGTGATAAAATGACGTTTTATGTAAACGAAACAAAACAAAATAAAACCAAAGCAAATGTAATAGAATACCAAATTACATAAAACAAAATAAAATAAAACAAAAATAAAATAAAATAAAATGAATTTGGTTTGTCACAGAGACACAAATCAGAGGTCCTTTCTGGAAAAAATAAATAAAATTAACTAAATTCAGTAAATTTGAGGATCACACAGTTAAATAGATGAGATGAAATAACCAACGAGTAAGAAAAACACAGAAGGAATATGACTCTTGTTTTTACGTCAGGACTTTATGATGATAATGAAAATGAATAAACGAGGATATAAACATGTAAACCAGAGCTTTATTCTTGAAGGAGGGATGCAAGTACATCAGCACCAATAGAATCCAACCACTAGATGTCGATAAAGAAACTCAAACCACCTTCACTATCCTGATGAACCTCAGAGAATATGCATATCACACACACACACACACACACACACACACACACACAGTCCAGAGTAAATGAAATACATTCATTAAACATTCATTACTCTCAGGTTTACTGTTTCCTCATGAGCAGTTCGTTTGATAAGTGACTTTAATTCACACACGCTGCAGTCTGCATGCAGGTTCGACATCACAGGAAAACACACTGCAGTGTCAAGAAAGACGGCGTGATGTGGGAACATTTGGGGCTCAAAATGCATCAGCTCCATAGCAACCAGCTGGCCTGTACATACATACATGCGCGGGATGAACGACTGAACCGTCCTGTGGTGATTTAAAGAGGCACACACGTCGCCCTCTGCCGTCACACAGCAAAGTCATGTGGGCTTTGTCAAGATTCAACACGTGTACTGATGGTCGGCCATTTGTTCTGCTGACACCATCGAACCGTAACACCCTGATGCCTCAACTGCTCCAGTTCCCACTGCTGCTCTTCATCTCCTCATCTCTCCACGTCTACTGGATGTACTATCTGCACATTTGTTAACACATTCTGGTTGAATTATGTCTAGGTTTATGTTTTATGTCCATTCATTTTGAATCGTGGCCCATTTTGTTCCGACATATCGGATCACCTGAATGTTCGACGTTCAGCAGAAACCCGACAACGAGCTGCCGATTTGAAAAAGGTCAAATCTAAAACCGTCAACGGTTCACACGTCTCGGTTAGCGCATGTGGGTTTCAAAACGCTGATTCATGTGGACAAAAAAAAAACAACCAAACGATACAAACCTTCACCTGAAGTTTCACCTGAAGAAAGGCGGAGCACAGAGACACCGGAATTGGGAATTTCCTGGGTGTATCTCAGGACAGGATAAATAAAGTATAGAACATATATAATATATTATAATTCTATAAATAAATAAGGACAAGAGAAGCTTGTATCGAATCAACTTGGAGAAGAAATGTGAAAAAACGTTGACTCATGTCTTTGGTTTTGTCTTGTCAGTGAATCCTGGTTCTTCGGCGTCATTGCTCTTCTGTGACAGAGGCCTCCACGAGCCAGTGAACTGACACATTTGTCCTCCCGGCTCTGTTCCCCACTGACAAAGTATAAATCAGAGCCGAAACACGCAAGCTGGAGGACGGCTGCCAGACGGAGTCTTTGGGATCAATTTGTCACAAATTAGATACGGTGACGGTTCATTTCTCCACGTAAATACTCAAATCTACTGGGACTGTTATGGAAATCTGTTCTCCTCCACTCTGGAAGTCTGCGCCTGCTCTCCCCTATTCCCTGTCTGCTTCTCTCTATTAATCTTTACAGAGTAGCTGTTTTTTTGTTTTTTTTTAACTCACAGTCAATCACATTTAAATGTAAATTTTCTTTATTTTTACAGACCTTTACACAACCCTTATGGTGAACCAAAGTGCTTCGCAATATATAGAAGAAATGAAATTAAAACAGTGAGGACAGTAAAATAGAGTAAATTAGACGACGTTAATAAAGTCAAGAATTTATTCTGTTTCAATCTGGAAATGTTATTTTTATTTCGCATTCACGTGGCCAGTGAGAGTCAAAATGAACGATTATATAATACTATCACTCAGTATTTGGACTGATTTCTGAATTCACACAGACATAAACATGACCCGTCCCCTGGAGAACCAGAGCCTCATGTAGAAAGATGGAAGGTTCTGGCAACAAGCGACAGACCTTAAAGCCAAGGGACGGCACCAACGGGTGCAGGTCAAACTACCGCTGCACGATACTGGACAGTCAGTGGAGTTTGTTGTGGAGAAGAGAGGAAGAGTTTGATGGAATGGAAACGATCTTTTGTTGGTCTTTGAAAGAAACGTCCAACTCGACAATTAAACTTAAATCTAGCAGGCATCGGAAAAAGGTTTCGCTAGACAGGCACATCCAGTTGAATCGAAACAACTCATTTTTTCTAGATTTTGTCACCGTTCGCCACACATTTATCCAGCGGTGACTAACATACATCTAACGAGCTGGTTTGTGGTCGTCTTGGCCATGACAACGGTGTGATGGACGACTTCAGCAGATGGGACGAGTTAAGATAAAATAAGAATCTTTGCACCTGCGCTCACATTTAAAATACCAGCGACGGACCGGAGGCGTCAGACTGACGTGAGCGCCTTTGACGTCCAACAGGACGCAGAGGCAGGCAGACAAAGTCAGACAGATAATAAGACCTTCCCTGGAGTGACAGACGCAGGACTCGCCATTTCTGATAGTCAACATCAGCACACTGACATGATGTGACGGAAAGACTTGAGCAAACGTTTGGGAGGGAGACGTTGACTGATGAGTCAGGACTGTAGGACTGAGAATGAGCCTCTCCATCAGGAGAGATGACGCCGGGAGCAGAATGACCAAACTTTGATCCTCACACCCACTGAATCCATAAATCATGAAAGGTCCTGTATGACCAGGACCTTGTGGAGACGACCCAGAGGACCACAGTGAACCACCATTGACTTCTTCTTCTACAAGTACTATCAGTGTCGACCGATTACTATCTTGTTTTATATTTCACATGAAATTCATCAGAGCATTCATCTATCACATCAACGGCTGTGGGTGGGACTGGGTGCTCAAGGTCACCCCAGGAACCCCAGTACATGACCAGTACATCTACAGCACTTCCATACAAGACAAGTCCAGACAATGGCCTAAAATGGCCGTCACGAACAGGATTCGAACCTGTGCGGGGAAACCCCATTGGATTTCGAGTCCAACGCCTTAACCTCTCGGCCACCGTGACCACATGTCCCAAATGTTTCTTCTCTGAGGAAGAACTATGAGGCAGGATTTCAGAGCCAGAAATTCTTATGGAAATATGTTTCTCATCAACTTAGTAGAGAAAATAAAACAAAAATACAAAAAAAAAAAAAGAACCATAGAGTTTTGTACTTTGGACATACTTTGTGGGGGTGTGGACAGTCGTCAAACTGCAGGACATTGTTCTTTAAAAAACAGAACTCCTGCAGCAATAAATGTCATGGCTTGCTGGTGTTTGACACGAAAAGGCGCCGTGACCATGGCAGCGTGATGTGAAGGCCCTCTGGGTGGAAAGGTGAGTGTGGGGAGGGAGGGGTGTGGGCGGGGGCCGGGGGGGGCGGGGGGGCGGGCTGTCTCCTCCTCTGCCTCTGCCTCCGATTACTAAAGTCATGTGGAATTAGACTGAAATACCACGTAGCTGCAACAAAAGCGAATTGAGCTGCTGGAGGATCTGATTTTGAAAACACAGATACAAAGCATCACCGGAGGAAAGAAAACAATCACAAAAGGTCTCTGTCAAATCATTGTAATGAATAGCAGTTGAACAACAAGTGGAATAATTCAAAGTGTGTGTTGTTTGTATTGTTTGTCCAGACCCCTGCATAAAACTAAACAACAACGACAGAGTTTGTTTGCTGATAGAGATGCTTAGGAGAACATGTTAGGCTGGGAAAAAAAATGACCAATACATATTCACACATACTGTACATACTGTCCTAATGCAGCGCCCCCTACCTGCAGTGGAGATATGAGACATGTTTTTATTTGACACTCATGTTTAAGATGCTAAAGGTGAGTAGAGTCGGATTCTGATTAGCATTATTCATTTAGTTTAAGTTAAGGTTAAGTTATGGTTAGTGTTACATGTCATTTGTAGAGCTTGTTGTTATTCATACGACCACTAGAGGGCGTCTGAGTTAAAAACAATAACAATGGGTCAGAATGTGCTGGTGCAATTGGGGCTCAGGTCGCGCAAAGTTAATGACATTGTCAAATCTCAAGTTTACAGAAAAAATGAAAATGCAAAAGTTTGGAACAAAGACCTCCGTCAACAATGTTGTGGTCCGGTTGCCTTCCGATACTTTGAAAGAAAAAAAGAAAGCCTTTCTTGTCTGATGTAGTGCTCCGTTTTGAATGCAGAGATGGTTTGAAGGAGACAGGAAACGTCATCACGCAGCCCTTTGCTGGGAAATGAGCAGCAGTGAAAGGAATACAAATACTGATATAAAAATAATGTCGAACGCATCATCATCATCATCATTTGCAAACATTGTGCCCCGCAAACATATTTCAACATTTGTATCATTTGGAAGTGGCGTCTGTTAAAACATTAAAACAGTTAAATGCTTATGCAAATTATTTTGAAAGAAAGTAAAAAATTGTCATCTCAGTGGGATAACTAGCCTCTGTGAAACTCCTGTTCCTGCTGAGAAACCAGGAGAGGACACTGAGAGGAAATGACAGCGAAGATGTACCAAGGTATTTTGTGTGTAATTGAAATGATAATAATAATAATAATAACAGGAAAGAAATATAGACTCTTGTCTCTGATATATAGTTTTACACATTCTCTTTTATTATTCGTTGACTGAATTTGTGTGCAGCTGCTCCTGGATTCTTATAAATCACTGGGAGTGTTCCTGGATGTCCTAGTTAATATTTTTACCACCTTGAAGTGCGCACCAGTCGTTAACGTTAATTTGAAAAAAAAAACCAAAAAGGAGCAGAAATGGCAGAAATAAAAATGTTCTCTCCCCACAACAAGGACAAAGCCGTGGATCACGTACAGGCTCCGGCCGCTCTGAGAAGTAGCGCTCTGGTTACAGATTAAAGGTGACAGGATGGTGCTGAGCAGCATCAGAAGTCCATCAGTCAGCGAGATGCACTTTGTAGTCACAGCCTCTTAGCTTTTCCAGCCAGGCTCCAGATTTCATTGTACCCTGACGATAAAGTCACCGGATCATTGTCCCATCAAAGCGATTTCTCTCTCAATGCATTTGAGATGGTAGATTAGGGGTGATGGGGGGGGGGCGGCCGTGACACCAATCTGGTCTCATGAACATACATCTGCCTCCACTCCCAGTTCACCTCTGCATTTTGGTTCAATAATCTACCTGGTAAATGGTCCATTTCACCCTGTTGCTCCCCATCACGGTCTCTTTCAAAAGCCTCTTAGAAACGTAACAATGGTGGTGATGCTGCACAAAAAGAATTGCCAGTCCAGGCGGTTCAACACATCTGGTAGTTTGAAATGGAGGGATGTTTTCAAAATGACTTTAAAAGCCAAAACACACTGCTACTGATGCTGTGAAAGACATAGTAGTACACCCTATAGAATTTGAGACGTTCATTTAAAGTGTTTAAGCTGTGAAGATAAAATAAAATATTATTGAATAATAAATATAAGTAAAAAGGACACTGATAAATTTCACAGATTATTATTATTATTTTTATTTAGCTCTACGTCATATCCAACGTGACAAATACCTCCAGATATTCCAGAAAATAATACATGACTTTGGGATGAAAATAGTTGGTCTTTCAAATTCAAATTCAGTGTCTTGTCTTTTTGTCTTTCTGTCTTTTTTATGTATTTATAAGTGACTCTGAGTCACCTCGTGTCTGTGTATAAATAAATCTGTTTCGCCTGGACGTCTTAAGTGTTTGTGCACGTTGGCCCTGACGATCACCGTTTCTACGCTGGGACAGAACAATCACTGTTCCCCAAAAAACTATGAACAAAAAAGTAAAAGCATGGAGATGTGTGTTATTATAATATTTATAAATGATTAAGTTCACATGTGATTCAGGTATGGAAACGGTCAACAGTCCAACAGGAATGCTGCGAGCGCTTTGCCGTGAAGGAGGTGCAGGTTGTGACTTTTTCACTTGAGGTTGTTTGAATGTCTTCGAGCTGCAACATGTCTGATCGAGACTGTTGTATTAGGTAGTAAATAAAGGAATGCACTTGGTGTATTTGTTGGAACAAGCTCTTGTGACCTTCTGACCTCTTTCTGACCTCTGTCCCGCTTGAGTTTTACCTCCGGTGTCTGTTCATTAACACATGGTGGTCCATGTGCTTCGAGTACAGCAAAGTATAAATGTACAAAAGACCATTTCCTTCATGACCATCAGCCAGCAGGAGGTGGCTGAGCATAAATAGATCTAAAAAGATATGATCTAAAAATCCTGTGATACAATCTCAGTACTGATTTGCCTGTGGCTGCTTTTAGCTACGTTAGCGCCGCTGTGAGTGCTGCTAACATAAAACACTGCTGTCAAAAGTGAGCGCAAAGAGAAAGACTGGCGTGAAATACAGACGATGAGGACAACTCTCCATGTAAAACACGGTTTGTCACATGTTTCCTGCAGACCTACTCACGGCATCCAGCCTGCTACGTCTGCTAGCAACTTTTACGCTGATCAGCTTTTGATTCAAATATCACGAGATGCCCAACACATTCAATTTCAAAGGAAATATAGATGTTTATGTACAAAGAAAGATTTTAATTCTTTTATCTCTCTGCGTGAACATCCCTGAAGAGAAGCCTACGGACGAGTAGCCGTTAGCGTCGGCCTGGGGTGTGGTGTGGGGATTGCAAATACAAGCCAGGTGTCATTTCATTTCATTCATTCACAAGCGTGACACAGTGACGCAGTGGATTTGACCAACTATTGATCCGAAAAACTCTCATTTACAATTTACTAGCAAAGTTATCACTATCTCCTCTCTCTGCAAGCTGCCTGAAGAAAGTGATAACCCCCAAACTGACACAGCGCAGCGTCCGGCAGTCATGTTAGCTTGTCTTCTCAACGTGAGGAGGTGGTGGGGAAACCTTCTGCAATGCTCGGTCCAATCTCCTCTCCAGAAGACTCATTAAATTATTTTTTCATTTGGCCTTCCTCCAAACAAAAAAGGCCAAGGTCGAAAGCACTCTCAGACTGTTTGTAATCTAATAATGTTAATATCAAATTGGATGAGGAGGCCGCTATCATGTGCTGGAGTGTCATCAAACCGCCAGATAACAGACAGGCTGGAAAACCATCAGGGCTGAACTACTATAAATAATTCCAGATGGATTTTGGACTGTTTATAGCATCAACTGCACAATTCAAGAACCAGGACAAGAGTTTGTCTAGAGTTTTCCAGGGCAGCAGTGCACACTGTGTTTAGTTCAACAGAAGTCTCTTTATATTAACGGCTCCTACTTGTCCTTTCTGTTCAATTTGCATGATCCATAAATTCACAGACTGTTTTCCCACACAGGCTTTCCAGCGGTGACAGCGCCGACTCATTAAGGCAAACAAACCTCGTACTTTTGTTATTTTTCAGTTTGTTTTGTTATTGTTTTCCACAACATGGAGGCAGATCCTGTTGTGGTGATGAATTCTCCTCCATCGTAAACATTCTCCACAGAGACGCCAACCACAGCACGAGCCGGCGGCTGACAGATGCAGGTATCACACGCTGCTCATCTTCCCAGAGGGGAAGAGGAGGCACAACACATCTCCTCTTCCCTGCCTTTTTTTTTGGGGGGGGGGGGTCTTACCTCTAGTTAAGTCTCTGTTTGTCACTTCACTGCTGTGGGGTGCCGTCAACAAATCCTCCTGTGTGTTTCGTAAGATAAATTTTCTTTTTATCAGGATACAACACAGCTTTTTTTCGTCTTTTTTTTTGTTACTCGACACATCTTTTGGTGCTTCTCCTCCCAGGTGAAAGGTGACAGAGAAATGGGTCATCTGCAGGTGCTGCACGGGACGCGATTGTTTCAGATACTTTCTGCGTCATGTCGCTATTGAATTGAATTGAATGATCACATGACAGACGCGGGTTCAGATCAATACAGGAGAGCCGGTGGGTGTGATGGACACACACAACCAGAAGGGTGACAGTGAATGAGTTGGACGTTTCTTTCAAAGGCCAACAAAGGGTCATTTCTGTTCCGTCACCGGATTCGTTGTGTCCAATTGTATGTAACTTCTGTACATCGATCTGCTCTGTGGAAATGGACACAGGACCGATGTGGAAACGCGTTGTGTTGCACTTCTTATAAATGACATTATTACAAACTATGTACGTTCCTCTGCACTGGGAGACAGAACAGGGGAGTGGCAGGGGCACCGTTGTTTTTCTTAATTTGGATCAAACATGAACACTGTTGCTGATCCCTTATGATGAA
Organism: Aeoliscus strigatus; assembly: GCA_901007665.1. Taxonomy (NCBI): domain Eukaryota; kingdom Metazoa; phylum Chordata; class Actinopteri; order Syngnathiformes; family Centriscidae; genus Aeoliscus; species Aeoliscus strigatus. The sequence goes on along the minus strand of CAAKHB010007229.1, from coordinate 2,944 downwards.
ATTCAAATTTCATTTCATTTTCAAATATTTTCAAATATATTTAATGCTTATTTGCATGACTGTGATCATTTTCCCATTCTTCTTTATTTTGGTGCCCCTCCAGACGCCGATGCCCTACGCAAAGCGTGTAATGCGTGTCATCTTAATTTCGGAAGCATTTTCCCCTTTTATTTCCCCCCCATTCGCCTATGATCACAATGTGTCATCAGACAGACGGAGAGATTCTGCGGCCGATCTGGACAACAGCTCCTTCTCACCTCTGTATAATGAAACGCAACTGGGCGAACGCATCATCGGATTTGCCCTACCGCTGCGAGGTGCAGCCAGTAGAGCCCCTAGAGACTCACTATTGTTGAGGGGTAGAATTCCGGAGACTGTTCGCTGCCGACACCGTGAAAAGCCCCAGGGCTTTGCTCCATTTTCCTGCCGCCACCACCAGGTGAAGAGGCTCAGAGAGAAATAATTAAGTCCACATGTGTAGTTGCCCTTTGGTTCTGGTGCTGCCGCTTCCCTGCACCGGAGACACTCGCCAGCTGAAGGGCTCCACAGGGAGATCAGAACAAAAGCGACTCACTTACACCTCTGAGGTTCTGTCCCTTAAAATTACACCTTTAACTCGTTGTCAACACTGTTTCAGTCTACGTTTCGTTTTCAGTTAGTGATTGAGTGCAGTTCGTTCACCCAAAAGCTTCATTCTTTGCAACAAATCGTTCGCAAAGGGGACAAAACGCCAGTAACGCGTCAGTAACAGTAACAGTGTTCACGATGGAAATGGTGATTTATTTGTGAAACTGCCCGTTACTGAAAAAGGTAACACCATTAGTAAGCTCCATCGTGTCAGAGGAACACTCAGCGCACTGAGTGTGAGGCGTGAAGGCAGCCAAAGAGACACTGGGTCTTCTTGTCAATGGTCCTTTGACCGCTGCCTGGACACCATGACGCCTAGACAACATCGCTGTCACCTCAGGCTCTTAGCGCAGGTCGTACACAGTCGTCAGTGTCCTGGTAACTGCAACCTCATTAATGTGGGAATGTGTTTCCCACCACAACCCAGGGATTTTATGATCGCATCATCATGAACGACTGAAACTTCTGAAACAAAATGTTCTTTCTGTGCCCTTTAAGCTGTGCGAGGAGGACATCTATTAATAGCCCCCACTTCCTTCTTTGTGCAACACCCTGTAAAGAGTTGAGCCGCTGCAGTTTGAACGGGGCGAGATGAATATCAGGGTAAATCAATACCACTGTCACCGCGACACTTTAAAGTATTCTCCGTCAGTCAGAGGAGGGAAAAGCAAATCATTACTATTTTTCACTTGGGACTGTCATCCTCCTCTCCACCTGACGTGTATCAGGAATGTGATTGGTGTCACTGGTCAAAGGGCATCACAATAGAGGGTTCGTTACTGCCAGAGAGTTCTCGATGCTCCTTTCTTTTTGATGATCCCTGCCCCACCGTCCTGAAGGGGGAGCCATCGGGGATGTTTCCCAGCTGGAGACGCTGCAGCTGGCGGCCAGGTGTTTCACCACCATCCTGTTGGAAAATAAACAGCTTTTCTAAGTGAAGGGCCGGAGACTTACTGTTCGTTCGAGTGTCATGAAAATAAAGCTGATGGTGCTTTCGGCCACGTTGGTGCCCTCAACTTAATGTCACCGTGCTCACAAACACAACGTTTGCCATTTTGGACTTGTTCCCTCCGGGAGTTTGAACTTTGAAAGCTCAACTAGGGGGTTCAAACTGCTGAATGGGATCGATTTTTGAATGTGGCACAGCAGATGTCACAGTTCATTTTTATTCGGTTTTACAAGAGATGGACAATAATCTTCATTTTAAAGCCTTTATGCTTCTTCACTGAAATGATGTTCAGTCAAAAAAGTCCTCCTCGACTCGAGTCACCACAGCAACACCTGTAGTGAAAGTACCGTCACTATACACGACACAAACACATAAACATGGGAGGCGATGGCGAACTTGCTTTTTGGTTGGTGGCTTTTTGTTGCAGAAAACACAAGAGGAGCTACAGGTGGCGGGTCAAACTCCTGCTTATCTTACTCGTTGCAGGTCGCTGCTTCATCTGAAGGTTCTCACCAGCCGACAAACACATAAACATCTGGACTTCATTGATTGAACACAGCGTGATTTTTTTTCGCCGTACCGCTATTGACGCTAAAAACGTTGGTTGATTCTTTGTCTGATCCCAGTTCAGCTGCATTTGTGACCCGATGCGTTTCCATACTGTGACAGAGTGTAAGCACGCATACACAATCAGCTGTAAAAGGTTCACTCAGACGGAGGAGTGGAAAGAGAACGGGTCCTTTTCACAGTACATATACTTCTCTCCGCAGGTCTTATTACACTCATGGTTTACTGCTCCTATAACATCCGTCTTCCACACTGAAGGTCACAGTAAAAGTTAATATCCCAAGTTCCTGGATACATGTGTGACACATACTAACAGTCCAGGGCAACAATATCCACAAATGGCCTTGGGGGTGGAGAGAAGTATGTAATTGAGGAGAACGATACATCCTTGTGTCATGGATAAGATGGTGCAATGTCGTCCTGAGAATAATTATTATATGTGCCTGGAGCAACCCTGAATCTGGAAAAGGTGCAATTCTGCCTGTCAGATCAAATCTTCTCTGTCAAACTGTTTTTACACCAGCGCCTGTGGATACGACACAAAGGAAGCACACATCATTGACAAGGAATTAATGTGTCATTGGAAATAGTTTCTTAGAAATGTTTTTATTGCACATATATTTTGACTTTTATTTGTTTGCAGGGTATTGAAGCAAGTGGTCAACACCGACAAAACAGATTGCGCAGGTGAGATGAAAGATACATTTTTAAGCTTCTTTTCAATTGGAACATGAGAAAGAAGCCTCTTGACAACAGCGATAAAACTGACCATCACCAGCTTCAAACACGACACTGGACACA
>CAAKHB010007228.1:3232-16882 GCA_901007665.1 Aeoliscus strigatus | reverse complement strand
AACACACACACACACACACACATACACACACAGAGACACACACTCATACACACACACACACACAGATCTCACACACACACACACACACACACACACACACACACACACACACACACACACACACACACACACACACAGACACACACGAGCTAAAGTTCCAGAGGGAGCAGTTACAAAGAGAGAAGAGAACTCTTCATTTTGCAGCAGTAATTTGGTGGAAGCAGCCTGGCGAGCAGAAATGAATAAATGACACGGAATGAGACAGCAGAGCGGTCAGATATTTGATCTTTCCATTGAGGAGCTGAGCAGGATTTGACGACATCTGTGGAGATTCACGTTCTTTTAAGTAGAACTGTGTAATCGTGCTTGTAATTCAGTTTGTGTGCATGAAAGCTCGTGTTTTTCTCTCTCTTGCTCTACATTTCTCTCTTCATGTGTTTGTTCTTTGTCCTCTCTTCCTCTGCATGTTAGCTACCATCCATAGCATCTCGTCTCTCCCTCTCTTGGCCAAACTCCTCCTTCTCAGTCCATACGCCTCTTTCCATTTCTTTTTCTTGTTATAAAAATGTCTATAGACATTTGTTTTCAAGGGAAACCATGGAGTCAGCACGCACGCAGTAACTGGACCAATGAGGTGCAGTTTCCATCCAGCAGAGCCAGGGATCAAACGGGTTAGACAGATTCGGAATGGAACGGCCTCAAATATTGCAAGAGAACAGTATGCACTGATGTGATTTTCAGTGTCTGCAATTGTTTTCTTTGAAATGCTGCTAATTATACAGTACAGGCCAAAGGTTTGGACACACGTTCTCCTTCAGTGTGTTTCCGTGACATTCATTTCTTAAAGTAATGACAGACACTTGTTTCTCTTTACTTAACTGATTGGTTCTTGCTATAATATGAATGAACAACCGTCCAATTGGGCTGTCGGCTGTGGATCAACCTGAGTTCTGCACATCACAACTGATGGTCCCAACCCAGAAGAAGACATATTTTGAGTCATGTCACACTTTTTTGTTAAGTATATAATTCCATGTATGTTCATTCGTAGTTTTGATGCCTTCATTGAGAATCTACCATGAAAATAAAGGAAACACACTGATTGAGAAAGTGTGTCCAAACTTTTGGCCTGTACTCTACATCTCCTGTCATGAGCTGGTGTTTCATTAATCTGATGTACAGCTAACCAGGCATGAATAGAACATTATTTAACAATGTCATTTTTCCTTTTTTTTTTTTTTTTGCCTAAGAATGTATGTGCGTTTGTCGTGAATGGTTCCTCCCCTGAAATGCATTGAACATAAATTGACTGTAGAAAACAGAATTCGGTAAACTCACATCGGTTCATGTGTCAGAGCTCATTTGTCCAGCACAACGACCCCATCTTGAAATGTGAGGCGCTTTTATTTTTACGAGGGCTGGAACGAGGGGTGGCAGCTGGTTTGTAGTTTGTTCTTTGGTGTCAGAGATTGTTGTTTTGCTCATTCTACTCTGGCTGATTAAAGTTGAAAATATCTGGGTGAATTTTAAAGTTTATTCTGAACCACAAGTTTATTAGTCTACTACTACTACTGCATATGTTTACACACTCAAGTATGAATATGACACATCTCAACAAACTTTTGCAGAAATTGTTCAGGTGGAACTAAAATTGTGAATAATGCATGAATATTTACAATAAGTGATTTCATGACACATTTGTCTGTGTGTGTGTGTGTGTGTGTGTATGTGAAGCTGTACCATTAAATACATGAAACTAACCCATTGTATTGAGAGTGGTATTCAAACACCTCTCTTTCGATCATTCCCTCGAATCCGTCTCCTTTAATCTGCATGTTGCCTCTCCCTCTGCCACTGTGTCTCTTTTTCTTTGCTCCTGCTCTCTGTCGTGTTCTTCAGTTCTGTCCCTGAGGAAAGTGTTTCTGCTATGATTTATTCAGATGAAGAGATTGGGACTAAGAGACTTCGCTGCAGGCGAAACCCAGCGTGCTGAAATGGTCGACTATACCTCCTGCCATCTTTCCTAATAATGCAAATGTTTTTCCTTGTTTCGATGAATGATACTTGCATGTTTCTGATGAAGGAAATTGCATCATCAGCATGAAATCAGTGTCATAACATCTTCACGGTGGATGGCAGCAACAGCGCGACGTGCAGGAATGTGACTTCTCCAACTTCTTCTGAATCTTTTGAATCACAATGTTCTCTGGCTGATGTTTGATAAATCATGGAAGAGAAGGTGGCTACACAGTACACAGGGACGTGACACACAAAATAAAGACGATAGTCTTTTCCTGTAAAGTCCAATGTCACTGGGCTGAACGTACCGTTGCACCTGTTGAGCAGATGAAGTGGTTCAATCTGTTCAATGGCAGATGCTGGTTCAGACAAACCTTCGGACCAATCAGCTGTGAGCTTAGAGGTCACTGTAGCCACAGACAGATTTATTCTTCTTGTAGAGGTTTAAACATTCTTGAGAATGCCTGACAGTAGCGTGCATCCATCAAAGCCCACTGGTGATTAGAAAACAGCTGTTCCTTCTCAACAACACCTGCTGTCCTTACGGCGACTGCATATTTTTGTGCTTTTATAGCTGCTGCGCTGAAATCAAGTATTTGCTGGGGAATGATTTTGTCTCTTGGCACTCAGGGCTGATCTCTCTAACATACATTTTTATTTTACACCTGAATGTGTTCCTGAGCTACTGTAAGTGTGGCAGTGAACAGTTCACTCAGTCACTGCTGGTGACATTTGTCCTCTTGAGTACTTATGTTTCTCTGCTCAAACTTGAAAAGGACAGATTTAGTCTGCTGATGGAAACCCAAGCACAGCTCTGATTCTTTGTTGTGTCTTATCAGTTTGTGTAATTAGACAATGTCAAGCCTATTTTAAGATCCAGAGCTGCTGGGTCGCTTTCAGCAAGCACATATGGCACCACAGAGGGCCAAATCTTTTATTCACTGCTGCCTGCATCCCATCCCTATACAGGTATTCATAGTGAAGAAATGGAATCAGTCAGACAAACCAGAACTGTTCTGTGACTCCAGGCACATTATTCCTTAACAGTTATCACAGATCAGGTCCTATCAGATGGATTCAGTTAATGTCCAGCACCTGCACAGTTGCTAACACATGCTAATGGAGCCGCCTCTGTGACAAAATATTATAACAGTTTCAGTCATATCATCATTGCACCTCCAGGAAGATTCATGGTTTATCCTCAGGGGCTCAGGAGCCGGATCGATTATCTCATTCATGAAATGCTCCTAAATGTGTGTTTAGGTTTCTACATAAGAGTCCAATCCACTAAAAACTCTGCTGGATTTTTGAGCACCGCGGAAAATAATTAATTTACTCACTATCTAATTTTTTTCAGGAAAAGCTACACTTTCATTCTGTGCCTCTAAACACACTGTGGACTTATTATTTTTAAAAATATATAGCTTTTAATAAAAATAATATTTAGTTCACCTTTAAATTAACAGCACACTCCTGGTAATTGCCCATTTGCATAAGTCTCTGTCCCACGAAGAGCCAGTGACCAATGAGGGAGATGGAGAGACATCTAATCTCCTGGGGGGAGGTGACAGATTTCTGTGAACGTTTTTGTAAGCAGAACAAATTTGTATGGTGTATACAACACACCAGAAAATAGAGGAATGGAAAAAATGATCACAATCAAATAATAACATTGAAAATTTATGAAAATTCAATTCACTTTCAAGATCACCGAGAGGATATCCCGAACAAAGCTATGTTGTATGATCTGTGCTTGTTTTTCTCGCCACACATCATTCCATGCTGCACACATACACATCAAGGCTCCATCCGATGATGACTTTGCAGACATTTTCCAAATTTTCCATTCCGTGAATGTCCAACTGATCTGTGATGAAATGTGTGATGTTAAACGTCACGGTGGCCTGGTGGGACACACGGAGCATTCCTGCATAATAGGCAGTTGGCACTCGTTTCGAGGATGGAACTGGAGCTGTCAGGAATAATTCCTGACAGAGAGGTCTCCCTAAATATGCCAGCGATGTGCTTGTCTGCCACTGATAGTTGCTGTGGACCTCCTCCTCCTGTGTCTGATGTATTTTAGTGTGCCTTTCTTTTGCCTCTTGCTGGGTCATCTGCTGGGACATCTGGGTTTACTTGAAGATGTTTCGCCACTCATCCGAGAAGCTTCTTCAGTTCTGAACTGACTAGTGGGGAGTCCTGCTACTAATACTAAGTTGAGTCGTTACCTCACACAAATGAGTGTTGGTATCAGGTCACCCTCCCTGGCTGTCAGTCATCTGAGAGTCGTTAAGTCGTTAGCTTACCTGAAAGGGGTGTGAGTATCGGGTCCCCCTCCATTGTTGTCAGAGTCACCTGTAAGTCATTGGTTCGCTGAGTGGTTGGAGGTGCAGGTATCTGAATGTTTTTTGATCCTCTTGGGGAGAGATCCTAAGACTGCATTGTAAGTGTTAGATAAATTGTGTCTTAGGCCCCCTCCCCTGTTGAGAGAGGGTTTCTCTAATTTAACAAAAATTGCCTCTTTAACTCCTCTCTCAAACCATCTGTCCTCCCTGGCCAAAATGTGAACATTATCAGAATCAGAATCAGAATCAGAAAGTCTTTATTGTCGTTGTGCTAGGCACAACAAAATTAGGATTGCAGTTCCCGGCATAGACAGAACGATAAAATAGATCTTTCTAGATCTTTCCTGTCTTGTGCAGTGCAGCTCCCGTACCACACCGTAGCACTCTGACAGAGGATGGTCTCTATTGTGGCCCTGTAGAAGTTTGACAGAAGCTGAGGGGAGAGTCCAGTCCTTTTGAGTTTCCTGAGGAAGAATGGTTTGCAATTAAAAATTAAACAATAATCCTCATAATGTGTAGCCAGTCTAGCTAATCTTTGATGAATATCTCAGGTTATTCTGTATCTTCTGTCCATAGATGATGAATTCTGGGTCTGGGCCTGGTTCAGTCTGTGTCTACAATAATACAACATTAGTGTTTAGCAAGAAACCTAATATTCACAAGCGACGTAATTTAAAATGGATAGTATTCAATCATAATTCTGGGACATGTGACAGCTGAAACATCCATAACGTAGACATTTTAAGATTTTAGTAACAATATACATACAAATAACAAAATATATCAAACTATCATGAGAATATTGTCTGTATATGTCATTCATGCATTCATGGTTCAAAATGTTGCTGATTATTATCAGGACGCAGTGTTAACGTTATTTTAGTTTCCAGCCTGGCCTGCAGATGGCACCAAAACATTGACAACACGTCGAGAACTTTAGCTGTCTTAAAATCTGCCTGACGAAAATTAACGACGACATATATAAATGTCAGTGCAACTTTTTTCCATATCTATATTATTTTCATTTTGCAGTGTTTTTTTAAATGACAATTAATAAATGTAATATGAGCGGGTGTGTTTTTCCACTTTTCTAATTTTTATATACCGTCAATAACTCCGCCGGTCTCCGGCGCAGACAGGACGGAGAAGCGGCTCCACGCCTGGCGCCAAATTTCAAGCTCGAAGCGAAGAGGACGGTGTTGTCAGTTGTAAACACCGACCAAAACACAGCACCTCAGGTTGTATCTCATTGAAGTCACCTAAAGGCTTACTCCAGGAATCTACCGAGGAAGAGAAAGGCCTTAAAGATGCACATTAAGTCGATTATCATCGATGGATTCAAGTCCTACGCGCAGAGGACGGAGATCAACGGCTTCGACCCGCTGTTCAACGCCATCACCGGACTGAACGGCAGCGGCAAGTCCAATATTCTGGACTCGATATGTTTTCTGTTGGGTATTTCCAATCTAACACATGTAAGTTTACTCTCTAGGATAAGTCTATATGGGTAAATTACCTAGGAAGCAATATCACGTTTAGCTACTGACAAACGGAGCTAGCAGACTTTGTTTTTTCTAATAGTTCAGGCCGTATTAAAGTATCATGATTTTGACGACAACTCTGCTCAGTGTCCTCGTATTTGTGCTTGAAAGGTGCGAGCCTCCAACCTCCAGGACTTGGTGTACAAAAACGGCCAGGGTGGAATCACCAAGGCCACTGTGTCCATCACCTTTGACAACTCCATCAAAAGCCAGAGTCCTCTGGGGTTTGAAGCCGACGATGAGATAACCGTCACCAGACAGGTGAGAACACACGTATTCATTCATTTCTGAGGACATGATTCCACTAAGACCCTCTTTGGGCTGTGAACCCCTGACCCTGTTCATCTGTGAAGGTGGTAATCGGAGGCAGAAACCGGTATCTCATCAATGGAGTCAATGCCAACGCCACCAGGGTTCAGGACCTGTTCTGCTCTGTTGGTCTCAATGTCAACAACCCACATTTCCTCATCATGCAGGTACAGTAAGTCTTTTCAGCAGCGGCCAAATCAACGCCACAGATGTACATGTGTTCTGTTTCTTTTACTTTAGGGCAGAATCACCAAAGTTCTAAATATGAAGCCGCCAGAGGTAAAAAACAATTACTCCATCAAAGTGACCATTTTGATCTCTGGAATAATCCAGTGCTGATCTGTGACCATTCTCGTTCATGATCAGATCCTTGCCATGATTGAAGAGGCAGCAGGAACCAGGATGTATGAATATAAAAAGATTGGGGCGCAGAAGACAATTGAAAAGAAGGAGGCCAAGCTGAGGGAGATCCAGACGGTATGTGTACGATCCTGTCTGGACTTCTTTATCTGCTCCATTCATATTGAACAAGACAGTTTCTTTTTGTTATTCTTTCAGATTCTGGATGAAGAAATTACTCCAACAATGCAGAAACTGCAAGAGGTTTGTCTCACACCTTCTAGAAGTCTGCAACATGAGCTTCCATCGAATGCATCTAACTGTATTAGGGTTTGTGACCCTCCCCAGGACAGGTCGTCGTACCTGGAGTATCAGAAACTGATGCGGGAGATCCAGCACTTGTCTCGGCTGTACGTCGCCTGGTTGTTTGTGTGCGCGGAGGAGACCAAGATGAAGTCAGCGGAGAATCTGAAGGTGATGCAGGACAACATCGTCAAGATGCAAACCACCATGGCTGACAACGAGAAGAAAGTCCAGGAGCTCTCGGCCCAGATTCAAGCGCTACAGAAGAAAAAAGATCAGGTACGCAGCGACGGGGACCGGGGGGGGGGGCGGCTGCAGTTGAAGAAGCTGTCGAGGGGTTTTGTAGTTATAAAGACTAAATCTGTGAACGTGCTCATTTGCAGGAGGTGAATGGAGTGTTGAAATCTCTGGAGGAAACTCTAGCTGATGTGCAACGTGTGGACGCCAAAGCTCAGAGTGCACTTGATCTGAAAAAACAGAATCTGAAGGATGAAACCAAGAAGCGGAAGGAGCTTGTGAAGAACATGGAGGAGGTACCTGTGGAGAGGCCTGTGCTTAAGATGGTCAGTGCCTGGCTGTTAGATGTTCATGGGAGTTCTCTGGCGTACGTCTGTAGGACAAGAAAATGCTGGTGGTGAAAGAAAAAGAAGTTTCCAAGGTGACGGAGCAGCTTCAGGCCCTGCAGGAGGAGGGGCAGAAGGACAGCGCCGCGCTGGAGGCGGCCGAGCAGCATTTCAAGGCCGTCTCCGCGGGCCTGTCCACCAACGAGGACGGAGAGGAGGCCACGCTGGCCGGTCAGATGATGACCTGCAAGAACGACATGAGCAAGGCGGACACGGAGGCCAAGCAGGTGAGGCTGAGGTGGATCTTTGCATCAAAGGATGGAACGCTGGCTGACCTCCTTGTGTCCCAAGGCCCAAATGATGCTGAAGCACGCCCAGGCTGAGCTGAAGACCAAACAGGCCGAGGTGAAAAAAATGGACAGCGGCTACAAGAAGGATCAGGACAACCTGCAGGACGTCAGAAGCAGCAGAGAGAAGCTGGAAGCCGAGATGGCCAAGCTGAAATATGAAGGTATCCAGTGATGGCATAGGAACAGCAGCTTCCGTTCCTCATCGTACACTTTTCACACCGTATGTGTGTGTGTGTGTGTGTTCCTGACTGTCTGAAGACGGGAAGGAGGAGAGTCTCCTGGAGAGAAGACGACAGCTTTCTAGAGAGGTTGCAGGTCTGAAGGAGACGTACGAGCGTCTGGTTTCTCGCTTCCCAAACTTGCGCTTTGAGTACAAGTAAGTATTTCTCTTCAGATGAAACATTATAAAGTAGGTTTCAGTGTGATGATGTCTGTGAAGGATTTATCTGTATTTAAAAAATAATAATTTACACGACAGAGGAAAACATAAAATCCTATTTGACAGAATTTGAAAACTTTATTTTCAAATCAAACACTGCTGTCGAATACAATAGAAGGTAATAGTGTGAGACAATAAAGGTCGATCTGATCTTCTTCTCACTGCAATACTACGATATTCTATTTCATATTTCACATTTAAGATAACTTGCATCAGACAAGATGTAAAAAGAATACAAATACAAGTATAGTAAGCTGTAATGGCATCGAGAAATGTAAATAGCATCAAGATTTAAAAAACTGCACATGACATGATGGATCACCGCAATCCCATACGTAGATTACCATGTTCCATACATGTGGTGTGTGTGAAGAATCAAACAAGCAGCGTGTTGTCATTTGAATGTCTCAGAGATCCGGAGCGGGGATGGGACCGTAGCAGAGTGAAGGGGCTGCTCGCCAACCTCGTCTCCGTCCGCGACGTCTCCTACGCCACGGCGCTGGAGGTGGTGGCGGGCGGACGCCTCTACAACATCGTCGTGGACACAGAGGTAGGCGGAGCCGCGCGCGTGTGACCGCAGTGAGTCCACCTGAGCTGAGACCTTGGCTGTTGCTAGGTAACGGGTAAGAAGCTGCTGGAGAAAGGCGAGCTGCAGCGCAGGTACACCATCATCCCCCTCAACAAGATCTCAGCCAGAAGCCTCAGTGACCGAGTGGTCAGCGCCGCCAAGAGCCTGGTGAGAGAAAGTGGGGAGAACGGGTGGAACCCCCCCCCTCCTCCATCCTCTGACGTCCTCTGGTCCTCCGTCAGGTCGGAGAAGACAACGTCCACACCGCTCTGTCCCTGGTGGGCTACGACGCCGACGTGTCCAAGGCCATGGAGTACGTGTTCGGCTCCACTCTGGTGTGTGACACCTTGGACCACGCCAAGAAGGTGGCGTTTGATAAGCAGGTGATGACCAAGACCGTCACTCTGGGAGGGGACGTCTTCGACCCCCAGGGCACCCTGAGTGGAGGTGAGACACCGGGGCGGTGTGTGGGCCAGACGTGGGCCAGACGTGGGCCAGACGTGGGCCAGACGTGGGCCAGACGTGGGCCAGACGTGGGCCAGACGTGGACCTCTGAACAAGTGCGTGTCTCTGTCGTCGTTGTTCAGGAGCCCGCCTCCAGTCCGGGTCTGTTCTGACCAGTCTCCAGGAGCTGAAGGACGTCCAGGACAACCTGAAGGAGAAGGAAGCTCAGCTGCAGGACACTGAGCGCCAGCTGGCCGGTCTGAAGGGAACCGCTGAGAAGTAATGACTGCAGAAAGAAGTCCTCAAAACGTCCTCCGATACGAACCATCAGCAGTAACCACGTCTCATCCAGATGAATAGAACATGTTTATACAGACAGGTGCAGGAGACGGACGAACAGATGGGACACGAGCGCCGTTAAAACATTTAGACTACTGACCGAACACACCCAGTTCAACTAACCTACACGTAGCTACAAACTAAGAACCATCTACTCTCACTAGTACTAGTCTAAACAGTCAAACTACTGTAAACCTACTCTAGAATACACAGTCTGTGAATCTTTTTAGTGTCGTACACTAGGAGGGGCTTCAGGGGGAACCGTCGGTGGGGACGTCAGTTACCACCAACGGCTTTGGAAAGTTATTTTAGATGTAATAACCAGTTTCAACCTGTAGGGGGCTCTCCACATGCTGTTTTCAAACACACAATGGAGATTTTGAATTCCTTTTGCTACAATGTTAAGATTAAGACCAGAATCAATCACAACATCTACTAACCCCCCAGGGAAAACAGTTTTCAGCTTGGGGGTAAATTACTCTTCAGTTTCTTCACCAGCAACAAATGTACATGTAGTTTCCCTGATAGTGAAGATTCCTTTCCTCTTCTTCAAACTGACCTTCATCTGCTCCCTCCAGGTTATAATGATAAGAACATTATCTGTATAGCAGCTTTCATACAGAACAATACAAAGAAGTAGAGGTCAGATTCCATCATCCAAAGTTGTAGGATTTTCACCATTATTACGAAAAATGATGTCAAGGCTTCATCAGCTGGATGTGTCTGAGAAATATGTTTATAGATACAGATTTCATGAAGGTAGAACTGAACGATATGGACGAGTCAGTCAAGTCAGTTATGAATGAGTATACTGGAACATTCTGTCGTCGTCTGGGGAGAACTAGTTTGACACATACAAACGAGGATGGACGACTGTCTGGTGACGTCGTCTCATATTTGACATCTTTAACAGAGACGCTAACACACGTTAGCAGACTCGTTAGCGGTGAAGCCAGCAGACAGCTGCAGGTCACATCTCTGTCCTCAATCCCACCGCTCATTTCTTTCACGTCACTGGAACAGAACCGTACCGCTGACTGGACGTGACACAACAGACTCCTGACGTCGTACGCTGGTTCAGACTTTGAACAAGTTGTAATGTTTGTCTTTGAAACATTTCAGGTACCGTCAGCTGAAGCAGCAGCATGAGCTGAAGCTGGATGAGGAGCAGATCCTGCAGGCCAAGCTGCAGCAGAGTTCCTTCCACCTCCAGCAGGAGGAGCTAGAGAGGCTGCGGAAAGCCATCGGTAAGCGCTTGACCGTCTGTCGCCGCGTCAACCGTCCAGTCGTCACACACGCGCTGTGATTTGCAGAGAACAGCGAGGAGACTCTGCGTGTCACCAAGGAGGTGCAGAAGCGCGCTGAGGAAAAATACAAGGTGCTGGAGAACAAGATGAAGAACGCCGAGGCGGAGAGGGAGAAGGAGCTGAAAGCCGCCCAGCACAAACTCAACTCGGTCAAGGCCAAGGCGGACGCCTTCAGTAAAACGCTGAAGCAGAAGCAGCAGGTAGGGCCGTGTTCCTCGTCGGCGGGTCGTCCTCTCCCCCGGTTCCTAACTTTGGTCTTCGCGGTGCAGGAGTCGGACGCTGTGGTCCTGGAGCTGCAGGAGCTGCAGAGGGAGCAGGCCGGCTACCAGCAGCACATCCAGGCTGTGGACGAGGCCATCAAGGCCCTCCAGGAGCAGACGGACAGCATGGCCTGCACCGTCGCTGGCAACAAGGTGCTGAAAGTCTCCTCTGGGGTGACCCCCCACCACCAAGAATGTTTGTGCCCAAAAGGATCCTTTGGAAACAGCTGTAATTCATACTCCAGGCCTGTAGGGGGTGCTGAAATTCACCAACATCGGACAAAAACACCATTGTTATGAGACAATGGGGGGGGGGGTCTACATATTCATTGTCCAGACCTTTGAAATGATATTACTGTGTGTACGCGTGTGTGTGTACGCGTGTGTGTGTACGCGTGTGTGTGTACGTGCGTAATCGACCGTCGTTCTCTCTCTGACTCGGCAGGAGGCCGTGCGAAAGGCCCAGGAGGAGCTGACTCAGCAGAAGGAAGTGATCATGGCTCAGGACAAAGAACTTCGAGGGAAGAGCTCCGAGGCCGAGAAGCTGAGGGAGCAGAACAACCAAGACCAGCTGAAGATCAAGGAACTGGAGCACAACATCAGCAAGCACCGCAAAGACAGCCAGGACGCCGCCGACAAGGTGACACACATCCCCTCCTCTACTGACAGAGTACGGGGCGAATGCCGCCATATTGGATTCTGAAGCACCTGACCCAACACTGAATACCATACTGAACAGATGTGTGAACGACACGAATCAACCATGGAAACAAAACAGTCAACCAGCACTGAGGGTCCTGGACAATCTAGTTCCTCAACAGACATCAACAAAAGCTACTTCACTGAACCTACTGATTCGCTGTGGGACTGACTGATTCGCTGTGGGACTCAGTGATTTACTGTGGGACTCACTGATTTGCTGTGGGACTCTGTAGGACTCAGTGATTCGCTGTGGGACTTGGTGATTCGGTGATTCTCTGTGGGTCTCGGTGGTTCGCTGTGCGACTCGGTGGTTCGCTGTGCGACTCGGTGGTTCGCTGTGCGACTCGGTGGTTCGCTGTGCGACTCGGTGGTTCGCTGTGCGACTCGGTGGTTCGCTGTGGGACTCGGTGATTCTCTGTGGGACTCGGTGATTCTCTGTGGGACTCTGTGATTCTCTGTGGGACTCGGTGATTCTCTGTGGGACTCGGTGATTCTCTGAGGGACTCGGTGATTAGCTGTGGGACTCGGTGATTAGCTGTGGGACTCGGTGATTAGCTGTGAGACTCAATGATTAGCTGTGAGACTCCGTGATTCGCTGTGAGACTCGGTGATTCGCTGTGGGACTCAGTGATTAGCTGTAGACTCAATGATTCTCTGTGGGACTCAGTGATTCTGTGATTCGCTGTGGGACTCAGTGATTAGCTGTAGACTCAATGATTCTCTGTGGGACTCAGTGATTCGGTGATTCGCTGTGAGACTCAGTGATTAGCTGTAGACTCAATGATTCTCTGTGGGACTCAGTGATTAGCTGTAGACTCAATGATTCTCTGTGGGACTCAGTGATTCGATACCCACCCCGTCACATCCCTTCCAGGTTTCTCGGATGCTCCAGGAACACGACTGGATCCAGTCGGAGCGAGATTTCTTCGGACAGCCCAACTCGTCCTATGACTTCAAGGTCACCAACCCCCGTGAGGCCGGCCAGCGTCTGAAGAAGCTGGAGGAGATCACCAGCAAGCTGGAGAGGAACGTCAACCAGAGGGCCATGAACATGCTGACCGAGACCGAGGAGCGGGTGAGGCTCCGGGGGGGGGGGGGGGGGGGGGGGGGGGGGGGGCGTCTGGGGACGTCTCGTGACCTTGGGTCTTCTCTCCTGTAGTACAACGACCTGATGAAGAAGAAGAGAATCGTGGAGAACGACAAGACCAAGATCCTGCAGACGATCGAGGAGCTGGACCAGAAGAAGAACGAGGTGCTCAACCTGGCCTGGCAGAAGGTTTGTGGAGCGTCAAGGACGAGTAGGACTGAAACGGGGTCCTCACCTGGAGGGGTCCATGAATACATGCTTCTAGTTCCAGTGATGAGATGTCGACGTAAATACCGTAATAGAGGAGCAGCTGTTGTTTTAAGGTGGACGCTTCAGTCGGAGTCAGAATGAGATCAAATGGACCGATCTACGTCTGGAATGAAGATATTTATATGATACAAGTACAACATCCACATGTTCTGAGTTTACTCTGTGATAGAACCTGCTAGTTTTTTAAATTCCACCTCTGGTTGGAAGGTGGGGGGGTCACGGTGTTTCTCTGGGACGGAACGAGAAGGAGACCCCGTGGACCTCCCGCTGACCTCCAGCTGACCTCTCCTGCAGGTGAACGAGGACTTCAGGTCCATCTTCTCCACGCTGCTCCCCGGAGCCACGGCCAAGCTGGCCCCTCCCGAGGGCTGCGGCGTCCTGGACGGCCTGGAGTTCAAAGTGGCCCTGGGCAGCACCTGGAAGGAGAACCTCACCGAGCTGAGCGGAGGTCAAAGGTCAGGAGGA
>CAAKHB010007227.1:160750-172404 GCA_901007665.1 Aeoliscus strigatus | reverse complement strand
ACCCGAAAGGACAAAGCTGCTGTGGTGCCTCCAGTCATCCAGGTCCCCCCACCAGCAGATCCTCTCCCTCCTGTGACAGAGGTGTCTGCGGATGTGTCAATGAAGGAGGAGGAGGAGGTGGAACTCTGCCAGGCTTTCTCTGACGTGCTGCTCAGTGTGGAGGATGTCGACAAGCAGGATGCTGACATGCCGCAACTTTGCTCAGAATACGTCAAAGATATCTATAAATACTTAATGGAGCTGGAGGTGAGTCATCCCCCACTCTGTAACGTGTGTGTGTCTGCGTGCGCTCACAACCCCGTGTTCCACAGGTGCAACAGGCTGTGCGAGCAAACTACATGCAGGGTTATGAGATCACTGGACGCATGCGAGCTCTGCTGATCGACTGGCTGGTCCAAGTTCATTCCAGGTTCCAGCTGCTGCAGGAGACTCTGTACCTGACTGTCGCCGTCCTGGATCGTTTTCTTCAGGTAGGAACCTTTCTCTTCCTTGGTCTCTGTGGGAGTTGCTCAGTATGTGTAAAATATGAGACCAATGTTTGCTGCAGGTCCAGCCGGTCTCCCGCAGGAAGCTACAGCTCGTTGGTGTGACCTCAATGCTTGTGGCCTGCAAGTACGAGGAGATGTACGCCCCCGAGGTCGGCGACTTCGCCTACATCACAGACAACGCCTTTACCAAGTCTCAGATTCTGGAGATGGAGCAGCAGGTTCTGAGGAGCCTCAACTTTCAGCTGGGACGTCCCCTTCCGTTACACTTCCTCAGGCGAGCTTCAAAAGTCGCTAATGTGAGTTTTTTTGTTTTTTTTCTCCACATGGTGAGAAGGCTGAAGCAGCAAAGTCCGATGGTCAGACTGATCAGTCTGTGACGTCATGGGTCGTTGCATCAGAGGTCGTAGATCGACCAGAGGGTTTAAATGTGGTTTGGTTTGTTCCAGCGTCAGTGGATCATATCCCTGTTGGCTCCAGACTGGTGTGTGTTTGACAGAGCAGGTCTGGTGACACCCTGGAATGAGAGAGGGCGCACTCACAAATCAACTTTAAACAAAAAAGAATAATTCAGTTGATCAGTAAGTAAATGAAATGTCAGGGTCAAGGACAGCTGAGTATTGTTGTCCGTCTCGTTTCAGTCTGACGTAGAGATGCACATGCTGGCCAAGTATCTGATGGAGCTGACCCTCCTGGACTACGACATGGTGCACTACCGCCCCTCTGAGATCGCCGCTGCGTCACTGTGCCTCTCTCAGCTGCTGCTGGACGGACGGTCATGGGTACGTCTGTTCATCTGACAGATTATTTTTGTATCGTTTGTGACTAATCGTTGCCGTCGACTGTCAGTCCCCCACACAGCAGCACTACTCCACCTACGACGAGGACCATCTGAAGCCAGTCATGCAGCACATGGCCAAAAACATCATGGTTGTCAATGAGGGGATGACAAAGTTCCAAGTAAGTTGGCTGAAGAGACGTTTTGGCGGAAAGTGAAGCCCGTGTTGAACACATGGTTTGTCTGCAGGCTGTGAGGAACAAGTACTCAAGCAGGAAGCTGATGAAGATCAGCCTCATCCCTCAGCTGAGGTCCTCACTCATCAGCCGCATGGCAGCTGCTCCCATCGATCCTTGATTTGAAATGTCATCCACTTCCCCAACTTGCACTTTTTTTTTTTTACAACTGAAAGACTTTTTAAAGTGGTTTTATTGATAGTTTGTTGATGGTTTTTCCTGTTGTTCAGTGCTTCCTGTCAGTAGTTTGAAACTAAACTTTTTGCTGCTTGAGCACCACCTGTCTGCGTACTGGTTGGTTTTGGAGGAAGAGAGTGCCTTGTAGTTCGTGGAAACAACCTTTTCTCCTTCCTATGTATTTTATTAATTTATACTTTCACTTAGTGCCGTTCCTCATCTACGCTTTCTTGCAAGTCAGTCTGTCCTCCAGATGGTTTCTTAGCAACGTGTGACGTGTTCACTGACACTGGATGTGAATAATTGGGAACAAATAAATCGTTTTGAATAATTTATTAGTAAAATAAGTTTGTGTAAAGCTGACATGTTATGTGGATGTGACACTGGGTAAAGTCATGCGGACAGGAATCTCTGGATCCGACGGGTTCAGTTGAAGCGGACTCGGCGCATCGAGCCCACGGTGTTGCTCTGGCTGCCCCAGTCGGAGAAGTTGTTGTAGTCCTTCTTCTCCAGGATGTAATGAGGTCCTCTGTAGTTTGGCTCTTGGTACACCACCCACCTGCACACAACACGGGTTTGATCAGCGCTAATCCACTCATCTCATTGTCAAATCAGTGAGAAGAACCATGAGATCCAGTTGGGAAAGTTGATCCTTTATCATAGAAGTGGGAATCAACACACTATACATCACTGTTAAGACACGGTACAATAAGATCAAAATATTCATAATACCAGTATAGTGTAAGATGTAACTTTGGTTTTCAACAAAGCATGTCCCCACTTGTTTTTAATAGAATGTCTTTGGTCAAAGAATAATGAAATTACTAGTTTTAGATTTAAAACCTAACACTGAAATGTATTTAAATGTACTTGTAGCACCTTCCAACTTAGAACATATTTTAATAGTCCCACTTACTCATGAAAAAAAAAAACAGTAAGCTGTATAAAAGCTTAGAAAGATTTAGATGTGATTTGTGTCAGTTAGGGTAGCTTTAAAGTGAAATCCATCAAATGTCTATCTCCGCTCAGAATATTGGGACATTTCCTTTTGTTTCGTCCCCCACCCCCCTGATGTATTCCAACTGCATCAGCGTGTTTGGTTCAGTAACGACTGATGTGACTGACCCTTTAGTAACTCTGAAACTGACAGCGTACGACCTCTGGGGACAAACATTGAGACGCTGCACTTACGCTCCTCCAAGCACACGAATGGAGGCGACTCTGTTGAGGCTGTAGCGACTCATCAAGTTGGGGATGTCGTCCTGGATCTCCATCTTCTTACCAGAGAAGCCAGCTCGCTCAAACAGCTGAGCTCTGGCCGGGTTGTTGTCCTGAAAAAAACACAAACACTGAGTGACGGCGGTCCTGTGATGCAGAGACAGTCAGACATTGCAGGTGTGTACTTGAGATCATTGTCAGCTCATGAGATGACGTAAATTCATAATGATTACTGAAACTAACAAACCCTACAAAGTTTACACGAGTTACCCTGCTTTGATTGAATAGTAGAAACAGTTACGTGACTATCACATCTTGAACAGGGTAACTTGTGACCTGTTAAGAGTTCAAAGGTCACTCTCCCAGCACTGCACTCTGTTGGTGTGCGACGTCTCACCTGTTTGACAGCGCGGACAGAGGAGATGTGGTCCACCTGAGCGCACCACTTGTCGTAGCAGTTGTACTCTCCTCTGTCGGACATGTCCCACAGGTACTGACGGCCGCGGAAGTTCTCATGCTCGTAACCGATCCATCTTCAGTGGGTCAGAGGAGAGAAGAGTCAGACAGTGAAACTCAAGATGGACTGTGGGTGAACGTGCCGGCGTGTGTCCGTTCTGTCTCATAGGACACAAAGTGAAACTACACCCGTCAGAGGATGACTGCTTCTGTCTGTGACCTCCTTCTGTCTGACCCTTCCAACCCCTCCCACCGCCTGAAATGGCTTGGCTCTTTCTTCAAGTACGATAGACAGAACCAATACACCTGTGTGCCTCGTGTTCCAGCTTAGGATCAACGAACACCCCCCCACACACACACACACACACACACACCCGCCAACTGACAGTGACACCAGCTTGTCCCAGAACTTACACAATGTATCTTTAAATCATGCTGCAATATTATTGTTATAATTTCCAATAAAGAAATTGTTAGAATTTTGTTTCATTTCACTATTTTCTCTGAACAAAAAATAAAATAAAATAAGACGATAATGATGATAATAATAATTTGCAGATCAATCTAACACTTTTTTGCAACAGATTTTCAGTGCTGAACTAATAAAATCCTGGACAGTGTGGATTTTTTTTTTAAATGTTTTTCTCAGTGTCTTGGCCTCTGTACCAGAGAGACTACTTTCTTTTTTCAGGAGGGATCAGCATCAACATCAGACCTTTAATTGGTTGCACTTAACACTGTCTGTGCAATTCATTTCCTCCAACAGTGAGTTTGAAATGATATCTTGGACAGCAATCACTGGCTGATCAGACAGGTTTTGTATCGTCACCATTTCGTGGATGAATTTTTAGTATTAAGATTAAACAACGCTGTAGCAGATTAGAGTATCAACTGTTTTTATTATTGATTATTTTAGATGTAATTTGTAATTAATGACAGATAAGATAGCTACAGATAACTATTCTGCTGTTTGTGTTGTTGTCACTGAAAGGTCAGGGGCCGTTTCAGAAAGCAGGTTTAGTTAAAATCCTGAAATGAGGAAAGCTGCAGTTTCCAATTCTGTTTTCATCTAAAGTGAAAAAATCAAATCAAACGTCATTAAAGTTTCATAGCTTTGATTTGAGTTTTATCATTAAATTTTTTTTTTTTGTAACGGGACCCTGGTGAGGTCAGTTAGACTGCAGTGACCTCCATCTACACTAGATGGCGCCGTGGACTTACGCTCCGCTCTCCACCTGCACAGAGTTGCATCTCTCTGGGAAGTTCTTGTCACTGAGCCTGGAACAGTCAGAGCTCAGGTCCAGCCGCCTGCCGGCGAAGTTTCTCTGCTCGAAAAGGGTCACCTGAGGACAGAGAGGTCAGGACGGTACATTACATCAGATTTTTGTTTTGTTTTGTTTTGTTTTTACATACTTTTTTTTTTTCATTTGAACAGAACCTGAAATTATGTGAAAGTTGCAAGATAAGTTTTCTTTACGTTGTGACGTACTAGATAATTTCACATCATACTGGCTGGTAACTTTAAATCTTGCAAATCAACTATTCATTTAATCTTAGAAATGCCAGATCTTGTACAACTGTCTTGGTTTTCACCGTATAACATTTACATTTCAAACAAAGCACTGCTGTCGAATAAAACAATAAAGTTCATATATCATCACATATCACCATATGTCATTACACAAATTGTTGGTGCGATAATAAATCCTTAGTACAAATTTTTTCTTTTATGGTGAATTTACTTTACTTTAAAAGGTTTAAGTCCACTATCCACAGTTGGTTTTAGAATTATCATTTAGAATTGACCCCTAACACACACACACACAGAGTTCAGCAGCTGTCACAGTCAAAAAAAACGTCTGATTATTTGACTCACCCTCCCACTGGACCCGTAGAAGGCACGTTGGAGCACAGACCCCAGCTTGCTGTAGATGTAGAAGCACTTCAAATCAGAAATCATGTCCAAAACACACTCAAGGCAAAAACATGTAAAAACATATAAAAGTATGTTTTTCAAAGATCAATGATAATATTGGAATCATGTTTGGAGGTCAGAGAGGTTCACTGTGTCCTTTACAGATGTGTTCACGTCTCAGCTGTTGCTGTGATTCACTCGTTCCAGTGAAAACACCATCATCTTGCACCTGACGTGCGTGTGTGTGCGTGTCTCTTACAATTCACCATCACTCCTTAGTGGATTTTGGGAAACTGTTGGCGGCGTCACACAGAGAGCGGAGCATGAAAACAAGCCGGAGGTGAGATGTGGCTCCACGGGCCCACCCACCTCGACACGTCTGACCCCAGCGCCTGACTCTGTGCTGCTGCACGGCGCTGTCAACATACCTGGTTTGTTGGACTAATCCTGGGACCTTAGTAAAGATGTTCATGTCAGCTCTGCGAGGCCACAAGAAAGCCCCTTAAATACAGCAAGTAGAGGCGCGCTGACAGGCCACGGAACGCTCAGAGTAGTTCTACAACAGTCCTCGGGGGCCTGGGCGCCATTGATATGCTAAACACACACCCATGGTTACGTTGTCTTCTCTGTTTCTGCACGGGCACATGGGCTGCAATAGCATGCAGTGCACAAAACACACATGCAATTCAAATAGATGTGTGCATGCAAATGTACAAAAACACAGAGTTTGCGCACACACACACACACACATACACGCACAAACTGCACACTGACATGTTCATGTGTGGAGGAAGAGTGCAGCGCCCACACTTTTCACTCAGTACAACTCAGCGTTTTACACAATGGCCCGTAAACAAAACAATGCAGCTTTTAATAAAGACTGTATTTGTGCTTTGTGCCCGCTGAGCTCCAGCGCTCTGTGTTCGCTGAAGGGGTCGTGACCGCGCGAGGCGGGGGCACCGCTTTGGAAGCATATGGCGGTTTCACCGCTTGTGAACTGAAAGTAAATGTACAATATTTACAGCAAAAGACCTGTGCGAAATAGAAACGATTGAATATTTGAAAATGACATTTGCGGAAGGTGGTTACAAGTAATAATGTGGTAACATTTATCTTTTTTTACTTGTCTCTTTTAGTAGAAGATTATAACAAGCATGGACCGTTTGTGTTTTACTTGTTGAGATTTTCTATATATACATACGTATATACTGTATGTACATGATGCAGACATTCGTGTATTGTTGATTAATAGTCAAATGAACATGATTATATGACATATCATATCACATCACTACACCTTGTGCCAGCGATGATAGATTGAATATACAGTATTACTTAAAGTATTCAAATACACGTCCTCGTTTAAGTTTTCAGAGACAAAATGAATCAAACCCGCTGGTGTTCACTTTGCTTACAGCGCCAAAAGATCTGTTTGCACCAGCAGATTTCCACACTCCACTGATTTCAAATGGGGGTATTTAGTGTGTGTGTGTGTGTGTGCTGATGAATAGCAGAAAATGTCCTGGATGTTTCACTGTGTTTTGCCGCTGATGACACAGGTGAGAACAGAGCAGGCCCAGAAGCTTGGGGATGCTTCTTGTGTTTTGTGGCAGGTTCCAGCGGAGACAAATGCAGGTCAGACGTGTGTATATGTGGTTCTGAGTGGGGAGTGAGGGGCTGAGACAGACTGGGCAAAGGGACAGATGTAGGGGGCTTTGGCAGGAGGAGCAGCAGGAATCCTTTTTTAACCATCGTCTGTTTTGTTTTTTTTGTTGGTTTTCTTTTGATAAAACATTTTGCACCACTGAAGAAAGACAGCAGCTTGAGATGTCACTCTTCTTGACGGTGCTGGACAAGTTGGCTTATTTTCTGTCTCTCATCGCCTTTTGTGTCAGCGTGTCCTACAGCTGGCTGAAATGAAACCAGACAGTATCTGAGAAGTGTTTTATGAGGTTTGAGGTTTGGTTAGGATGGGGTTTTTTTGTTCTTTTTTCTTCTGCAAACCTGTGGACACCTGACCGCTTTGAGTGAGTTGTGAGTGTTTATTTGGACTTTTGTCATTCATCCAACCTACGGAGCACGGCTGTCTGCCGCAGGTCTGAACGTCCCGCTGACGCCTGAGCTTTGACATGGGGGTTGATCAATTGTTCTGTAGGTGTGACTGAAGACGGCGAGCTCCTCCGGAGATCATCATGTTGCGTTGCATCCCGAGGCCGTTCCACGTGTTTGCGCTGCTGCTGTGCGTGGCCGCCGGCGAAGACTTTGACTGGACAAAGAATGAGAGGACGTCTTTCTACTATGGGACCTTCCCAACTGGTATGACCAATGGCATGTGCACCAAAAACCGCCTCGTCAGCACATTGAAGATGTCATATATTCAATAATACCAGTTTCCTTTGAGAGACTAGTCGACATCATATCATGTCAACGTTGGCAAACTCACATCGTCTGAAGAAATCCGTTATTTAACATGAACACCTCCTTTGTAGATGTGTGTGTTACGGTATTTTTTGGAAATTTTACATTTACATTTACATGTATCTAAAATTAAATCTAATTTAAGATCACAGGGAAAGAGTTGATTTCACTGACGCTTGTTCCTGTCACAGGTTTCTCCTGGGGGGCGGGTAGCTCTGCCTACCAGACAGAAGGAGCGTGGAACGTCGATGGCAAAGGAATGAGCATCTGGGACGCGTTTGCCCATAAAAAGGGCAAAATATTCCTGAATGACACAGGAGACTCCTCGTGTGAGGGCTACTACAAATTCAAGGTAGCACGCACAGCAGAACTCCCCACGTCCAAATGCCCAAAGATCCATCATACACAGAGGTAGAGGAATTACTGAACACCTGAGCCAGTCAACATTGTACACGCTGAGCTATTTTACTACTAATGAAAACTGCAATATCAGACAGTTGATAAGTATATCTGACATATTCCCAGATGTGGATGGAAATCTGTTTGCAGCGGTGGCCAAAGCTTACATGTAGCACCTTTAATAGATTTTAAATGTACATATTTTTTTGTTTTTGAGGATGACATTACCTTGATGAAGGACATGAAGCTGAATCATTATCGTTTCTCCATCTCCTGGCCCAGGATTTTACCGAGCGGAGTGAGAGGTGAACGTTAACATTTTTTTTTTTTTGCCATATTTGGTCTTGAAGATGTGATAACGTTGGTCTCTTTCCACATAATCATGAAAAGCTGTATTAAAAAGGATCCACATTCATCATAAGTTCACTAAATTTGACACAAACTGATACTGTTTTCCAAATTCCTTCAGGCGAACATATCAACGAGAAAGGCATTAAGTATTACGATGACCTGATAAACATGCTCTTGGATAATAAGATCACGCCCATCGTGACTCTGTACCACTGGGATTTACCGCAGGTGAACAAAAGTCACAAAATATCTATTTGAGTCCATATTTACGGTCTTGTAACAATGTTAAATACGGGTTTCTACATTCCAACCGTCCAGGTCTTACAGGAGAAATATGGAGGCTGGCAGAACATCAGCATGGTCAACTATTTTAATGACTTTGCCAGCTTGTGCTTTGAACGATTCGGAAACCGAGTGAAGTATTGGATCACGTTCAACAATCCGTGGGTACGTCCGGTAGGACGCGGTGTGTTCACTGTCTCCTGAGGGGTTCAAACCTGTCCGTCAGAGCGGTGTGTGTTGTGTTTTCAGTCCATCGCTGTGGAAGGATACGAGACGGGAGAGCACGCACCGGGTCTGAAGATGAAGGGAATGGGAGCGTATAAAGCTGCACATCATATCATCAAAGTAAGACTGAACACATGAAGCTCTGCTGGTTGCTGTGCTGTAGACTTGATTCCATCTTCCTGACATTTTAACGTAAAACAGAACTAAGATGACTTTCGGTTTGACGGCAGGCTCATGCCAAGGTTTGGCACACGTATGACATGCAGTGGCGGAGCAGACAGAAAGGTGAAAAAAAACAAAACAAAACTGATGGTTTAGCATCCGCACGAGTGGAAAACGGTTTCGTTCATATATGTTGGATTATGTGGTGGCTGTCGTATGCGATCAGGCCTGGTTGGGATCTCGCTGACGGCTGACTGGGGCGAGCCAGTGGACATCACCAACCAGAGGGACATCGAAGCAGCAGAGAGATACATCCAGTTTTACATCGGATGGTTCGCGACACCCATCTTCAACGGCGACTACCCCCAGGTTATGAAGGATTACATTGGTACGTCTCGGTTAATGACAGAAGCATTGTCCTGTGGTTGGGACGCCACAACGACTCGTACACACGTGTGTACGTGGAATGTGTACAGTGTAATGTGTTGTCGTCCCCCGACCTGCTATGTTGACATAGTATTGGAAACAACTCGGGTTTCACTCGGAAATTATGTCACCGCGAGTCAGTAACCTCTGCTCCATGGGGAACGCAGCGTCAGATACATTTCTCCTGTGCGACCTCCTGCTTCTGGTCACTATTTACACTAAAGTCTCCCCGATAAATGGATCCAAAGTGAAACTACCACCAGGCAGATTCACATTATTATTTTTACACTGTTACTTACTTTTAACCGGAGTTGAAGAAAAGTTGCTCTTTTATAATTTTCTTGAGCAGGTAGGGGTCGGGACCTGAGTCCAAATCACGTGACTCAAGTTCATGAAAAATGCAGGTGTAAGGAACTGTTACAATAATTTGTACAGTCTACGTCTTTGTTTTGAACTTGACCTTTAGGCAGGAAGAGCGGCCAGCAGGGCCTTGGAGCTTCGCGTCTGCCGGTCTTCTCCCCTCAGGATAAGAGTTATATCAAGGGTACATGCGACTTCCTCGGTCTCGGCCACTTCACGACCCGCTACGTCACCCAGAAGAATTTCCCATCAGGCATTGGAGACAGCTACTTTGCTGATCGGGACCTCGCTGAGCTGGTTGACCCGCAGTGGCCCGACCCCGGATCTGAGTGGCTCTATTCGGTTCCCTGGGGATTCCGACGCCTGTTGAACTTTGTCAAGGTACACGAGATACACAGACTTTAAGCTGCATGAGATATTTCCGTATTGTAGGTGATGGTCGATACAGTTGGTGATATGACCTGACTGGATGTGTCTCTTGTAGACTCAGTATGGAAACCCAATGATCTATGTGACAGAAAACGGTGTTTCAGAGAAGATGCTCTGCACCAACCTCTGTGATGACTGGAGAATGCAGTACTTCAGAGATTACATCGATGAAATGCTGAAAGGTGAACCAACAACGCCGCGTTTGACATAGAAACGACCTGGTTCGACTTCTTCTCATGTCTTTGTCACAGCAATTAAGGACGGGGTGAATGTGAAGGGCTACACAGCCTGGTCACTGCTGGACAACTTTGAGTGGGACGAAGGATACTCGGAGAGGTTCGGGCTCTACTATGTGGACTTCCGGAGCAAAAACAAACCGCGCTATCCAAAGGCTTCTGTCCTGTTCTATAAACGCATCATCAGCTCTAATGGCTTTCCCAATCTCAGAGAGGTAAACACCCCCCAACAGCCTTTAGAAACTCTGACTGCGTGTTTGACTGACAGTCTGCGGCTTCTCTGTAGGTGGAGAGTTGGAAGAGGAAAGCGGTGGAGACATGCTCTTCCAGCAACCAGCTCCTGGCTGCAGGTTAGTACAGTTTGTGATGAGTCAGGAGGGGCCAAACAAAGGAGAATTCTGTCTCAAGGTCTTTATTTTTTTTTTAATCTAACAGAGTTTTTCTTTGTTTTGCCCCTCCAGCTAGAAGAAAATCCAAAGGAAATCAGGAACATGCAGGAATGCAAAAGGCTTGGCCAGTTCATGATGAAGTTTAGGTACAAGAGTTCATATCAAAGATCCTCCGAGCAGCGTTTGGGTGCTGTTCATTAATCAACGTAGTCATTACATGTACTTTCTCTTTCTTAGCGCTTGTGTCTGGTTGTGTTGCAGAGTAAGGCTTTATATACCAGAAATGTACAATAGATGCAGAGCTATAGTGTAATGAACACAGACACACTTATCTTTGAGAAGAGAAAACAAAACCAAAACGTAAAGACAAAACGAATACACGGCAAAACAACGAACCCAGATTGTGCTGCATTTCCTGCATGTTTACCAAGGGAGTCTTCTTCCAGCTGGTTGTTTCAGTATCTGCCCCCCTTGTGTTTCAGATCCGTTGATCGGCCACATGGAGATGGTAACGGAGATTGTGGTTCCAACCGTGTGTACACTGTGCATCCTCCTCAGTGCAATCTTCCTCATGTTCCTGCTGCGTGGACACATCTGAGACACACACACACACACACACACACACACACACACACACACACACACACACACACACACACACACACACACACACACACACACACACACGCACGCGCACACACAAGCTGTTTAC
>CAAKHB010007227.1:118816-160730 GCA_901007665.1 Aeoliscus strigatus | reverse complement strand
TGTTTACACCATGACTTACCTCAGTGGCCTTGAAGTTCTAGATATGAATCTGCTGAATTACGACTGTCAAACTTGATCCTGTCCAGCGCATTTTGTTAATTTACCTGTCTTGCTGTTCTGTTTTGAATAAAACCTTTCAGGTACCTGTCATAACTCTGGAAGAATGATTTCAAGCTTGATGATTATTCTTAACATTTTCTAACAAACTAGTCTTGTGTGGTTTTCTTGACGTAGCTGTGTTTTATGGGCTGATATACTTAACTGCAGAGATGTCTAATGAAAAAAGACCTGTAAACATAAAGGAATAGAGTGTTTTACTCCTTGTGAATCATTAAAGAACACCTTAAGACACCGACGGGGCTGATTATTGACTGAAACCTTTATACACAAAACACAATCTACGGTTTTCCCCGTCGGGCAGTACTCGCACCCCAGTCCAGTAGGTGTCGCTTGTACTCTATGGTGCCACAACCAACTTTAGCAAGGAGAAGAAGAGTGACGTAGCGGAAGTTTAGCTCGTCAGCGCGCGAACTTGTTGCTTGCCTCTCTCTCCGCTCCGGGCGACTGGTGTTAGCACCGGCAGCAGGTACGTGTTTTCCGGTGACAGTTGTGGACGAGTTTCAGTTTAAACGGTTGTTGTGTCTGTCGACTGACACGTTTTTAACTTTTACCATTTCCCCGCGTCAACATGCGTCAACTTCGCTGAACATCAACAGCTCGGAGGCGTCTGACGACAGTGTTCTCATATTTGAGACTTCCGTACGTCACGTGGAAATAAATACAGTTCGAACACTTTATTTAATTTAAACACGCGTTTAGCATCTAGAGTCCTGCCCCCCCCGAATTGCTGTCAACACAACAGTTTTGCTTCACACAGCATGTAGTCATGTCCCAAGTAACAGTATCAACCATGATTATTATCCACCCAGCTGCTGGTGACTCCTAAAAGACACCAAATACCATCAAAATGAAAATTGTTGATGACATATGGTTGACCTTGATTTAATTTTTTCTCCAGAAGCTTAGAACCATGGACGACTATGACACCATGGAGGATGAAGCATTCCCTCCGCTCCCCCCACCCCAGTCTCCGGGTCAGGGAGGAGAAGACGACCAAGACCCTTTTGACAATGGTGAAAAGCACCTGGCAAACCTCCATCACCACCATTCGTAGACTTTTAACGCTGCTTTTATATCTGTGTTAGTCAGTAGTGGTATGGCGTGGGTAGGAATGGGCTGTCGCGTGCCATATTTACCTCAAACATACTGCCGGCCGTCCTTGAGAGTCGTGCGACCACCTGACCTGCTGTCACGTGGTGTGATTTTTAAGGTGACGTGTCCAAGCTGGCTGAAGTTCCCGCTGCTAAAAGGAGAGTGAAGAGGCCGCAGCCCAAGCTGGACTCCAACAGGTACTTTATTTACCAGATCTAAAACAAACACTGTTGTTGTTCAGGTACTACTGGTTGATACGTTATGTTTGTATGTAAACAAATACATGGATAAATACTTGCAGGCTTATTTGTGTTCAGTTATTACCACAGACTTCTCTCTCCAGGTTGACATCTGAACGAGGACTGCCAGCTCTGCGAACGCTGTTTGAGAACGTTCGTTACAAAGGCAAAGGACACGAGGTGAAAGACCAGATTAGACATTAGATTAGATGGAACTTTTTTTGGGAAGTTCCCTCAGGATATTGCAGACCCCATCAGAGGATGTGGACAAGTTCATGTGTCTTTTCTTTTTTTAAAAAATGACTTTCTTTTAAATTTTGTCTGTCCAATCAGGCCGAGGACCTTCGACTGCTGATGCAGAAGATGGAGAACTGGGCCCACAGGCTGTACCCCAAACTGCAGTTTGAAGACTTTGTGGACAAAGTGGAGAAGCTCGGCAGCAAGAAGGAAGTGCAGGTGGGAGACAAAGACGGATGTACACGCTGGGCATGTACTAAATATATAACGTCAGACATAACGTCAGCCAATGCGATTGTCTTTGCTCTGGTAGACTTGTCTCAAACGGATACGACTGGACATGCCACTGACACATGAGGATTTTATTGGTAAAGAAGGTAAGAGACAAAACCACACTGCTGACCCCCCCCCCCCACCGTATCCGTTTTCATGCACTGTACCTTTTGTATGTTCTGGTGCAGGGGAAGAGGAGGCCGCTCCTGAATCTCACATCTTTGGGAGTGCTGCTGATCCACCTGATGACCGCCAAGGGCTGCTCCACTCCACCCCTGCTCCACCCGCCCCCTCCCTGACTGAGGAGCAGCGCAGACGCATGGAGATGAACAGACAGCGAGCTCTGGAGAAAAGACTGGCTCGCCAGCAACAACCGACAGGTCAGAGTTGGTCACAAATGTTTCCTTGAGATTCAGGTTTCAACCCATCTCAGTCCTGATGCTGAATTCTTCCTCCGACCAGACCCTTCAGACTCCCAGGCCGACGTGTCCGTGTTAACAGACGGGCCCTCATCAGTCTCCTCAACAAACGTTCTCGACACTTCTGAAGATCAGAACGAGGAGGTGGAAGGTTTGGACCTGGAGCCGACCAGCAGCAGCACCCAACAACCCAAAGACTCAGAGCTTTCTGGGGCCAGGTCCATCGGGTGTGAGACGACAGAGAGCGACGCCATCGATCACACCGACAGATGTGAAGATGGACGTTAACGTTCAAGTGCAGCCAGCGTCCGGTCACAGAACAGCCCCAGTTCTGATAGCGAACACGACTCACGACTACATCGACATGCTCAGGTTTCTGTTTCTATGCTGGCTGGTTCATAGTTGGTGATCACCTTGGATTGTGTTTTATGTGTAATAAATGTATAATAAAATATACCTATTGTTCCATTTCTCTTGTTTGGGAAAACAACATAAAATTGTCAAAAATGAAGTTCCACAAGAAATAGACAGGTGTATAGAGTACTTACTATAAATAGTATAAAAAATGTAAATATATGCATTGCATACATTACACAAAATGGACGCTTGGGAGAATTTGAAGAAATACATTCCACACTGGACAATAGGTTCCCAATGCAAGTTGTTGGGACAGTGATAAACTGTCAGTTGCCTTACAGACGCTTGAATCAATTAACATAATTCATTTTAATTACTGACATTTAAGTACATTATACAGCTAAGGGCTGGGTGGGCTTTGTCAGTTGAGCGTTTCATATTTTTTTGGATGACAGCCATATAAAGAAACATTGACTTGAGATTCACATTTAATTCACACCAGGCAATATCAAGTATCTACAAAACAAAGTGCACTTGTAGCAAATATCCACAATATCTGCAATCATCAAACCTCCTAGAAAATGGTTAAAAGAAGGAGAAAAGCATCTTGTTTGCATCTCTTGTGATCATATCTGTTTCCTGTGTTTTGAAATCAGCTCCTGCGTTGTCTAAGCACACAGTTGTGCAGCCGTTCCCAGGTCTGTCAGCGCCAGCTCTCGGACCTCCTCCAGGAGCAAATACAGATTGGGTCTTTTGCTTTGGCTGAACTCTCTCTCCTCTTTGGACAGTTTGGGGCGGCGAGTGGCCTTTTCCTGAGCCTGCTGTGACGCCTCCTCAGCCAGACGCACCACTTCCTGGACCAGGTGGCTGCGGCCCTGAGACTTGGGCGGCTCCAGCCCGGTGTTCTGGTGTGCCTTGTTGCTGATGACCTCCAGGAGCAGACTGTCTGCATGGCATCGTGACAGCTGGACCGAAATCCGAACCTGGGAAGAGCAGAGGACTTTAGTCTGACCCCAAACACGATCTAAACCACACGAACCCTCAGTCGCTTACAGTGACGTGGTCGAAGAGCGTGAAGGTGGTGGTGCCCGACGGGGAGGAGGTGGTGACGTGGTCCGAGTATCGGCGCACAGAGCCGCTCTGCCACTCACAGCTGCCGTCCTGGGCTGCAGTCACCACCTGACCCTCTCGGTTCTTCAGATACACTGGTCCCTTCACGCCGTACCTGAGGAGAGCACAGGAGGGGTCAGAACACTGCAGCAGAACGTCCTGCTTCGTCTCCACCTTTAACCCTCTGGGGTGACTGCTGTGGTAACGAGCTCCCAGCCCAAACGCATCTGACCGGGGCCAAATCTACACTAAAAACCTAATAATTGAGGACGGATTTAATACCCAGTAGCGTGGTGACACTTTTATTGTTACTTATTTTCATGTATTTTATTTTGTAGTTTTCTCACCAAAAGGGTTGTTGAAAAGGGCTGAATAAAGAAGATGTACATGTACTCTGAGGCGAATGATGTTCTTTCAGCATGGAGTCCTTTCACAGGGACCTGGTTCAAGTCTGTGTGTGTAAAATCAGATACCGATGATAACTGGAACCCGTCGGTGGAAACAAGCACTTCCTGTCGACTGTTCTCTCGGTGGCAATTTTCTGTGGATTGTTCCTGCAGATCTTTGCATGAATTTCAATAATTTCCGTCTCTGTGACCACGGAAATTGGGAAGAATAATAGCAGGATTATCCTTCAATGTCACATATAACATATGTTATAGTAAAATTCGATCACCTTTGTTTTGTCGGAAATAGGATGTTCTATTGATTCTATCTGACTTAGGGATCTTCAGTCGGTTACATACAGGTGCGTAGAGGACACCGTCGGTTGTTTCTTACAGCGGAACAAACACCAACACGCCATTGTCTCGGATGGCGTAAACGACAGCATCAGCCACGCAGCTCTGGTCCTTCTGACTGTCTCTTTCTTTGAAGTAGAGACACTGAAACAACTCGGTGGACAACTTCTGGGCCCGCTGGGCTGCCTGGAGGGGTCAGAGACAACAAGCACTTCTTAGGCCGTTTTCCGTCAGGAGGAGGAAGCGAGCCACGGGATCGGACCGGCGCTGACCCTGTTCTTGTTGTTGATGTGCTGAGACATCTCCTCCAGGTCTTTGTTACTGGCCAGGGCCTTAGCGGGGCCACGCCCCCCCGACAGGTCAATGGCTGCGGTAAGAAGGCGGTGAACCACGATGTCTGCGTAACGTCGAATAGGTGATGTGAAATGTGTGTAACGGTCCAGAGCTAAACCTGGAAGAGAGGAAATCCTCATCAGACACATTCGTCACCATCTTCTATCACCAAACATCGCATCGACGGGCGACGTGGTGCTGCAGGGGTTAACACTCGGTCTTCCTCCCACCTCCAACGTGCCGAGGTTAACTGGTCACTGTAAATGTCCCGTAGGAGTCAATGGGAGTGTCGTACCGTAGTGGTAGTACTGGTCCTGGGGTAGAGCTCCAGTGGAGAAGTACAGAGCCTGGGACATGGCCTGGGTGGCCATCATCCTCAGCAGCCTGTTGAGCAGCGGGTCCTCAGGGTCCACAGCCTGATCCAGAGAGTCTGCTAAGGACTTGTTGGACCTGCAGAGACACGAGGACCAGTTGTTACGAGTGAGAGCTTTGTGGACAGACTGCATCTGATCAAAATCCAAACCGAGCAAGAGTCCAGAAAGTCAGTCTGTCCAAACTATCACACTCAGAGAGTTCCACAGAGTTCAACAAAACTCCACGGGACTTCAGAGGAACCTGGTGTCGATGGTGAAGCCTCTGGCGTTGGCGCTCTCCACCAGCTGGCTGAAGAACTCCTGCCGTGGAGGGGGGTGATGGCGCAGCAGGGCCTGGTGGGGAAAGGCTTCCTGGATCTTGCGAGCCACCCAGTGGTTGGCGTGAATCATACACTCAGCCACCGTCTCATGGACCTCCAGCGGCTGCCGAGGGACCAGAGCTGTGATGTTCTTCTCCTCGTCCAGCTGAGCGCGCACCTGATGGAAGGAATTGATGCAATGCAGAAAAAATAATAAAATTAATCCAATATTTTTAAAATTAAATTGAATTTCAGTCATTCATTTGTGATGATAGCGCACACGTTCTCTCACAACCATGGCAGCTGATGAAATTTTACATGCACAAATGTTGCATGGACACACGCCGAAGAAAACGACGAGTTACGACTGTAACTGCGGTTCTGTGAGTCCCGGGTGACCGCCAGAGGGATAACTCCGTCACGCAAGCGCATGTCGAGGAGGGAGGCTACACACGCCGGTGTCAGCAGGAGATCAGCTCCGTCGTTACCTCGCCGGTGTGTGAGGATTCAGAGAGACCAGGGACTCTGGCCGTCATCTGGGATCAGTCCTAACTCGTCCATCTCGTCCCTCCTGACCCCCAGAAGCGGTGCATAAGCACTGGATGACACGTACCAACAACGTCACCAAGAATCCCCCTGGCGCCCCTCACCGACACAGGAGACCGAGTGAAGGACCACCGGCAGTGTGTGTGTGTGTGTGTAGGGAGGGGGGCGACGTTGAGCTGGTAGAAGTCGTGGAAAGCAGAAGGCAAAGTCCACGAGTCCCCGTGTAGAATGGCACCTGACTGGTGCCGGTAACGGGTGGCCTGTGGTCCTGTAGGCGTGCAGTGTGGCCTCCACGATCCAGTGTGACAGGCGCTGCTTCGAGAGGGTGCGACCTCTGTTGTGACCCCCGTAGCAGACAACAGTTGGACAGTCCGTCTGAAAGTTGCGGTGGTGTGTCCTGCATCCCTCCCTGCAGGAAAGACCGGGTCCTCCAGGGTGCCAACGCTCGGATGCACGCCGGCGACTGTGACCAGTCTGCGCTTGTGGAGCTTGGGGTCCAGATGAAGGCCGTCCAGCCACATCTGGAGCGGGCGCAGTTGCAGGGGGCCGCGGGGGATGGCAGTGGACGCAACTTGCTGAGCAACCGAAGGAACAGCACTAGAGATAAGTAACTGCCCCTCTTGATGCACAGAAGGAGACCGGACATGTCGTCCACGCCGTGTTCTGACAGACAGGCCCTCATGGTCCCAGAGTCTAGTACCAGACCCAGGTAAGACGCTGGCTGT
Source organism: Aeoliscus strigatus (assembly GCA_901007665.1). Classification (NCBI taxonomy): domain Eukaryota; kingdom Metazoa; phylum Chordata; class Actinopteri; order Syngnathiformes; family Centriscidae; genus Aeoliscus; species Aeoliscus strigatus. The sequence continues at coordinate 153,866 of CAAKHB010007227.1, read as the reverse complement.
GTGGGAGTCAGACTGTGAAGCAGTGTCTTGGGCCACCTGGGCCTCGTCTGGAATGGGGTATGGACGACTGGCGGGTGTGCGCAATGGGTCACAGGGGGACAGGGAGAGCCCTAAAGGGAGCCCCCTGAACGGGCGGGTGGCGGCCCTGGAAGGCAATCCGCAGGGAAGGCTGATGATGGGCCGTGATCGCCACGTTAAAGTAGGCGTCCTTCAGGTCCATGGTCGTGAACCATTCGCCTGCCTCTATGACGTGCATCACGTCCATCACGTCCGCTGTAGTCAGCATGTGGAAGGGGAGCCCCTTTAGGTACTGGTTCAGTCCCCACAGGTCCAAGATGGAGCGAAGTCCGCCATCTTTCTTGCTGACCAGGAAGTAGGTGGAGTAGAAGCTATCCCGTTGTAAGAGGGGGTCCACTTGTGTGGTGGCGCCCTGCTCCAGGAGGGTGGGCAGCTCCTGGGCTAGGGCCTGGGTCTTGGCTGGGTCCCGGATGATGGTGGTGTTCACCCGGTTGTGGTTGGGGGGCCGGCGTCGGAACTGTAGCTCGTAACCCCGGGTCAAGGTGGCAATGACTCAAGAGTCCCGGGAGCATGCAGCTCAATAGCTGAGCTGATGCCGGCGACCAGCCGACCAGTGGACGACCGGCCCCGTGGCCCTAGGGCCGAGGCTTCCTGTTCCTGCAGGAGTGAACACGCGGTGGTCGGGCTGCCGCTCAGGTCGGCGTCGAGGCCTGTGAGAATCCGTACGCCTCCTCGCTTCAGCCGGTCGGTTGGTACCGCCCTGGGGGTAAGTCCCGGGCCCGGTTCTATTCCGGCAGAGGTGTGCGAACCGTCTCCTGATGTCGTCAGCCTCAGCGATTCGGTCCAGGACCTCCTGCGCTGCGGCGCCAAACAACTCCCCGGGTTCTGTCGGCAGGCGGCGAAGAGTCCCACGAGTGGACTCGGGCAGAGCCGACTGCGTCAGCCAGAGGTGGCGGCGGGTGTGGACCAGCGTCGCCAGCATGTGCCCTAGCGCCCTCGTTTGGTACGCGAACGTCTGAAGTGCCGCATCGCAGACGTCGCGGACGAGGTCATCCGTTCGCCCCTCCTGCAGTGAGGTCGTGATCACCGTTAGCATGTGGGAGGGGGTATTCCCCAAGCGTGCTGCACGAACCCCCGTGCCATAGGCCTTACAGATGTAATTGTCTGTAATCCTGCATTGGGCCGAAGGGCGCTTCGGGTCGGGGTTCGCAGCCTCTTCCGGGGCCACGACCAAGGTTGCGACTGGGGGATCCACCACGGGCATGTGGAGGAGTCCCACCGCTTCGGCATCCGCCATAGCGGCCATGATACGCTCATCGGAGGTCGGTTTGACAGAGGCCGGACTCCTCCTCCAGGAGGAAAACAGCTCTGACATGTAGTCCCGTGACTGTGGGATGACCGTCTTCGATGCAGGGGGCTTGCGCTTGAAGAAAAAGGTGGGCACTGGTGAAGATCCCGTCGGCATAGGAAGGTGCGGGTCACTCCGCGGGTGGTGGAACAGGCTGGATGAAGCCACGATGGAGAGGGAGTCATCATGCAGTGTTGGCTGCCCTGTGGGCATCTGGTGGGGAGGTCCCCCCGAAGTATGTCAGTATCCCCTCCACACTGGACGCCAGGCGGTCACACCGCAAGGAACGGCGTCGGTGCTCCCTTTCGTTTGTGGTCTTCCTCTGCTCCGCCGGTCTGGGCCCGGGTTCCCCGCTCGGTTCGGCGAGTCTCTTAGCTGCAGGTTCCACCCCGGCTGCTCCTGCCATGATATGGGAGGGAGGGAACGCTGCCGACTGTTCCAGAAGGCTCAGCCTGGCCAGTCTCATCGCCCTGGACATGATGCTGCAGTTCATACAGGCTTTGTCCGTAAGCGCGTCCCGCAGGTGGTCGACGCCGAGGCAGTCCGGACAAAGAGCGTGGCCGTCGTCCGGGTGGAGAGGTGCCACGCAGTTAGCGCAGTGGGGCTCCATCCTGTGCGGCGGTTTCTCTGTCCGGGTGGGCAGTTGGGCGAACCGACGTGCGCAGTCGTCCCACCGAGAAGGCTGAGTGAGGCGGGCGAGCGTCGCTCTTTTCCTTCTCTCTGCCGTTACTCACCGCTCTCTTCGCAGCCGTCACCGATCGGCTGAATGGATAGTCGGAGAGATGCAGTCGGTCCACAGCTGTCCGATCCGTACCTTGTGGAAACAGAAGTTGGTAGTAACCTGCTCCTGCAGGCGACCGTAACCGCCGGTAGCGGCGGCAACCGATAAACTTACCACGCGGAGGACGAGCACCAGCCCGGTGCTCCAGCCGCCAGAGGCGCGGGGCTGCACCCAGCCAGCGGAGCAAGATGGTACTTAGCAACCAGAGTACTTGCGTCCACCTCGACGCGCGATCGCGAGAGGCATGAAGGAGCTGATCTCCTGCGGACAGCGGCAGATATAGCCTCCCCAGTCCACGCACGGGTCACGAGGGACGTTGCTGATCGTCACACTCGACATGCGCTTGCACGACGGAGTTATCCAGTGCTTATGCACCGCCTCTGGCGGTCAGGAGGGACGCAACAACCTCCTTGACAGAGGTAACAGTCAGCACCATGGTGCTGTGGTGCCACCTGCTGGCCACTGAGGGGGCTGCATGTATTCAAAAGTAAATGGGTTCCTCTCTTATGATCTAGCAACAATTTCAAATAAATCGGATCCGGAATTCTTGCCGGTTTATTACTTTGAAAGAGAAAACAGGAAGCCCTCCTACCTCCACTCCCTCCAGTTCCAGTGCACCACCTCGATCCCTCTGCGCCCGGAGGTGTCTGGCGATGTTCGTCAGCCTGTCCAGAGCCTGCGTGAGCTGAGCTAACTTAGCATCCTTGTCAGCAGAGTCCAGCTGGGCGAGCTCCGGAACCTCGGCCTGCTCTCCGTTGAGAAGCGCCTGGGCCAGCTCGTAGTGGAGCTGGTAGGAGGAGCGGATGAGCGTGCGTCCGTACCAGACCTTGGTGACTGCCAGGGTGTGGGCGTCCAGCTCCCACAGAACGCTCATCGCATATCTGAGAGTGAACGCAGACAAACACGTTGAAAAACTCATTTTCAATCTGTGCACAAGGCGGAAAAGAACAGAAACGTCCACCGACCTGTCGACCCCACCCAGCAGAGAGCAGAGGTCTGCGCTGAGAACGGCTGGCAGCATGTCGTACCTGCGGTCTGCCAGGTAGTAGGTTGTAGCTCTGGAGAGAAATCAGAACCGTGACATCTGCAGGCAGAGTTTGTCGCACGTTTTTAAATATCCTGTTGTCGCAATTGTTTTCATTTGTTACTCAAACTCCATTTTGCTCCAATATGTGTGGGATCGATGTCTGAGCTACAAGTTTCATCTCTTTCAGTGTGGCTCTACAGAAGTAGCACAACTTAACAGATTTCCGTATAAGATTCCAGAGATTTTTTTTTGATAGAAATAAATCTGTCGACTGACGTGAGTGTTTGTGCATCTCACATCTCCGCGCAGCAGTTATTCCTGTTGTTTCACATTTCAGCCCAGAACACCAGGTGTGCTGAGTTAGAACCAACTCAGCCGTCATCAGTTGAATTCATTTTGTTCATAAAGGTTTTTACTGTTGCAATGTTTTACTGTTTCTCATTAAACGTAATAAAGAACCAGCTGCAGCTGCTCTTCCATATGTTACAATGTGGAACAGTTCAGTTAATAACTTCCTGGCTAATTCAAAGATGACCGTTCATATTCACACCACACACAGATGCGGTCCACTGTCATGACTCACTAATTCTGTATTTAAAATACTGCAGCAAAAGTAGAGCGGATCAATAACGACACAATAAATATTGAGGAGAGGAAACTTAAAAGTACAACATTAAGAATATATCGTGTCTTTAATTAAAACACATTTCCTGGCGAGGAGGCGTAATACAGAAACAGATCAATCGTAAATACATAAAGTGAAGAGTGTTAGATCACGGCTCACATCCAACATGCTCACTGACCTCGAACGAGCCTCCAGATCGGTGAGAGAGCCTTCGCTGACAAAGTGTGTGACATCAGCAATGTGGACCCCCAGCTCCAGCAGCTTCCCTCCGGCGAGGCTCCGCACGGACAGCGTGTCGTCCACATCCTCGCAACCCTTTGGGTCGATGCTGAACACCAGGTGAGTGTCTCTGAGGTCCCGCCGCTCGGCCACCTGGGCGGGGTCCACTGTCCACGGCTGTTCCGGAGACTGGACAGGCATCTCTCTCAGCTGGGGGTGAGGGGGTGGGGGGACAGCATTTTTACCATCTCACAAGGGCAGAACGGTTCAGGTATTCACACGGATCCACTCGCTAACAAAAGGACTGAGGTCTGTCAGGCATCCTGAATGAATCTGCTCAAACCGACAGCGGCTGTCATAGGCGTCTCCTGACCTGTGCATCTGAGAAGGGAGGCACGTGGATGCAGTTCTCTATGAGGATCGTCTGAATCTCCGTCTCCAGCTCACCGGCCCGACCCAGAACCCGCACACTGTGTCCGCTGGGATAGAGCGACGTGCTCTCCCACGAGTCCATGCGTACCACCACTCGATGATCCTGTAAGACAAACTAACTTCAACACAAAGGTTTCGCCGATTTCTTTCAGCCTCAGCTTCTACACGTAGAAAACTACAGGCATTCATGAGAGTCTCACTTACTCTGCTTGACAGAGGATTATTGTGATTACCGATTCAGCGCAGCAGCACAGTTTTTTGATTTTTCTGACCAGTGCTGCTCTCCGTAAAATTAGTAACCATAGGACAGGAAACCAGACCTGCAGAGCGTCAGCCTGCTGCGTACTGATGCGGATCTTGGGGATGCGATAGTCCCAGGGCACAGTCAGGATACGCTGGGAGTTCCTGATGTGGGACGGAGGGCCTTCCCTCTGAGGGAAAGTTACCACATAGTCCCTCCAGTTTCTCTGTAGGATCCCAACAACTCGGCCTGTAAGTTGGAATACGTCAATACGTGTCAGAAATGACAATGAACTAACCAAAATCCCATAAAAAGATGGTGTTAGATTCAAATCAACATGAAAATACAAACTGCTACATGAACAGATGGATGGAGCAGTTTAAAGATTTTACTTTGAAGGTCAGGAGTGACCACAAACTTCCAAATAGGAACTGAAGGAGCTGTTTTTGTGAAAATGGTGAATTTTCAAGTCAAAAACACAACAACCAGCCGACTTCCTTCCCACCTGTAGGCATGGGTTTGCCTTCATTGTCCTCCCCTGCCTTCTCTTCCCCCTGTCCCTCCGTCAGCACCATCACCTTTCCCCTCCATTCACTCTTTGGCAACAGTTCCACCACGACCACGTCGCCGTGGACGGCTCTGTTACGATTCTTATAACCATAGACCAACAGCTCTCTGCTTAGATCTGCAACAGATGAAGGGGGAAGGAGGAGAGGGGGTATAAATGGAGCAGAGGCATGCAACGATGAAAACGTGTCAAGTGTCAGAAGCTGCCGTCGAGTGCTGTTATTTCATTCTGTTTGTAGAAGTCTTCTCAGAATGGTCGCTGCAGTACCTGTCTTTTTGCTGGAGGAATCCTCTGTTGTCACCGTGGCTTCGTTCTGGGCTCTGTATCTGTTCACATTCAGAGTCCCCTGATCACAAGGAGAGAAAAATATATGTCACGGCGGAGGCTGCTGGCTGCTGGTGCTGTTCATCATGGTGTCACTTTGATAAAACGAGGAGCCACGATGGGAATCGTCAGGACTTCTAGATATTTGCTGTTAAACTGCCCAAGTTGAATTCTTCTCACAAAGTCTGACCGGATATTTTCTGTTGTTACGAAACCACACCATAAGAGGTAGGTGTACCTGAATGTAGCGTCCAGACTTGATGCCAGCCTCGAGGACTTCAGCGGGTAGATGTTCGGTGAACTCTCTCGCCGAGCTCTCGCTCTCCCTCTCCTGCAGAGCCTGAGATATGGAGCTGTACAGTTCATGAGCCCCCTGCAGCTCCGACCAGAAGTTTCGTAAATAATCCTGCCCCATAATGACACATCGGCGAAGAAACATTAGGGACAGGTGTAAGTACTTCACAGCTAATATACTCATACACACTATACTGGTAGTATCTGAAAGACTAAAAGGCATTGGAGCAAATGTATGGATGTACTATAGTTTAAACCGCAAAGCAAAATAATTGCTGTGAGAACAGTTTGTGCAGAAATCTGCTTTGTGTGGTGAGAGGGTGAGTCATGTACCTGGACGGACACGACATAAACCCCAGAATTGAGGCTGCTGTACTGAGCGATGGCCTCCTGGTCCTCTGTGATCATCACCACATCCATCATACCTGCCAGGTGGTTATAGTACCAAACTGCTGCAGAGTACACACACCTACACACACACACACACACAGTCAATTCATGACTGAGTAAAGCGGGTGTACTGGACAAAACGACAACAACTTGAGCAGATGATGTTAGGCACCACTCACCTGGTCTGCCACTTCTCTTGGCTTTCCCCCTTCTCCCGCGGGCAGTAGGCATACTCTTGAAACTCATTGGCAAACAGCACACAATCATGTCGGGGGTCTTTTAGCACGTTTCGCAAACGGTTGTACTGCCTGTTCAAGGACAAGTCAAGAACAGAACAAACAAGATCCAAATCAGACAAAGAGTAGTTCAGATTGTTAGGAACGCTGTTGAAGACCACAATAATGTGGACATAACAACTGCAGAGCTTTATACCAACAAATCAAACATTTTGACTATTTAATACAAACTATACCAAATATCCTTTCAGCACGTGTGCTCAGATACATAAATGGAAGTACTAACTTACATCATATAGTTCAGAAAAACATTAGAAATGTTGAAACACTGAAACACTTGGGGGTTTTGTTTACCTTTTTCTCTCCTCAAAAACTAAAATTGCCTAAGGGGAGAGAGGGAGAGTGAGACCTTACTTGCTGTTGTGTGAGGCTGATGAATCGGATGATTCTGAATTGTCAAGAGTCTGCAAGTCTTCCTTTCAAGATCCCACTGAGATCCAGCAAGAAACTAAATTAAGGAGGCTGGGGATGCTTTATGTCAGCCTTTGTCTGTGGGGGTGCGGCCGTCTCGGCTTTTGTTACAGTGAAATGGAAAGCCGCAATCCCTGACACAGTGTGGCGTCAGCATCCACTCCACCAGCTGTGTCTTCCGAACAGTTCTCAAAGTTGAAGGCTCATCATATTAATGACGCAACATGTTAGAACAGCAGCGTAAGCAGAAAGAAAAAACAATCTAGAATGAAACCAGAGGCTCATGTGGGACTCCTTATTTCACAATATTCATCAAGTTTGTCAAAAGCACTCCTGTGTGTTTGTGTGGGAGAGACACTTCAAGTCACAGGCCGGACCTCATTTAGCTTCATCAGCAAAGCGTTGAAATAATGAGGCTGACCTCTGCCCACTCCTTTCAAAGATCCTGTTTCATTAGAGGTTCCATTCAAAAGGGGCTTTAGACATCTACTCTAGACATAGACATAAAGGTCTTAACCCTGGGTTTACCCTGCAGTTTACTTCATCAGTAAACTTTTTAAATGAATGACACCAGTACAGACAAAGAGACAACTGGGTGACTGTACCTGCGTCCTTTGCTGTGCTGTACAGCCTGGCAGGCCGTCTGGGTGAACACAATGCCCTGGATGTCTCTGAACTCCAAAATCTCCAGGTAGTCAACCACCACCCCGACATCAGGCACCACATAGTGGGTTAAATCTGCTGGCAACACCTTGGAGTCTGTTCAGGAGGTTCAAGTTATACAAGTGAGGACATTAACCATTTTCAGAAATTTAAATAATGACAAGTTAGGATCAGTTCAAGCATGGCTTTGAAGAACCTGTTCAACTGGGCTTCTGAAATAAATAATAACTGTTATTTGAATTCAGCAATATGGTAGTCAAGGTGATGTCTTTTGAAATATTTAGCTCTACCCCTGAGGCTGTCTGATGGGTACAATCCCTTTCGACCAAAATGGTATGTTATGTTATGATCAACTTGTTTTATATGCTTTCTTTTTTTAAAGTTTTTATTTCTTTTCTTTTTTTTTTTACACAACTCAGTTGGATGGGGTTACAGTGAATCCCTGGTATGGTACCTACATATACATGCTAACACAGACACGCTCATATATACAGTATATATATATGCTTTCTGATGTGTACATTAGACCATTCAACAGAATTGTGTTGAATAGCTCTATTCAATACTATTGAGCAACGGCTCGGTTAGAAAGTAATTAATAGTATCAAACGGAACACTAGAAGTGGGCGAACTTATATAGTGGGTACTTTCAATATTATTAGTAATTTCAATAGCTTATTAGACAGAACGTAATAATTGGACAATGCTGTGTGTGTGCCTGTAACAGTCCGTAAATGAACCAAGTTGCCATGACATTAAGTCATTGTGATGCTAGTAGCATTAGCTGCCGTCCGTTAGCAGCTACGTGTTGTCGAACAGGTTGTCGTCCAGTGGTACTGACCGTTGACACAGTCCGCCTGACACAGGGCGCTGTAGCACGGAACCTGCTGCCTCACATAGTGTTCCCGGACCACACGGACCTTCCGTCCCCGGCAGCTCTTCAAGTGAAGAATTTTCTCTGTTTTAATCATCTCTGTCAGTCACGAAGAAGCCATATGCGATCATTCCTCTATGTTACACAGCGGCGGGAACAAGAACTGTTGTTGTTGTTGTTGTTAATCTTCTTCTTCTGTTTGCCGGGCAGGTCGACACAATCGGCAATTAACCTGCAAACGCCACCTACTGTTCATAGATATGAACTGCATATTATCGTGAACTTATTCACATCATTTGGTAAATAAACAATAGGCTTAACAAGATATTGTGGCGTTTTTGATGTCTTTGTTTTATTTCACCATTTCACCACACTGATGTACTTCATCCAGTGTTTCAGGAAAGCCGGATGAACCGGAAGCGGCGGTGATGAGGGGTTCGTCCCTTCGGTGCCTGCGGCTCTTCAGCTGCGCAGTGGAGGGAGGATGGAGGGAGGACACAGCAGAGCATCAACAGAGGGACACAGAGCAACTTGGCAACTACACCACCACCAACACAACGGACTCTGAGGACTTTACTGTTGTTTCTCGCTCGACATCACAGACAATGTCTTAGAAATATTTCAGATATGCCCACTGTCACCTCACTCTTTTAATCGCATTTTACGCATTTTAACCAAGCCGCAAGAAATAACTTTGCATCCTGCAGGTAAGCACTCCAGCTATCATTGTGTCATTGTGCAATTACTTGCAAATAATTAAAATGACATAATCTTGTAAACTATAAATATTATCGCATCCGATTTCTAATTTTAAAACTTGCAAAATGAGTTTAAATGTGCAAACATTTAAATGAAATCTGTTTTGACCAAAATAACCAGATTTTTGTCTCTAAGGTACAAGTTGTAAACAAAATTTAAACTCGACAGATTTCTAAGCGTATACGCATTAATGTATGTTTTCAAGCGTTCGTTTGCATGATATATAGAAATGTAACTTCTGTGAAACGATATGCTTTATTTCTTGAGGTTTTGTCTCTGTGGGGTTTCTCCGTATTTGTTGCCTCTTTGCTTAGATTGCTTTATTCCGCCGTGCAGCCTTCACGTCCCAGAGCTCCACTGTTGCTGTTGTTTTTAAATTCCTCTCATCTGATTGGGATGTAGATGACCTTGTCCTCCAAGGGAATGCTATTAAGTGTTATCAAATCGCTGCAGTTTGGAGAAAAGAAGATCTGCTGCCACATCAACTTAATGGGAAAGCTGCAGTGAGGTTGTGTGGATGCTGAGGACTGACAACTGGTGCACATTGAATCCAGCTAGACGTCTGTCTTTCATGGTGATCCACAGGGTTTGATGTTAATGAGATGGGTCAGGATGGCCATTGTCGTTGTGTGACTTCCATTGATTCCCCTGAGGCAGGTGGACTCCACACAGGAAGCGACGCATTGATGCCAGTAGATGGCGATGTGGAGCAGAGCAGGTGTGAGCCTGTGGCTCTCCTGCAAGTCTCTGATGCTGTTGACTTCCACTATGCTTTAGAATGTCTGCACATACCTCTTGAAAGATTCTGTTTGTTAGATCACATAAATGGATTGATGCTGAGAATTGTGTTCAGTGACTTTACAGCAAATAGCCAGTCTATTAATTAAAAAAGTAAGTGAGAGAGTCGGTGAGAGGTGCTATTTCATTTCTATTTTGTTTTGTCCTCCTCAAGTCGCTCCATTTACTGTACAGCTCTTATGTGCTGTGCAATAAGTCACAGAGACATTTGTCACTAACGTACCCTCGCAATAATAGTAATGTAGCTTTTGACGACTCCAGAGCTCTTACATTAATTGAATGTTTTACTTTTTAAGATTTTAAGATGATGTGTGTGTGTGTGTGTGTGTGTGTGTGTTGGCAGGAGTGTGTGGTGAGTGTGTAGATACAAGGCTCGATGTCACCACAAGAAAGATAGAAATGCGGTAAAAATGCAAAATTCAAAAAAAGAAAAATGTTCATGTAAATAGGCTGTAACCAAACATTGGGCTTTTAAGTACATTAAGCTTTCATCAGTGTTCCAGGTGAATAGGATGCGGTTTCTCTGCATGTTCCATGTTAAACAACCCTGAAAGTGTGATGACACATTGACAGCACTGGTGCAACAGACACAAAACATCTAAGCAGAGGAGGCAGACAAACACTGATGTTAAGGGCTCTTTAAGAATTGATGCCTATATATTACAAAGATGAAAATGAAAATTTGATGCCTAATTACCATAAATGTGACGGCAAAATTGAATGCTTTACATTTCTGCATTGTCAGGCAGGAATGACTGAGTTTTAAGGTTTTCAGAGGGCTTTTTTTATTGTCTAAGGGGATGTGACAGGATGGAGCAGGAGAGAATTATGATATATAATCATAATATATATGATGGAATATGATAAGAATAGACATTTTCAGTCTGTAGTTAAAAAAAACAGTGTAAATTATTCATGGTAAGTCAGTAGAGCTTTCAGTTTGTGAACGGTTGGGGCTAAAGTGATGATCAGACTCTAGAATCTCTGTAACCTTAATACAGCTGTGCAGATCACTCTCCTGCACCGTCATGGAGCCTGTGAATGGTAAACAAAGTGTAGGTCGATTTAACAGAATGTTCTATTCAGGCTTGGCCCTCTAAGTGGTTCTCCCCAGAGTTACACAGGCAGCAGAGAACCTGGAGCCAACATGAAAAAAATAGGTTTTAAAGAGGCCTTACATAGCTTTACTGTGGCACTAGGGCAAACAACAGCAGTCAAGGATGGAGTCATACTGTCACAAAGCGACGATTTAAATATATTTAAATTATTTAGAATACGTAAATATTTTTGTCAAATTTAGATCTATTGTGTATATTCCAATGCATTTCTACTATTTGCCAATGCCATGATTCACTTTGGACTTACAGTATCATGGGAATTAAATTGTCTTAAAAAGACGAAAATATCTGATAATATATACTGAAGTATTGCAGTTTTGGAGTGTTGCAGTATCGCCGTGCGATTCCGTCTGACAAGATCCAGCGATGACAATGCTGTCTGTCTCTCTGTCCTCTCTGCCAAATCCTCATGTTGTAGCTGCAGAGCGACATCACTCATCACAGTGTGAGTCCCCATCCTGAGAGTATTCGGGGAGGTGCTGAGGTTAGCTCATGTGTCACGCTAAACATGTGGAGGGAACGCAAACCCTTGGCCTCTGCTGCAGAATGAAAACATTGTGAGCACAGACAGCGTCTGTGTGCGCTGCGCACTATTCCCATCATCGGTTGAATCGACAGTAAGTTGATGAGGGGGATGGGCGTAATGTCATGAGGCAAACTTTGTCCCAGGAGCCTAATTCCTGACGTGGTTGGTCAACTCTGGGACTGCAGGGGAGATGGTGATGTTGATGATATGATGTGTGTGTGTGTGTGTGTGCTTTCAGCTGCACACATTCACACACACTCAGTTCACTTGTTGTCGGACACTTTTACCAGCTTTCATCTTCAGTCAGAGAGCTCTGCGGTACCTCTGAAGACATATGAGGTGCTGTGATGTGCCATTACGCCTGATGCAGGAGCTGTGTCGGGAAGATTTATGGTTTTGTCTCCTGAAGTGGGCGTGTTTGTGTGTGTGACACAGGTACACATCAAGGCTGCACCTACAAGGATCTGAAGTTATACTAGAAACTGTGCACTGACAGCAAAGCATTGCAATGTATTTTCTGTAGTCATATGTATATAAATATTTATGATATATTTATAAATAAAATAAATACAGACACAAAACAATATAACTTGTATTTATATAAATATAATGAATATTGTTTCGTGATTTTGCAATATATAATATACTGTAAATATATCAGCTGAATAAAATATGCTCTTCTTGCACACGCACCAGCACACTGCTCCTTGAAACCATAAAGCCATCATTTGATACAGAAACTGTCCCTCTGGGCATTTGTGGGGTGGTGGAAGTGTCTTTTGTGCTTGAAACTAAATAATGTGCAGGGGCTGGACACTGTATGTCAGTACAGCAACACATTCAACCAGCTCCCTGTTTCATTCCTAATTCTTATTCATACTAATGCACTTTCTTTTAGCTAAAATGCTACATGTGGAGCACCTCAGGCAAGATTTACAAAAGATTTATATGACGTAGGAAATATAAATGATCCTCGCAAGAAGGATGTTCACAATACAAATAAAGCGGTCAGCGTGACAGTAAAGGCTTTGTTTGTGCATACTGAGAGACGGAAAGACAAATAGACGCGTCACGTCCAAAGCCGAAGCACAAAACGTGACCAGATCATTTCTGTTTATTCACACGGTAATGAAAACAGACATCAGCGCCCTCCGACAGCAGTTGATAGATTCTTATATAGCATGTGTGAGAGATTTAAATGCTCTGTCCATTTAGTCTGGGGACGGACGACGTGCTCCTCGGGGGCGGCAGCAGCCGCTGTGTTTCCAGTCTACTGAACCTTTTCAACTGGAGTCCTCCATGCTCAGTCAGATCAATACGTGTAATCAGAAATGATGAATGTAAGACAACTAGCTGTTGTCTCTCAAGGACACTTTGAGTTGTTAGATTAATTGGAGTGTCAGGTTGTCTGTCTGCTGGTCATACAGAGTTTTTCCCTTTTTGTGCTGGATGATCCCAATTAGTGATCAAACAAGGTTGTAGTCTAATGATATTTATTGGACGTTGCTGTTTTAAAAGCCTTCATCTTTTCTTTTTGAATGGCTTCATTTTGCTGGTCACTTCAGAATCGGAGATCGCAGATCGAGCGCGTTGTTTACGATGCTCCAGAGCGTACTCAGCTGGTCACTCAGAAGGTGTCCGTATGTATGAGGAGAAAGGCCCGTTATGAATTATGGAGAAACTTTTGTCGAGCCATGTTCTCTCATTCTCTGGATGAGGCCAGTGAAAAAACATCTGTCATGAAATTCAAATAGCTCGTGAGATGGAGAAGTAAAAGGAAGACACCATTAAGGCCAGCAGCCCATCGGCTCTCGGCGTCTTATTGTTCCTGCAACAAAGGCGAAGCTGAGGAGAATGGAAGAAAAGAAAAGCAACATGAAAGACCTCAAAGTGGCTCTGCCCGTTGGGTACTTCAGAGTGGACAGGAAGGAGGGTAATGGAACTGACCATTATGAAACTTCCTGAATGCTTTCCTCAGGCCAAGTGGATGACTAACACATAATAAAGCAGATCGGGGCTTGAGTATATTTTTGCCATGGGTGGATTGATAGTTACAGACGTTGACGTTGGTGCAATGCAGGTTTTGTGTTTCTGTGCTTGTCGTGACCTCACAGATTTAGTTCAAAAGTGGGACGGTCATTCATTTTGTGTTTGCTGGGGTCAGAATATGTCTTTATATAGGAGAGAAGAATGTGAATTTGATGTCTGATAGCAAGGAGGAAGCATCTGGAACAACTCAAGATAGATATTCATAATAATGTAAAAACAAAGTCTCAATCACTATATATTCATATTTAATAATGTAACTATTGTTATTTATCCGGGTGTCGCTCATAGCACACGCATTTATTCATGGATATGATTGGTTTGTGTAGCACTAGTTCAGAAAAACAAACATTTTTTAGCTTACATTATTATTGTGCCTGAAATTACTGCCATCGCTTCATTATTTTACAACCCAATCCCACTTCATCATTATAATAGATATATAATGCACGCTGCCATTATTTTTTATTTACAATTAAGTAAAATGTATCAAATTCAAATTATGTACAATTTCAGTTAATGTCACTGACATTTGTGAAATAGCCAGTAAATAAAATAAAAACACTCCAATTACCCATATTGGTTAGACTTGGCAGCATCTCTGGACAAAACAAATCAAGTTGCATATCTGAGATGTAAAGTAAAGTCATCATAGTAACTAAAAGCCTGAACGGATGCCAGCTGGAAAGTTGTGATTGTTGTGCCATTTCCCACTGCCTTCATTACACACCAATGTCGAGAGACCGACGGGCCTATCATAATGTTCCTTGTAATAAGTAATGATGGCCTCGCCTCCTCTGGGAGACGAGTGAAACCAGATTAGAGAGCGATCACTCTCCAAAACCGCACAATTTATTTTTGCCGCTGCATCTGCGTTGACTGCACTTGTGGAGGGCACTTGTTAGCGTCCTCGGAAAGAAAACATAAGTCTGATTATGGAAGTGTTGGTTGCATACCCGATCCATCTCAATTTCCTATGTAGTTACTTTTCTCCTCAGACTGAGCTCTCAGATTCTGCTGTCAACGTAGTTGACCAGCTTTGTCAGCTTCTCACATACGAGACCCTGGAATCTGGACGCATTATGGTGGATTAGACTAAGTCCAGCCGAGCACAGCAAGACAAGCTCATTGTAAAGCGATTCTCCCTCTTTTCTGCCAATCCACTTTCACCAGGGTTTTTATTTTGTGGGTTTAGTAACTGACCAAGGTATGACAGCTGCCAACAGATTCAACATGATGCTCCTTTTCTCACATTGGTCGAGTCAAACTAAAACATGAAGCCCTTCAAGGCGTGCATGACTTTTACGACACACTCCAACCATCTCTGGACCATTCCAGAGGCGTTTAGCACCAATTCAGTGATTGATTATTTTATCTCCTGAGTGAAATTCAGAATTTGCAGACCCTTCACCACTCATCTGATATTGGAGGATATAGGTGGAGCGTAGACCTCCAGCCATGAGCGTCAGTTTGGTTTGATATGTGGTGGGTACAGAGACGGCGGCCCCCCTCCCACCATGAAAACCAGTGGGTATAGAGACCACAGACCCCCCACCCTGACATCTGCTGCCACCGCCGCCGTACTCAAACTGGCTGGAAATATTCTCCTTGGAATTATTGACATTTTTGAAAATGTCAGCACGGGAAGACAAAGATGAACACGGATGTTAACATGATGTAGATATTTTTAAATGATCAACAGTTCGGCATCGATCCGCTGAAGATCACTGAGGACTCATGTTCAGTGCGTAAATCCGTCCACAGTCAATCAGGACGTCAGTGACGGGGTCCTGCTCACGATGTCTTCAAAAGAAAAGGGTTAAATCTTTGGCCGCAGCACTGGGCGAGGACCGGAGGTTCATCTTTAATGCGGTCGTCTTCAGGAAGTCCTCACCTCAGTCTGAAGACGGTTTACATAAGTTTACACACTAAAGATGACCTTCAGTCTTCTAACGAAGGACCGTGGCGATTACGGTGTGCCGCCGCGCATCAGAAACACCTGCATGTGCTCTGATGTGAATTCTAAAGTGAATATCTGACGGAAGCGCGGAGATAAATGTTGCTGTCTTTTGCTTTAATGTCAGCAGCAGGGTAGCCACAACATATTAATTATGACTGACAATCCTCAGAGGTTTTAAATGCTTGTGGATTTGGAAGCAGCGCTGTGCATGCGTTTATAAGAAGGAGAAGGGCAGTGAAGCCCTGTTGGCATGAAACGTTCTCCTGGAATTTAGTGAAGGATGAACTGACCTCTGAGATGAGATGACATATGTGTGTCATATGTTTTAATACCACAGTGTGGACAATGTGACAAGTCGAGAGGTTTCAGCATCGGCTTGTCACAAATGTTCATCCAGCATCCGCTCCACTATTAGTGCTCCGCCAAATCCATCACACACATGTCGCTCGCTTTGACTATTCTCAACATGGCCGCCAGGTCAGGCCACAAACTTTCTTCTTCTCCATTCTCCAGCTGAACCGTTTAGACAAATCTGTTTCTTTTTTTTTGTTTTTTTCCAATCAGACCCAGGGCCCTTTCATGTGTGTTCTTACGTGAGATATATATCTGATGTTTTTAAAAATGACCACAGTCTGAATGTCTCAATCACAATTCTGCACCAGAAGAGGCGGGATGCAGCAAGATCAAAGAATTTAAACAATGGACGGAACAAGCATGGCAGACACCGTTCATGACTTGGTCGGCATTTGCTTGGCTTACCGTCCATATTGACTTCTGTAAACACAGTGTGCTACGTCTGTCATCACATCGTCTCACTTCAGGCCCAGAGACTGTTCACATTGGAGTCTGATGGCTGTTGCTTTTAAATTATAATCTGAACCAAAAAAAAAAATCTGATCTCAGTCAAAAGCCTGACCTGCAGTGTGTTTTGTGCAGTGGTGAAACCAATTTGAAGCTCAGGTCAAGTGATGATTCGGCAGATTCAATAGGTGAAGATGTGATTCAGAGAGAGAAATTCATTCATATCTGCTGCTGCAACAGTTTGTTTTAAAAGGCGTGAAAGGACTTTGGTTAAACGTGCCAACTGTGTAACTGTTCTTTTACAGCTGACTCTTTCAGCTTCAACATTCTCTTTAGTCGTATAAACACTGAACTAGGCTGAGCCATTCAGTATCACAAGGATTGTGAATCCTCTTAGAAGCACACACCTTGGCAGCGCTCAATAATTCTGAAATGAGGGAAAGAGTTGAAAAGCAGCATGTTCTTGACATTGTGATGCATCTAGCAAATCCCATCATCTGAATTCTTCCTACTGGTAAGATAAACACTCGCCTGGTAAGATAAACTGGTAAGATAAACAAACGCAGACTGACTAACACCAATGCTAGGGTTTTATTTAACCCTGGTGCCCTCTCTCTGTTTCTGTGGTGATCCATTATTAGCCAGTTTATCTCAATGACAGCTGAGCCGCCCTCTTCGGGGCTGCGTGTGTGACTTTTTACAAATAGTGCTGATATGTGAACAGGTCTGCCAGCACACCCAGGGGAACAGCAGCACTAGCACGCAGCCTCCTGGCTTAACTCCTCTTATAGCGGGTCAATAGTCACATTGGACCGGTCCAACACCAAAAGGAGAAGCTGAAGATTAAAGTACCATTCTGGGCGGGTTTGCAGTCAGAGCTGACACCATCTATTAGTTTGGATAAATATATTCTTGGCCAGGTGTTCGATATGCAGCGCACAGACTCAGAGATGAATATTTTTGTGCCAACAGGTCAGATGAGAAAAAAGTGGATGTTATTTAGGGGAGGATTTTTTTTTACTCCCATTCCAATTTCCCTCAGCACATCATTGTATTACCGTTGTTTCACATTCATCTGTGAGCTTCACCTTTCCAACAGAGACGTGACTTCTCAAATCTGACAAACCAACAACAACAACAAAAATATCCCTTTTGAATGATCAATAACATGCTACTTGCGACAGATGCGGAACATCTTTTAGAAAATGTCTTCACCTCAGATCTAGCATTTCATCTGATGTACTGCCAGCTTTATTTAAAATAAGATATATTTATCAAATAAGACACGGTGGTGCAGTGGTTAGCACTGTTGCCTCATAGTAAGAAGGTCCCTGGTTCATTCTCTGTCCTGGGATCTTTCTTTGTGGAATTTGCATGCTCTTATCATGTCTGTGTGGGTTCTCTCCTGGTACTTCCGGTTTCCTCCCCCCTCCAGAATCATGCTCTAAGTTTAACTGGTCACTCTAAATTGTCCGTAGGTGTGAATGTGAGTGGTTGTCTGTCCTTCATGTGAGCTGGCAGCTCGTTCAGAGAGCAGTGTGACGTTCACCGGTTGACAGCTGGGATCGTCTCCAGCACGACCGTGGTCTGTAACCGGAGCAAGCAGAAGACGATGAATGAAAAAAAATACGACTGAATGCTGCAAAAATAGGCTATTTCCTAAAGATGTGAAGTGATAGTGATGCTCTCAACCACCCTGCTATGTGTGTGTGAGTGTGTGTACTGCTGCAAAGGGATAGGAAAATCCTTCCATTCAAAAATACTGTACACTTTATGATTTGACAGCGTCAGCACACACAGAACTGTATGTCTGTCTGCACTGTGACAAATCAGCTCCACTCAATGGGAAACAGGTTTGTCAGGAGCCAAGCCGAGAATGTACCGGCTTTCATAAATCAGACAAAATACCATGGTGAAGGGAAGGATGAATGCTCTGTTAGAAAATAGAGAAATGCAAGTTGACATCAGTAAACTGGGAAATGCCACACAAAGGCGTCTAGAAATCCTTCTGGTCAGCAGAGCTGTCACGAAATGTTGTAACTCATTATTTTCAAAATCACAGGCCCTTGTACAGAAAAGTATTATGTGTGTACAACAGAGTGTTCCCGCTGCTGCTCATGGCCCAGCTCCCAAACCTCCACCAGACTCTCCCACTGTACTCACATCTGTTGTTCAGTTGTTCGAAACAAGAATCGGCAACCTGAGTTCAGACCTTTTCTTCTGAATTTGCATTTTATGATTTGCTCTTATGAGGACGTTTAAATAGATATAGAGATGTTTTTTATATCTATAAAACAAGATAGTATCTTGTCATTATGCAACAGTATTAAAATTTGAGAATCAAATTCTTAAAAACTGAGAAATGATTATCCCACATATTTCTTTGATTATACTGACATGTACATTTGCACATCATTTTATGTTGTGTTACGTTATGCAGAGTGGCAGAGGCAGCTGTCAGGTCACACACACACACACTCACGCGCGCGCACACACAAAGACACACGCAGGCTTGCCGTGATTATTAGATAAATTCAATTCATTAATGGTTCATATTCAGCTCATTAATGCTCCAAGTCACCTTTGATCAACCAGCCAAGAGCCCCTCATCTGTGGTTTGTTTTAATCACATTTTGTGTTCATTAGTAACAGGCTAAGCATAATTTTAATTGCAGATAATCAGATGTTGGTTATACACAGATCAATGTTTAACACATTTATCTTTTCCAGCTTGGTTTATGGCTCATGTGCATTACTCCTCCTTTTCAGCGGCAGACAAGTTTCCTTTGCAAACCTGACAGTTACTCATGCACGATGTTAGAAAATCCAGCAGAATACATAACAAGCCTCTGTTAACCTCCTGCCTCCTGTTTTCCAGCATGTTTATTTTCAATGCATTTGCAATGAGGAGTTTTATTTGCTGTTATGGTGTCATTTGCTGTTGGCTATTTGCCATGATGAGATAGTGTGGTGCGATAAAGGTTAAGATTGATTTAGGACGTTTCCAAAGTAATATTTCCAAGTCAAATTGTTCCTGAACATACCAGGTAAGTCTCCACAAAATCTATATGGTCAAATACATTCCTGATTGAACCTTGAAAGCCCTGTGCTTAATCAGCACCATACTGCAGCTTCTAATCAATGCAAGGTGGGTGGGGTGTGTGTGTAGGGGGTTGGTGGCCTGCCTGACAAATTGCAAACGATGAGTTATGTGAGTTGAGCCTGAGCTTCAGAAATACCTCACAGTGTCTCGGCTGCCTGACACACTTCACTCATGAATTAGGCAGCTGACATTGCAGAGCTCTTGGGAGAAAAGTTCCTGGTAGGATGTCAAGAGTTTGCATCAGGTATTTGTTCATGCAGATGCTGATAAAAGCTTCTCCCCTTGTCTCTGTGACTGTACTTTAATGCCTTTAATGTGGGGTGTGTATTCATACTTAAATGCAGTGACCTGTCAACGACTGCAAGAACTTGCATCGTGAGCAGAAAAGGGATCGTGTTGGCTGCTTGTGTCCTGTTGTCTTCCTCAGAGATTTTGACACTTTGATCAAGTTGTGCACTTTTGTAAAAGGCAAAAGGCAGATACAGCGATGACCATGTCACCTCATTCAGTCACTGTCCTGGGTCAGCACAGAGTTCCATGATTAAGAAACTGGGGCACCCATGTTGCAGAACACCCCTAATGTGCCCGTGAGACTCAGGCCACATCAACTATTTATGCTCTGCAGACCACAACCTCATTATACAGTTTGTACTCATTAAGCAGTATTGTACATTGATCCTCTTTCATTTGTCGGATGTGTACTTGTTTGTATATTAATTAAACACTGCCAGGTTTTTTTTGTAAAGCTTCAGTCTGTGTACGCTCAATACAGCAGCAAGGAAATCGGGTCAATTATTGAAATGATTCCATAATTCCATAATTTTGGGGGAAAGATTAGTGGTATTATCGGAAAATAGGAGTTGTAGTAGAAGAAAAAGTTCCCAGCTGATCAAGAAATGATGTTGTCGATTGAAGAGCATTGACGAGTTAACTGCACCTTTGCTGTTCATCATCCCCTCATCACTGCAGGCTAATTGGGGCTGTTAATCACAATCTAATTCAGATTTTTCAGCAACCTTACAACAATTGCAACCACATTTGCTCTGAATTGCTCTGAATCCTTCAGATCGGCACAATAATCTGCACAGTCATTTAAGAGTCGAATCTTTATGAGTAATTGTTGATGGAGATATGGATGGATTTTCATTTAACATTATTGTGATTATTGTGATAGATGAATGTTGGGGGGGGTGCACTTCATGTAGGCACCAGGGCACCAGGGATGGAGGTAATTTCAAAAATATATTCTGATGGATCATCATGACATTTGGAAAAGACATTCATGTAATGATATTGTTGGCTGAGCTACATCTGATGTCATTATTAGTTCACAATTCATCAGTTGTATTAGAAAATAAAGTTAATGTGTAAACTGGGATAGTTATTGATTGCTGTTGCCATTCATCCTGTCCATAATAGATATGAATGCATTCCAGTGGGGGACATGAGGCATGATTCCCTCTCAGAGTTCTTTTTGTAAAAAAAAAAAAACATTCTGATAAAGGTTATAGTTGTGTTTAGATTGAAACCTGGTGCGCTGACACATTCAAGCACAGAGGAGCTCAGATAAGTAGACAATCAGGTATCACAGTCCGATCACAGCGGGAAAAGCAGGATCAAAGAGGTGGGAATTTAAAGCATTAAATTACCTAAAATCAGTTAAATGTTAAAGAGACATGATATTGCTGTGTTATGGTTGTGTCAGATTAGGTTGAACAATCGTGCCTCTCAGAATCTGCACAATAAACGTATGTATCATATTGTATCAGCAAGTTTGCAGTTTCTTTCATAACTACCAGACATTTATGATTAAAACCAGCTGGTTCATGTATTCTCCCAGTCATAAAATTGTCTCCATAGGTGACTTGTGGTGCAGTTGAACTAAAAGATGTGTTTGTTTCTGAACCCTGTATGAAAAGAAGCTGGTGTTGGTAGAGTTAGACCTAATGTTTTACATTTCTCCATCGGTGCATTTAACCGTCTGCATTGGAAAAGTCCATCCTATTTGAACCACTTTGCGTAAAACCTGATGGAGAATCACAACGTCAAAGATGTTCTAGTCGTCGGCTGAAGTACAATATTCTGAGGAGGGATTAGTAAAAGTTCACAACTTTGCTGTCCTAGTATTTATCCGATGCAGAAATCTGCAAAAATATTTTCAAGGAATGGAAATAAATAAGTAAAGAGACATAATAAAAAGGAGAGCAGCAAACACTGGCGTGTTCAGCAGTGTAAATGTTTTCATGTGTGCAGTAATGTCTCCACAGCGAATATTATGGGACATTTACAAAACTAAAATGTTCCTACTAACGTGACAGGTTTTCTTTGTCTGTTTCGAGTTGAAGACCAAAGGTACAAAACTTTTGAGTAGTGACACAGTGATCCGCGCCGGCGTTCTATAAATCAGAGCCACCTCCATGTTTGAAATGTGTCGGATTATATGATGCACATGCTCTTCCACTCGCACATGAATAATCACACGCTATGTCAACCACGAGAGAGGGAGAGAGAGAGAGAGCCTGAGAAAAGGTTGGTAGGTGCAATGTACAATTGAAGAGGACAACAAGGTTAATTCATTCCTTTACTGCGGCTCTCATTTTTGTTCAGCGGGATCTTCTGAGAACTGTTGAATCATGAGCATCATCAAGGACGTAAATGCTTTCGAAAACTTTAATGCGGAGTGTTTTTTTTTTTTTTTACTCTGCTCATCAAACATGATGCAAACACTCCACTTAACAATCTTTCTTTACAATCTGAGATAGAGCTGGAAAGGAGAGAAAAAAAAGGCCAATTTACCGTGAAAGTTCCTATTCTGTAGGTAAAAGGTGACGTGATTGGTTGTTGCCATAGTGGGCATTGGGCCGTTCAGGTTGTTGGCAACAGACCAAGAAGAAGGCCAAGATGGTGAGCAATGGTGCAGAGGAACTCTTTCTTTTTAGTTACCTTCACTGTAGAACAGTTTTCCTCGCGCACACGTGAATATGTTGAATTTCATGGGTCAGTCTCCTAAGGAAACAGTCTTAATTAGATTCAGCTGTAATTGCATTGTTTCTAGTACGACATGTTTACATGGTTTCACTGCTCCGCTGTCCTCATCAGCTCTCTCTGTCCTGCAAGGCAGAAATGCTTTCTCAGCTCTCTTGCACACTGTGTTCCACCCAAAAAGCCATTACTCTACTGTCCTCTGTACCAGGAGGGAGCTGCTAAACAGGAAAAGCTTGGGTTTTTTCCTTGGGCTAATTATACTTTAATCTCAAGTTAACTGGCCTTAGGAGCTAAGGGGTCAAGGGGGTATGGTGGTCCGTGCTCTACCTCCTCTAAGTCCTTAATGCGGCGTCTCAATATAGATTTGTTTGTTATGCATCTCTTGTGTTAAAGCCTCCAGAAAGCAATATGTTAACAAAGAGGCAGCGGATTAAACAGAGCAACCTTCCAGTAGTGTTGTTAACAATGATACAGTGATCTCAGCTGCAAAAAAGTGAACTAAATTTGTATTTGGTGCAGTGTTAAGATGACTAAGAAGATCATGTACAGTGACATAGCATTATTTCTTTAAATTGCTGGTCTTGAAAGGGGAACCTCAAAATGCAGATATGCCGCAAATTTGGATTTCTCTGCAGTCTGTGGGCGGGGCTTAAGGGGATGACGATAAGTGCTGCGTCACCAAACTGGTTATGCACACGACAACGGTGATGTTTGAATCAGCTCTGGTGTCAGCAGTGAACCACCTGGACTCTACTTTAAAAGGGTCCATTCCCGTTCCATGGCCATTTACTCTTTTCTTCCCTCTCATATTGTCACGTAGTTTGTTGCTCTGATTGGTCATGGTGATATCCAATCGCATGCAGTGGTATTTTCACATGCACCCCTTGTTGTCGGCCCTTGAGCTCACTTGTTGACAGACTCCACATCTTTCCAGATAAGGGTAGACCTGTGATGTGTTGAATTCATGTGGATGTCTCTGAATGACTCAGTGTTGAGTAGATCAATAGGTCTTTGGTCAGCTTTTGGTTGTTGATCTTGCAGTTTTATCCACACTGGGGCCCATGTCACACCAAGTCCCTCAGTTATATGATCTACTCTGACTTTTATCCCTGCTACAATGCCTACGAGTGAGCTCTTCCCCTCCTTCCCCTCCCTCCGACACAGATTGAAGATGCATCTCTGCATGCCTCAAAGACATTAGTGCTTGGATGTCTTTGCACCACCTCAAGTTCCCTGTTTGATAAAAGTGAGCTTCTCCTTCTCCTTCCTGCCATGATCTGACAGACCTCCCTATCTCCAAACATTGATGTCCCACTCATCATGACAATCGATAGCGGCAGCCTGCTCCATTCTTTTCACCCAGTTACGACATCAAAATGATGTTATCGTCATGTTCAGGGAAGCTGCACAACTCCTGGTGCAGGAACTTCCTCTCTCACCTGGACGACTGGAACGTCCCCCGAGCTGGGCTAGAAGCTTCCTGCCTCTGTTTCCAGAGCAGCACATTCAGAAAGCTGCTGTCTGCCCTTCATGTGTTTCACCAACCTACACTCCTGCTCCTTTGCACCCATGGGCAGTACTTCAGACCGCTGTCTTTGGTCGCACAATGTCCTCCTCAACCCTCCAGCACAAGTCCCTGTTGTGACTCCTCTCATCTCGGGAACCACAATGGTGTAATGAAGTCCTTGCTTCTGTCAAGACAAAGGGAAATACATCTTCAGTCCTGATACATTCCCTCTACGCAGAAAATCTTTTTTTTTTCTTTCACATTTCACATAATAGTACCAGTGTTGACCGTGTAGACAAAATGTTATATTCTCAGTTGCTCTGGACAAAAGCATCTTTAAGCTGCTGATGTCATTTAAAGGGTAAAAGATGACACTTATGTTCATTTATAAGACCCCAAAACAACATTAGATGAATAATGTACTATCAAACCCTGTGTTCAAAGCCTGGTGTATTGTATTCTCACAGTTTGTTGTCCATGAACTCCACCTTAATTGTCCTGCTGCCTCAAACAGATGTGGTTCAATTGGTCAGTGAAAATAGTCTCGTCCTGTTGGGTGATAATTGAAAACAATATGTATATGTTTGAATATTTTATATCTATTTTTGAGCTAGAGGGTGAATGGCCAAGACGAATGAGGAAATTTGTAGAAATGAATTAAAGCCGTGAACAGACAACAGCCTTGCATAAAACATAACCACCTAATTTAAAAAATGCATAGTACTCAGAGCAGAAAGTTTCATTTGGCTCAGCTTGTGCTGCAGTGTCTTCTGGGAAGGTACTGCGGCAGACAAACAAGTGCACATGTTTGTTAGAAGTGATAACTCTATTTTCACTGTTTATTGTGTTTGTCCGAAAAATTGTTGAAAACTTCTGGACTTTAAGTATTAATCTTTATCCAATAAATCGTTTGATGGATTGTTGGGATTTGTTTGCAACAGACAACAGATCCTGCTTCGTAATTTTGATTGACCTATACAGAGTTTTGAACTGTTGTTGATCCTGCTTTAATAAGTGCTAATAATTGAAAGCCATCTGCAGTGAAAGGCCAAAAAAAAAGATAGAAGGGGCTGAAATGGATCAATTTATTGACGGGGCTCCATGACCATCAATACCATCTCTCCACCCTCAGCTGGCCATAGGCGACCATTGATCAGGGCTGGATGAAGGTTGAATGGGTGGATTAGGGTGATTTCACAGATTGGTTCATTGCTAATTGAGCGTTTTTCTTAAAGACACAGTGCCTGGAGAGAAGACGTCTCCTACAGGTCATCAGTGGGGTTATGATTTGCCAATTACTTGCTGTAACAGCTGCATGGGTGAAGCTTCAGAGAGGTGGAGTAAGACAGGATGATAACGTGCCAAAACAAATATGTTGTATTATAAATTGATTTCCTATTGAAATTGCTGCCCTAATTGCTGCTCTATGGCATTTCACCAAATGTGTTGTATGCCGAAGTTTTGTAGGTCACAGCAAATATGTTTTTTTTCTCTTGAAATGAGTTTGGTGTGAACTTTTCTGCTTTTAATTAACGTTTGCTTCAGTGAATTGGACGACAGGACTATTTCTCAATATTGTGCTATGACTGGCTCTTTCTGTTAAGTCATTTGTTTTCTGTCTTTTCTAAAGGTCATCCTCATTTTGTGATTTGTTCCCTGCTAGTTTGCATTAAAAGTTACACATCAGGGTGACGGTACTCCTCGTTTATGAAAAGCTCGTAAAAGTAGGGTCGTATTTTCACTAATTCATCAGTGAGTTTACTCTGAGCATGTTTCTGTTGAAACCCAGAGCATCCCTCTCGCCGTTGTTGACACGTTGACCCAATTATGACCGGCTAAAATAGACACACTTGAATGTGCATTTGGCAGCGTGTGACAGGACAACCCCCTGAACCCGTGTCAGCGACGGTGAACTGTGTGCATCATCATTTTTGGGTTTAGATTATCAAAGAGCCCTGAGAGACCGTTGAGGAGATTGAGTCTCTTTTTTCTGTCAGCAAACTGTAGCTCTCCATCATGGGGGAGCTGAGGATTGGTCACAGGGGAGCATGGCGGTCAATGCGGCTTTGAGCCACATATTGAAGCTGTGGATGGTTGCAAATGACTTCACTAAGCTCTGGCTGTGTGAAGTTTCATTGTGGGTAATGAGGAGGCCAGTTCAGCATAGCAGTGGTTGAAAATGTTCCCAAAGATGAAGACACGATGAAGGAGACATCCACCCCACAGGGGAGGAGAGGGAAATTGATATTTTATTATTATTAAATAATGATTATATAATTGTTTTTTTTTTCCTCTCTCTCTCTCTCTCTCTCTCTCTCTGTCTCTCTCTGTCTCTCTCTCTCTCACACACACACACACACACACAGAAGAACACAGGTTTAATCAACTGTTTTCGCTATAATTCTGGTCAAAATAACACAAAACCGTGGAGTATAATTCATCCACAATCATCTTCTTACAACCCTACAAATCTTACTGACTTTAAGGCCTTTTTCCACCCCCCCATCTGCTTATCTGTAAATAAACACTGAAATATCTTAATAAATAAGTTCTGAAAAATACACTAATTGACACAAAGACACTAATTGAATTTCTTACAGTAGGAATGCAAAAGTGTTTATGTGGCCCGAGGACAAAACATATTGATACAAAACCAGGTGAGAAGCAGATAGAGATGCACACACTCTTCACTGGTAGCTGGAGTTTATCAGATGTATCTGTTGTTGTTTTCCTTTTATTGTTCAATTTTAAACCACCGAGTATCACAGAGCCTGCTTTAAGATTAGATTATTTCATTTGACGAAAACAGCCGGCGTTATCGTTGCTTTTTATCTTTGCAGAAATTGCAGTGAGTGAAGTAGTGGTTCTGTGGTCTGATTGAGTCGCTGCAGCTACAAACTTAGTGTTTTTCATGTGTGCTGCACAGTACGTCATATCCACCCTCCTGCATCCACGTAATTGTGTCTGCACAACATCCTGGTCTGTCTAAGCTCACTGTGTGACAGCTCTCCACTGCAAAACTGATGTGGTGACATTCATCAGTGCCAGAGAACTATTGTTGAACTAACGATATCCAGTTTTTATGGATTTTCTGCCACTGTCAATTGCTGCTCATGAGAAACAGCCGCCGCACACTGAACACAAAACCCGCACATACACACAAAAGCAAAATGTACATTCACATGCCGCACTTACGCAATTTAGCGATCAAAGCTGTCCTAATCTTCGTTTCCAACGTGACCTGCAGCTACAGAAAATGTCCGAGCTCAAGCACAGTCAGTGCTGACTCATTGTTTGATGTTCTGAATTATCTCTGTTCAGTCCTGACGATTATCAGATAGAAGCATCTACCTGTCTGTGCTGAAATGTAATTAGTTGGACGTGTAATTAGTTGGATGAAGTGAGTGCAGGTTTGGAGTCTTCCAGTGCAGGAAGGTGATGACGTTGGAATGAAATAACATTTGTGGAACATGTAATAATAGCAGTGATGAAGAGGAGGATGTTATTTTGTCTAATTTCATGTGTTCCTCTCAGTTAAGACGGCTGCGGTGATAATAAACGTGCTTGTTTCTTCTTTTCTGCCTCACACAGATATCCTGAGGGCCGTTCACAGGGTGTCACTCTGCACCGTCTGTAAAAGGTAAAACTGTAAAACTGATTTTTCTTTTTATCAAGGTCCTGTAAATGTTGCTGAAATATACTAGTGAGAAATCAACACATGTTCGTGTTTCTTATCTGAAGTCTGTATGTGTGCGTTGCTATGGAGTTTAAATTAGAAATATTTTCGAGAGGGAAATTTAGTTTTCAATAAAGCGTGTTTTAATTAAAAAGAAATATCAATAGATTTGTGATTAGAATTTGACCAAAACTTATTTAAAAAATATTAATACTCTTCTTTTCTTCATGTAGTGAAAAAGACAGACAGCGTATATATATATATATATGTGTGTGTGTGTGTGTGTGTGTGTGTGTGTGTGTGTGTGTGTGTGTGTGTGTGTGTGTGTGTGTGTATATATATATATATATATATATATAGCCGATATTTGTCCCTGCTGCTGCCTTTACATTTGGATCTAACCAGATTTAGGTACCGACTGACATTATCAGCATGCATTTGCATGTAGGAGAGAATTAATTTTTCAAGAGCTCTTTTCTCATGACATGCATTTAGCCAACGTTGGTTCTCCACAGGTATTAACAGCGTCTCCCCCTTGAATGTTGAATCATTCACATTGTATGAAATCCTGACATTAGTCCCGGTTCTTCTGCATTATGACACATTTTAAAATGCTGCTTGTCAGCTCTTTGTTTCTCTATAAGAGTCACACTAATCCTACATTGTACTTCCTGTGATAAGAAGTAGGATGTAGGATGTATTTCAGATCTAAGTTTTTCACTTATGGTTTAAAGACACTTGTCATTGGAAATGTATTTCCAATGTTTGTTTGTGTTTGACAGTTGAATTATTTACGTATTTACATTTTATCAATTTATGTTTTATGTATATGTATACTCACACATACACACACACACATACATATATACACACACATCACACTGTGACTGTGACTGAGCTGTCTCAATGTGTAAAAATTAAAAAGAAAATAAGTTATTTTTAAAAACAAATATTTACATAGCTGTTTTTTTTCTTTTTAATCAGCCTTGTATAGTATAATTGTACACAGTGTGCAATCTGCTGCTGTGTTTCCCTCACATTTTCTTTCTAGTCGCTGATTGGTTGATTGGGTCACCTGGGTATCTGACACAGGAAGTGTGGTTGTAAACATTGATTTGAGAAGTTTGGACCAGTAACGTGCTGCAGAGAAGGAGGTTTTCTCTCATCAGGAATGATCCAACCACTGATAGTCACCTGCCACGTTCCAGTAGGAAAGGTTTTTTTTTTTTTTTTATTGATTTCCACTGCTTCTGTGATTCCCTAAGTACGGAGTGAGGAGGATGATGGGGGTCTGTGGGGTTTCACCCGATGCCCTGCTGCTGTGGCTCAACCTGCTCAGCCTCATCTCGCTGGCGGCGCCCCTCAACCCGGACGACCCCAACGTGTGCAGTCACTGGGAGAGGTCAGTCGGCTCAAAGTGCCCCAGTCTACTAATGGACTCCTGCTACAAATCAAGGAGGAGGAGTTTGCCAATAACAAAAAAAAAGTAAAAGGGAAAAGGTTTAGTGTTGGGGACAGACTAAGACTGTAAATCCAGAATGATGCTAATGTGACTGCTTGAGTGGTCTCAGCACTCACTGCTCCGCTGAGTAAAAGCACTCTGTCATTTGTGATGAGAGAAATGCAGAGTGCAGGTGCTGTGATCGATAATCGCTCTGTGTAATCAGTAGGAATTGTGGAAATGGATATTACCCATGATGACTATTGCAGTTTTCACTTCTTACTGAAGGTTACACTCAGGGGAAATACATGAGGAACAAAGTGTGTGTGTGTCACCAGAATATGAAGCAAGGCCAGACAGCAGGGGTGTTGTAACAGAATTAAAAAACCCTCCATCCAACTTTTAACCGGATTGAATAACTGAATGCTAAGAGTTTGCGCTTTTCAACACTGCGAAGACTGAACTGACTGAAGCTATCATCACAAATAATCTATCACCTCCGCTATTTTGAAACCACCACAAGGACACGTCGTCTCTATGGTGGAATGAAGCTTTCACAACCTGATGATCTGTTTCAAAAGGAATGACGAACTACTTCATCGCGACGTTTTTCTTGAAATGTTTTTAATTTCCAATAAAACCTTGAAAGCTATAAATGGAACATGAACTGTTTTGTCAATTTGTGTCATTAAACTGGTAAAACTGCTCTCCCTCCTTCTAGCTATGCAGTGACTGTCCAGGAGTCGTACGCTCATCCCTTCGACCAGGTGTACTACACCCGCTGCACAGACATCCTCAACTGGTTCAAATGCACCAGACACAGGTAAACAAACACATCAGCAAACCTTTTATGCCCCACAATAAAATACAAGCACAGATAAATGTATTATTTTTATTATTATTATTATGATTTGGGGTTCAGCTAGATTTGCTTTGATTTCTTATCAGCTCTGCAGTGCACATTATAAAATAAAATGCATTTTTAAAAAGTTACGATCAAACAAAACCCTCCAAAATAGAACTCTCAACATTCAGACACATCTATAGCAGCCACGTTTTAAACAATTTAAAGTGTCAGACTCATCATTTAATTCAGAAAAACTGATTTAAAATGTCCTCAGGTATAAATTGGTCTTATTGCAGTAGCGTGATATCATTGGCCGAAAGTTCAAAGGTGCAAATGATGATCGTATTCTGTGCATCTGTTTCTGTAAATGAAGCTTCCATGCACGGGCCTCCTACCTCACACAGCGCAGCTCTGTCCGATGTGCTCCTTTTGATGAGCGACCGTCAGCGTATCGGCTTTAATGACCGCATTAAGCTTTATAGCCAGCGGTTTAGTTCCTCCAGCTAAGAGCACAGTCGTTGATCTTCAGCAAAAAAAAAAAAAATGTCAGAAAACATCAACGTCCTTGAGCGAGTGGGAGAAACTCCGTTGAACATCTAAATGTGGCTCGTCTTTAAGAAGAGTAATGACTTTATCACATTTTTATTATGTTTTTACAGGGTCTCATTCTGGACGGCACCATCTCGTGTGAATTGCATCAAATGTTTTTTTTTTTTCTTAAAGGAAGTGATAATATCTTAAAGAGGACCAGAATTGATGTACTGGTCTTTGTGGATAGCTCCAAAAACATTTGAAAGCAATTGTCACCTCCATTATGACCTGCCTAAGATTGATCTGTTAGTGAGTGTGTGTGTGTGTGTGTGTGTGTGTGTTCAGGATCAGCTATAAGACGGCCTACAGAAGAGGTGTGAGGACCATGTACAGGCGACGATCTCAGTGCTGCCCAGGCTTTTATGAGAGTGGAGACCTGTGTGTTCGTAAGTTGTTTTGACTCCTGTTCACTTCTCATGTAATACAGAACCACAACTCCGCTACAGTATTCCTAGTTGGTTTATAACCTGGAATATAAACGCCCTGCTATCTGACATACATCATCACAAGAAAATCCCAATAATCTATCACGTACAACACAGATGAGGAACATATTTCTTTATGCAAGACAGATGTCAGTGGCAGAGCAGAGTATTGCATTATTCACTGTGTAGGGGACAGGTCATACTCACAAGGTGAAGGGCTGGCGCCAGGTGGGAAGTACCAATCAGGGAAGGAGTGATGACAAGAATTGATCTGAGGAGGTGGTCTGCACTGACATTGGAATGTAGGACACCGGACACAATCTACTGCGACCTTTCCAACAATACAGTTCTGGCACTTTTCTTTTTTTGCGTTTCCATTGGGGGTAGTACCTGTTACCTGCCGCTCTGACCGGGTTCCAAGGAGACTGAGCCGATACAGCCTGCTGGCTGCTGATTGGTCACTAAAGGCAGAGGGACGTCACTAGTGCTAGCGTCGACACAACAATTAACTGAGATACTTCTAATAACGGAGATGCAGCGACCGTTCGTTATTCCTCATTTCAGACTACTCCAAAATAAAATTGGGTTCATATTAAAAGACAAGTACAATACATTTCTGTAAAAAGATGAACTGCACATTTTTTGGATTTAATTATGTGTCATGAGGTTAACAATCCACATTTAATCAAGAATAACAATTGTTAGACTACAAAGTAAACACTTCAATAAATAAATCAGTGCACTTCGACTTACCACTCCTCTTCTCTGTGTGAAGTTTTTGATCAAGTGACAATCAAAAACACATTTCCTGTCAGACATCTGCACAATGTGGAATATTCCCACCACAGGGGAATGCCTGCATAACGTTCCTGCAAAAAAAAGAAAAGAAAAAAAGGAGAGATGTCATTTGAATTGTTATTGTCAAACTTTTTTCAATTCGATACACACGAGGGTGCAGGCCACTTAAGTTTGCAGTGTTTCTTTCAGAACAGTGATCAGTCATTATCTTCTCACTTGCACAGACTCTTGTCTATATGTGCTGTTAGAGCTGTCAAAGTCTAATCAATCTGGCTCTATTACACCGTGGATCCATCTGTTCTTAAAGTTTGAACACAGACAGCTTGGAAATCAATGTAAACAGAGAAAAACAACCTGCTAATTCCAGTCACTTTTCCAAACGGTGTCCTCTTGGGTCACTGAGTGCTCTGCCAAGCACATAATGCAAATGCTTCCTCTATTTTTTTCAATGTAAAGGCAAGAGATCTTCACACAGACATGAATAAAACATACTCAAAATAAACATTCTTTCTTTAATTTGTATTTAGTATTAATTTATAAAATAAAACATATAAACTATTACCTTTGTGTTATGGTTAAATATATAATATATATAATTTAATACTATTTATTTATTTAATTCATATTTAATATTAATTTATATATTATATATTAATTTAATAAAAAATATATAATATATGCACACACACACACACACACACACACACACAGTATATGTATGCATGTACGTAAATAATGTTCTTGCACCCAGTATGTAAAACATTAAAAAAAATAACAATAAAACCAAACAGTCGCAGAACCTTGTACAGATGAGTAATAATGCAGTGAGTCCAATTGCAGTTTCTTTCTGTTTACAGTTCTACAGCTTTTAATATGACTGAGTTGTGACGATTATTATTAGTGCTTGAAAACACATCGGTCTGACAGCGTAACTTAGAGTGAGTGAGCAGCAGCTTGACAGTGGCGACAGATTTTAACGAGTAAACAAATAAACAATATGACAATGATAATTGTATACATTTTGGTATTTAGGGATTTAAATGTTTTATATGACAGTACAGAAAATTTGTAAATTTGTAAATTTGTAAATTTGTGTAAAATTTGTAGTGGAGAATAACAATCTGTAATCAGTGTCAATGTAAGCTGCTAAAAATGTACTTGAGAAGCTGAAGCCCCACACACACACACACACACACACACACATGCAAGCGCACACACATACAGAATCCAGCAAAGGAAATCAATTATCTACTCTAGATGGTAAATTCTATAGAGCAGTGTCGCCTTTTCTTCTTGAATAGAGGAAGTGAATGGATTTGCCCTGAGGCTGGCTCTGTGTGTGTGTGTGTGTGTGTGTGTGTGTGTGTGTGTGTGTGTGTGTGTGTGTGTTGTGGAGGGGGGCGGGCGGTTGCTGTGTATTGTGTGTCTTTATTCAACATCTGCTAGTAAACAACTTTATTAGATTCCCCTGGAGGACCTGAACAAATACCCTCACTCTATTGTTTGACGCTGCTTCTACACACACACGCACACACACACACACACACACACACACACACACAGGCACACACACGCACAGGCACACTACAGTGGAGTAGTCTGAATGGCAGAAGCTAACTGATGGTAACCGCAAAGACGCTTGCTGGGTTTGCTCACGGTAACGTCTTCGGACAGGTCTTTTGTTGTACGATATGCTCACCACGAGTGATCTGAAAGGTTTCTCTTACTGAGGGAGATAGAAGGCGGGTCATTTGGTGAGAGGGCTTTTCTTCCTTTTTTCATTTCCCGTACGTATGTACAGGGTTCTGTTTACTAAATGCCACTGCAGATGTTCTGTTAAGCAAACACGTCTGCAGTTGATGGATATTATTGATTGGATATTACTTTTATATTTGGATCTGACAGTATAATTCTGCCTTCAATTGTCCCTTTTTTATATTCTGGGTCAGACTCATTGACCTCATTCAAACTCACTGCGCTGGAGCCGCTCTGGCTGTTAAACCTGAGCAGCATCCTCACCTCCCACCAGCACCACACACACACACACACACACACTTTCCTGCACCGTCACACCCCGACATAAATCACTGGCATTGTGTGATCATTTTTATTAGATGAAATAAACCAGTGACAATTAATAAATCAAATTTCTTATTTCTTAGTGATACAACGCAGTCAGATAATGTCATAAATAATTGCTACAACAATGTCCAGCCTAGTGAACTCTGCAGAATGTATGACCAAAGAAAAGGAGTAAACATAGCCATGTCAACATATGAAAATGATTCAAAAAAACATTTGTTTAATTGTGTTAAACCACAAAAGACAATCTGTTTCCAGCCAAGGGTCATTAACTCCTGGACCTGAGTGTCTCAAAACATCATCATTAGACAGATGTCTGACATATATCCGGAAGTGGCCATAATTGGAGCAGTTGTTTGTCAGTGGTTATAATTCAGTAGTCGATGTGTGCCTTGTGCATTGAGAGTCGAGTGACTGTGATGATGGTGGCTGATATGGATGTCAGACAAATATCCACTATATAATCATACACCAAATATCGAATGTATTTAATTCATCTGCAAAAAAAGTGGTATGTTATGAAATTATTTTACACAACACAAATACACACAAAAATGTCTGTGAGACACGTGATTTATGGTCAGAGCACAAGACACACATCAGCTACTGTATCAGTGAACATATCTCCACAGGTCCCGTCGAACGTCCGTGCGCTCTTTGCAGCAGGTATTTCAGCCTACAAGTTGGAATAGTTGGTCATTATTTAATTTGATCAGCCCATTACTGATGTAATCCTGTAGGTGAAGAATTATACACTGGCTCAAAGATTTCACGCCTCTCCTTTAGGATTCCAAAAGCATGTCTCGTTTTTATTCAAATCTGTGCTGGTGTTTGCCCGGGTTTTCATCTTCCTAAAATACATGGGCTGGCATGTAGAGAGAATTTCCCCACACACTGTTCTTCCCATTAACTTTAAGAAGGAACGCAAGGACCGGAAACGAGGGGGAAAAGGTGCAGTGAATGTGTTTGTTCAGTCCAAAGTAGGAACCAGTGATTCCAATGAGAACAGACAGAGGCATCAAAATGCTAGACGATGGATTTCACACCATAATCTGTTTGCTCTGGTGCTAATCAGA
>CAAKHB010007227.1:101252-112153 GCA_901007665.1 Aeoliscus strigatus | reverse complement strand
TGAGTCTTAATTCTCACATCACTACCTACTGATGTCACTGTCACATGTAATTCAACGCTCATGTAAAATTGTCAATCACATCATTTAATATCAGGTAAACATGCAGTATTTCTTCAAAAAGGAAGGAAACTAAGGATTTCGTAACGTTAATCAACATGTTGACTTGTCAACATGTTGATTAACTTGTCATGTACATGTTAATCAACATGTTGACAAGTACATTAACTTGTCATGTTTAGACTTTCTCTGTGAGTGAGGCTGCAGCTGAAAACAAGGCGAAAGGATTGTCAGCAAATGTACCTGAGCTAAAGAGCTTAGCCAGTGAAGTGTGAGCCTCAGCTGTCTTCTACTCCAAAACTCCAGAGCAGTAGAAGAACTTTGTTGCGCTGCTTGGCAATGTAAGCAACTCGGACAGAAGTGCCTTGAAGCGACAAGATGAGATGGTAAGAAGACAAGGAGGAGACATGAGACAGAGAGAGAGAGAAAAAAAGAAGTGGAATAAGACAAAAAAATGGTTGCTAAGCACTAATTATGTTGAAAGTTGTCCTTTAAAGATGTAGATAATGACGAGAAAGATTATCAAGAGTAAAAGGGATAAGATGAAGGGAAAGAATATTGCAGTGAAGCAGTCTAAGATGATAAAACTCCTTAAAGAATCAAACAAAGGCCACACAAGCTGCTACATGGACAATTTATAAAGTGAATAATTTCAATTTAAAGGGATTATGATCTGTGCCTTGACTTTCAAATGATCTTAATAGTATTAGGCTTTATGATTTTTAACTAATATATGCAAATGAGACATCAAATAGTGGTTGATCATTGGTGTATGAAGGAAACAACTCAAACCTCTCAGGCTTCACGCTGAAAAGATCAACGACATCTCTATCATTTTTCCAATGTTATTGTGTCTGTCTGCACAAAAAAAGTGTTCACGAGTAGATCTGGAGCTTTTTATTTGTTTCATATGTTTGTGTCTGGTTGTGTATGTGTGGCTGAGTGTGATTTTCGTTCTCTGTTTTATAGTAGCAGTGTTGCTTGTTGAAAGAGATGTGTTCGTGTCATGTCTTGTCAGGAAATGACCCCTGACCTCACTGGTTCATGGGGAACACATCTTAAACCCTTCTGCCTCAGGTGGGGTTGAGAAGAGTCAGAGAAGGACACACTTCAGGTTTCCTGTGAATTCAACGCTCCATCACTAATTTTAGCTGGTCACAAGTAATCATTTCCACAAGGAACACCATTTGTTGTCATGGAAACAGACGAGGCCCTCTACATCACATCAGAACTTGAAGCTTTTGAGCTCCTGTTTATGTCTCTGTTAATGAATGAACTTTGACAGCCAGGAGCTTATAAAACTTTTGTGGGGAATATTTGGTCCAGGTCAGTCCATTAGAGTTTTACTGATATTTCCCTTTCCCTGTTATTATTTCAAAATTACATGTTGTACCATGTAGTAGTAAAAAAAAAACATCTTATGGAACATGGTCCTTATCCTGGTGATGTACTTTTCCCAACACAGTCCCCTTCTTGTTTATTTCTCCGTTCTTGAAGGGCAAAGCTGGGATTAGCTGTCAGTAGCTGTCCGTTGGCCTGTTTGGTTGCTCTCTCATATACACAGATGAGCTAGAAACATGCTGGGGTCAAGACAAATGATCTCTGCAGATACGCTTCTTCAGGGGGAGAGTCACTGTTACCCCTCTCAGGCAGTTGGACTTAAGCAACATCTGCTGCTTGAAATGAATTTGTATGAAAAGTGTCATACAAATAAAGATGTGATTGACTGATACATAAATACAGTAATGCTACTTGACTGCAGTTGCCTACACGTCTTTGCTGCTTACAGTCTGAGTTTTATACAGTTTGTCTTGCTGGCATCTATGTTAGGAAAAGCCTGTCAAGGTGTGCAACATAATACAGCATGTACTTTCCCTCTGCTGTGATCGCTCTCTTCCCTTGTCTGGTTCTCCTGTGAGCCTCTGTGTCCTTATCTCCTGGTGCCACTCTCCAGCTCACATACAAATCCATACAGATCTGTTGGGCAGCAGCTCTGCCCCTGACTCCAGCTTTGGAGGCGCAGACTGTAGCAGGATCTACCGCAGGGGTGTTTTTGACTACTTTGTCAGGTTTTATTAATCTTTCGATAGTTTTCACCTTCATAGTGTCCCAGCCGTTTAAGGAACATGTACCATGATGCAAGTGATAAAAGTTGGCATGTGATGCTGATCAAACTGAAGGTTCGGTGTGAGACCTGATTGACTGCAGCTGCGGCTGCTGCGATGAACATTCCTCCATCCTATTCCTTTTAATTTTCCAGCGAGAGGTGAAGAAAATATGTTTTATTCCTGATATACCCACCAGAGAGGAATACACACAAATGTGCAGTAGTAAAAATTAGACGGAAGACAGGAGTATGACAAGGAAGAGTGAGAGGGAGCAAGACGTGATGCGGGTCTTGACCAGAAGACTGTTCAATCCCCATTGGTACATGAGCAGTGACTATGCACTCTTGAATGAGATGGGAAGGTCATCCATCCATTGGGAGACAAGAGGGGATAAAGTTGAGGCTGCCTGGAGGCAGTTCACCGTAGGAAAGAGGAACGAGGCCGATTGTAGGAGCTGATAGATTGCTTTAGGCTCCAGAAAGGACAAAAACCTCTGGGCACACTCTGAATTCCAAGGCACTGTCACCCTTGTTAATCCATGTTTAATCTGAAAGGTTGGCAAGTTTAATGACTTTTTTCAGATGCCTCACTGATATGTGAAAAGTCTCTGTAATACATCTACTAACGTATTGAAATGGATGAATGTGGACCTGAGCATTGCTGCAACCAAACAAGGGAGTTATTACAAAAAACTCACACCAAGTGGGTTTGGTTTGTAATGAAACGTTGAAATCCACTGACACAGACTGTGAAGTTGCTCTAGCTGCCACAAAGTGTCATAAGGCCGGTCAATCTTTCCTAAAAGTTCACTGCATCACTGAAATGCAACAAATGGACACGTACATGTGGCATGTACTGTGTATATGTGTACTCTGTACCTTATACGCAGCTTCTGCTTATAAAGTCTGAATATGTGTGTCAATGGGTGTGTGAATAAAAAAGACGTTTGATGTACAAGTAATAGATGTCCATAGACGTCCAATGTCCAGATCCCCGGTGGACAATCTTAAAAAGAGCTAAAAGAGTATGAATACTGGACACACACACACACACACACACACACACACACAATATAGCAGTTTGTTAATGTTTGTGTAATTTGTTTCCGTTGCTTCCAAGTGGCCAAAAAACTCATCAGTCCCATAATTAAACTTGAACCAGGAGGTTCAACCAGGTTTGTGTGTTGCCTCTCTGTCTATATATGCCCCTAAGTGAACCCACATTCCCCTTTAAGTTTGTTTCTTCTGTCTTTGTGGCTACAACAATCAGGCATCTACTTTTCCAAACTAGCATAGCTCCATATCTAGCTCCATAGCTAACATTTCTTGTTGCTTTCTTGTTTGCTTTTGCTTTTGAGGATGATAGTTTCATTCATACGATGGTTTATTTTTGCCTGGTCTCATTTTGAAAACTTAAGCAAAAGCCTCAGGAGTCTGGTTTCCCATGTTTATTATTTCTTTTTTTCAAATGTGACACGCTGGTGCATTATGTGTGATAGACAGCATCAAACGAGCGATCAATGCTGCCTTTAAAACCACATGTCCTGGAGGCAGTTTGAATGTCTCTCAGTTTACAAACAATTGACTTTGATTCCCAACTGCTGCGTGAGACACGCTTCTGAGACAACATTAACCGTTTATAACACACCTGCTACATTCACAAAAAAAAAAAACATCATGCTGCCTTTGTTTAATGTTGATGGCTGCACAAAGAAAGAGTCAGAGAAAAAAAAAATCAATCTTCATCTGCCTAAGTCACAAAGATGCCAGCGTATATCTAAAGCTGTTGCTCAGTCACATTAGTGTCCCTCATCTGAGCTCAGACACACAATTCCCACTGGCATTTGCTGCTGTCATGTTCATTAGGCAGTTGAAACCTGTTGAAGGGGGCGATACTGTGGGGTCAGGAGACATTAATCAGTTCCTCCAGTTCTTCAAACTTGTTAAAGGGAAGGTTTGTATTTCATGACAAAGGGCATCTTTTATACAAACTTATTGCAGTTAAACCGAATGAAAACAGGAGTGACGCTGCATGTTTCTGTGGCAAGACAAGACAGCTGATGAATATGAATGTGGAATATGAATGTGGAGGAAAATGTAAATGTGTGAACGTATGGAGAGGCAATGAACGTCTAGGGAAGGTGTGTGTGCGTCCCAAGGATGGGGTGGGATGAACATCAATGTCGATATCACACCGCTGTCCTTGTTCAAGAAGGACATGAGAGAGAGAGAGAGAGAGAGAGAGAGAGAGTGTGTTCAAGCCAAGACCGAACCTCCTCTGGATGCTCATCCTGGCGCTGCACTTAGGTCCTCAGTGATGATATGCTACACACAATGACAATACTTCACACCCACAAAGGTAACGAATGGACTAGCTCAACTGCCAAGTCCAATTAAAGGCTACAGCTGCATCAGCATGCCCCTTGTGTTCGGTCAGAGTCAATTTACCAACAAACTTTTAATCAACTCTCACCACAACCCCTCAGGACTTCTTTGCTCTATGCACTCCACTATTTAGGACTGCAGTGTCCATCCTCTGCTTCAGGGTGCTGCGATTCAGCTTGAAGCAAGTTTGTCTCGCCTTTTGAACAAGAAGAAATTCAATTATTGTTAATTTACACTGAGAAAAACCCTTTCAAGTCATGCTGAAGTAGAAGCTTCTTGGAAGATTTCTGGGGTTATAAGCACATAGAAAACGCTTTCTTTTGATACTGATAAGTAATTCTTGTGTGCGCCGGCTCAGAAAACATCATTATTTGATGTGAGAAATAATGTTAACACACACACAGTGAGTGAGATTTGGACAAAAAAAGCTGCTGGTTCAGTTCATTCATCTTTTCTGTGTCCAAAGCACTGAGATATTTCTGGGTCAATACAATTGAGTGAAACCATCAACTTATCACCCTTCATTTAAATACAAACACATCCTTACATGCTAATTACCCTAAAGTCCTTGCTGTTTAAAATTCAAACATCTAGATTACCCATCCTTGTATGCAAAAAAACCCCTGTATACTGTGAAAAGACTAAAGATTTAATGATCTTTCCTTTTTCTCAAATACGTGACTTGTTTGCAAACAATGAAAACGAGGTTTGTCACTTTGCGGTGAGACAAGCCAGGAGCGCTAAAATAAACTGCTTCAGAGAGGCTCTGGACCTGGAAGCTGCACTGAAGATATGAAGATGGGAAAAATAGATGCTACTTTTTTGGTCTCCTTTTTTTTTTTTAACTTGAAGAGAATCCAATAAACTAAAACTTTAAGAGCATTTTTTTGTAGAATTTACTTCTGTTCTCTGCCTTGCCCTGTGTTTTATGGGGGAGCTGTTTCCCCATATGACATACTCTTCCTCTGAAAGTTGGATATTAATTAGAAACTAAATTCCTCTTTAGTTACACAGTGAAATAATCCTTTATCTTGTTTACAGTCAGAAACATTTTCCCTCTTTTGTACCATGTTACTATCTAAGCGGAAGAACTTAGAACGCGACATCCCCGATCTTTGCATGGTGAGTTAGACTGGTGGGTTCAAGCAGTTCAAGCTACCTGAACTTAATTCGAAAGAGGAAGACTTTTCTTCAAATGTAGATCGTTAATGAATGTGAGCGTTTTGTGATACTGTGCGGATCAGTTTCTGATTTTCAGCAGCCAGCAACACGGTTCAGCATGACCTTAAAAAAAAAAAAAGCCATCCCACTTTTCTTTCCTCAGAAATTGCATCGTCTAGTTGTTTTTAATCTCTGAACAATGTGGAGTTAAGAGAGAACACCGATCTGTGTGCTGAGCATATACTTTTCTTGATGTAAGTGTTGCTGCTTTAGGAAAGAAGGAGTTAAACCTGCCATGTTAACAAGAAAATGGGCAGTAACTTAAACAAAACAAGTGCAGTCACATACACTGTAATGTGGCAGTGGTCGGGGGGGGCCTTTAGGGCCTTTGGGAGATAGAAGCTGAAACAGCTAGCAGACCATTTCTCTTCAAATGTGGATGGAAGGGAGTCCCAGAATAGAAAGCATGATGCAGGTCTCAGAGTTGGATTTAAAATATATTTGTCACCTAACAAGGCTCTGTTGACAACTATGTACTGTATGTCGACGTGCTTGTACACACTTTGGAAATAATTTGCCAGAAGTTGTCCACATGAGCAAAATGTGTAGCTGATGATGCCATGAACACATAGAAGAGTGGGTTAGTTTGAAAGAAAACCCATGCATAGTTTTGTGCTTTGTTGGCTTTTCCAGAAGGAGTGACCTCGGTAAACAACACTGCTGTTTTCCCATCAAACCTTTCCCTCTCTCTCAGTATGTCATCAATCTTATGTGTCCACAAGTGAAAGGAGAAAATGGACTGGCACCTCACCTCGGAAACCTTTTGATTACCCATTTCCTTCTAATGCCTCTTGAGCCCACACTGGCCAAACTTCATGACAGACAACCTATTAAGGAATATAACGACTTGCCCACTCTGCAGCGCCCTCCCTCCTACCCTCCGTCTCCTCCTCCTCAGTCTCAACATTTCTCCCCCTGCGCTCTGATTAATTTCCAAACTAACTTGTTTATCATCCACCGCCGGCTTTCAGCTGAAGTGGCCCAGCACAATAGATCCTTTCCTCACCACACGTCTGACTTCACTTTGACTTTGAAAACGGTCAGGAATTATTCATTGACTGTCCCACTCAGTGAAGAGGGACACAATCAGTCTTTTATTTCCTCATCCGCCTCTTCCTCAGTCATTTTACACTTCAAGCCGACTTGACCCTCCTTGAAGGGACTCGCGGTGCTGAGTGGGGATCCGTTCGGGAGCAGTGGAAGAAGAGCGGTCGGCGCGTGGAAGCAAAGCCGTGATGCTACTCATCAGAAACCCGACCAACAAGGGGTTAATTATAAGCCGCCAGATAAGACCATACTTGAATTCTCCCTTTGAGTACATGCTTTGAGAAAAAGCAACATTTTCAAACTGGAATGGTAGAATTCCACTTATCTCAAGAGGAGACAGCGAGACACACATTTGTATGTCTGGAGCTGCTCACCCGTCCGTGGTTAGCGATAGAAGAGCTGCACTTGTTCACCATGCGCTGTCCCCTTCGTCTCTCTCTGCAGCCCTTCAACTGGAGACTGTGACGACCACATGCAACCTGTTCTGTGTTTGCAGCTTGATGTGCTGCCGCCAAAACATCACGTCACGTTTACATGCCCAAGTGCCAAAATACTCTCTTGTAATTGCTTTCAATCAGTTACACAAAGCATAATCACCTGATCCTCTGTAGTAATATGCAGGGTTGACCCCAGGCAAATGGAGCCATCAGCTTATCTCAGACTGATGCCGAGTGGCTGCAAAATCAAGATCATTAAAACGCAATTACTACACAAGGAAACAAGGTGGACGATGAACTAAATGAGGCACAAAAACACTGAGAGATCTTCTGCTTCGTCTCATGTGTCGCTGGTCCGCGAACCTGTTGACCAACGCTAATGACAGTGATTACCGACAACTCAGTGTGAAATAGCTGTGCAAAGATGTCCAGTTCAGTTTGTTTTGATCGGTAAATGTGCCCATTCTTGCATGTCTTGCCATAACTTATGTGGAAAGATCTGAACGATCTATCTGCAGACGCGCACACAGTCATTGGGTCCATCAGTAAACTGTCACAGTCATAGTAAACTAACACTTTGTTCCTGACCTGAACTGTGTCATCCATCTGCCCTGTCCTCATTCCCACCCCACTCTCCCGCCCCCATCGACCCACGTCCCACACAGCCTGAAATATGCTGCCACTAATTACAATTATTAATTGAAAATAGGAAATCAATGGCTTTGAATTAAACACAACCGTGCATGTTTGTATATGGGTCAGCTGTCTCCTAATCACTCAGCCTTACTTGACATATCTATTGAGAGGCAATTCAAAGTACCGAACTTTGCAGGCAATTCAGAGCTGTTATCTGTGACTTTCATTTGTTCTGGGGGAAAACAGGGTTTATTTTCAGCCTGCTGCTCCTTTTATTAAGTATTGTTTACTCATTTGTCAAGGACACGCACAGTGGCGGTCTAACAGTGTCTTACTCATGCAACCGAGGCATCCTGGAATGAAGTGGAGCATTGGTGGGGAAATCTAGTGGATGGTGGAAATATAAATGTACGATATGTCTCCTCACTACTTTCCAGAGGCACAATTCGTTTTTTCGATGAGCCTGTGGGACTTTTCAGTAACGGTCTGGCTGTGATTGGCACCAAATGAACCTAATGAAATCCACACAAACAATACTGATTCTGCCAATGTTTCCAAGGAAATTGTATCCACACTGGTTATGACCGCAGCAAATGCCATTTGTTTGGAATAAATATGAGAGAGCACTTGTTAATAATGGATTATAT
The DNA here is from genome assembly GCA_901007665.1 of Aeoliscus strigatus. Lineage (NCBI taxonomy): Eukaryota > Metazoa > Chordata > Actinopteri > Syngnathiformes > Centriscidae > Aeoliscus > Aeoliscus strigatus. Next base: position 103,616 of record CAAKHB010007227.1, on the reverse strand, counting down.
AAGCCGTCTGCCTGCAGTAAAATCTAAACACTAAACCAGTGACAGCTTAATACCAAAGGTGTATTATCTTTAGATTACTCTTCCCCAAAATATCCTCACAAACACAGATAGCTGCTGAGAGAAAGACAGAGGAGAGAGGACTCATTGACTCCCAGCATCTCAACTGAGAGAATTTTTAAAGTCTTAAAGTTTGATGACAGATAAAGAACAATTCTCAATTATTTATTCATCCCGGCAGCGAGGCACTTCTGCATAGTTCAGACATTTCAGAGAATATATGGGCATATGTCATGCTCTGAATGAAGCACCAGCGATGCACCCTGCTGTTTGTGTGACATACATGAGTTTACATGCATCTGGATGATGATAAAGTATGTCACAGGCTTGTCCTAAAAGTTGTGATATCATGTTTTTACATAAGTGTAAATTGTAGAAGCATTAGATGCCAACAAGCTGTTTCAGCAGTCGTCAGGCACAATCAACTGAAAACCAGTGAAATAAGTAATATTCAAGAGTCATGTCACTGTAAACAAGTCATTTCTTTAAATGAGACAATAATGTGACATAACTGAAAATTCTTTGCTGGGCGGAACGCTGGTTAAAACCTCCACACTGAAAGGATCAAATGCAGCTGTGCTGTTGTTGCAGCCAATTTTCAAAATTTTCAAGTACTACCTTGGAAGTTAGTTCACATCAGTTAAACTGAACCTGTCAGTTTTTGTTCACGTGATAGCACATCATCTGTTCTCATTCAGTCTGGCTGTGATTGATCAAAACAAAACCTTTTGTCTGAAACGCCCTCTAGCAGCCCTTTGGTAGTCAACAATCAATTTTTGCCTATAGCATGGTGTTTTTACTTGTCAACCACTCTAATTCTGATTCAGTCAGCTGTAAACCTAAATCAGGAGGGTCAAAGACCACTCAGAAACATGCACAATTATTTCTGTGCGTGGAGACTTCTGAATGTGCGCCTCTGTAGGATTCCACATGCTGCGACCTCGTGTTCTGCCCTTTGCATTGACCGATGAACATAAGCAATTTGATTTACAGAACATATTCATGCAGATGTCTGGTCGGCAGACAAATGAGCTGGAGATGTTTTCAGTGCTCATTCAATACTCAGCCACTTCCATTAGCTGGATGTAGTTGATGAGTTGACTTTGACACTTGTTAACCAGTTATTCATGCAGGTTACACTTTGACAGAACATCATTGGAATTTTTCACATGATCCAAATACTGAAGCTCCTACAGTTTTACAGTCTAGATTAAAATGGGAGCAGACCCCAGTTAACAGAAACACTATCCAGCCATGGGTGACATTTACTCTTAGTCTGTGAAATGGGGAGTAATCTGGACCAAACTAGACAATTAATTTATTGGTTTGGGGAAAACAGCAAAAACAGCAACAAAATCTTCTTCAGTCTTTCTTGATCAGGGAACTCAAAAACAGCCGCAACAAAAATCTTCTTTCAACCACAAACAGAGAAGTAACAAGTAGTAAAGGACATTACCAATGGGACAAACTGGGGGCAGGAACAGGCAGAATCAACAGCGGGAGACAAGAGCCAGCGAGACATGCAAACATGAGGAACAATCTGGCAAAGAGGAGAGGGGCATGGGAAGCTTTATCACCACTTGTGATGAACAGGTGTGGGTGGTTGAGGCTGACCAGGGTGAAGATTGGCTGGGAGTGGCGAGGGGTGATGCGTTCAGGGAAGAAGGGAGAAACTGGTGACGGCAGGCAAACCATGACAGTCTGTCAAACTTACAGAGAATTACCTTTTGCCAATAATACCTGATGGGACTTGCTGCCACAGACGTTTTCATTTTAATCGGCGAAATCCATGTTCAGCAGGTTACAAGTCTTTGAACTCTTCCTTTAATCACAATCCTTTATGGTCAATGGACACAACGCAGCTAAACTGTGTGCAGCATTCTCATGAGAATGCAAGTGTTAGTAAAAACCCACATAAAAATAGGATGCAATACAAGACAAAAGCACAAAAAGCTTACCAAAAAAGATAAGACAAAAGATATTGACATTATTTACGATAGAATATATCTCAATGTCTCTCTCATGCACACCGTGAAGGTTTTTGTTCTGCAAAACAGATGTGAGCACCTGCAGGCCAAACAAAAGTCAAACAAAATGTATTCAAGTAAAAAAGACAGGGAGGCAATTTCCCATTTTATTCTCTGCTGGTGTAAAAAAATGTGCCTGGATCGTCCCTCATATATTTCTATGTGTGTGTAAGATGCTCCGCTGTTCTGGATCACATGCAGTAAAAATTCATAGACAACACTCATTTCAATTATCAGTGATACAGAATCACTGAAATGCTGAAACTGCATATTAAAACAG
>CAAKHB010007227.1:74935-101232 GCA_901007665.1 Aeoliscus strigatus | reverse complement strand
TAGTAAAAACCCACATAAAAATAGGATGCAATACAAGACAAAAGCACAAAAAGCTTACCAAAAAAGATAAGACAAAAGATATTGACATTATTTACGACAGAATATATCTCAATGTCTCTCTCATGCACACCGTGCAAACAGATGTGAGCACCTGCAGGCCAAACAAAAGTCAAACAAAATGTATTCTATGTGTGTGTAAGATGCGCCGCTGTTCTGGATCACATGCAGTAAAAATTCATAGACAACACTCATTTCAATTATCAGTGATACAGAATCACTGAAATGCTGAAACTGCATATTAAAACAGCACATAACAGTTTTTTTCTGGGAGAGAAACAATAGACTTTTACCTGATAATGAAAAGTGAAAAATTATGACATTTACGTAAGACTTTCTTTGAGTTAAATAGCTGACAAAACAGCACTCACACTGAGCAGCAGTTTTAATGTTTTAATGATGAAATCAATCAAACCCTACACAATTTGTATGGTTTCAAACACTAAGAAGCCTGCATAATACACTTGACCATTACTGCAGAACAATAGCACCTCTAACTATGAGCTATTCATAATCATATGAATTGGAACTACATTTGAATATTCTTACTGTTCTTGTTGTTCCTGTACTCTGACAGCACAGAGCTGCACCAAGGCCACATTCCACTCTGCAATTATATGCAGACCTGTGGGTGAGACCCATTATGTATTATTGGACATCTCCTTTATATACCTTTATGTCCATGGAAATGTTCCTAGGCTGATGAAAATCCTGATCTGTGACCAAAGCCAAAGTCCAACATGATCACACCACCTCATTGTTCAGTTCATCAGCTGCTATTTTGAAAACAAAAAGCAGGAAACTGGGGTGTTTCAACTGAAGCAGTCATTAACCTTCAAGTACTTCCTGTGAAACATTACTCATAACCTTTTTGAGAGTGTGAATTAAGTTGTGTTTTTTCCTTTAATAGGGGATGTAGACCTTCAAGTGATTTTACATTTAGACATGTGTTTAAAAAAAAAATGCGGAAATGCCAGCGACAGTCACCATATGTCCAACTTTAGGTTTCGACGAAAGAACAGATGTTTCTTAACTGGACAAGATATTTTTGAATAGATAAAAAAAAATTCTGCGTTTATTTGTTTATTTGTTTTAGGGTGAAAAGGTTATTTTCAGACTCAAAGTCATACGGTATCGTCTGCATTTTTTTTTCTTCAATTACTACGATTAAATAATGCCAATGTATCCTTCATGACCATTATTAATTAATAATATTAATTTGTATTAATAATGTTATTTTTTATTTCTCTCTCTATATATATATACATACACACACACACACATTTGGGGAAAGGAGGAAGTCTGTTTTTTCCCTGTTTGTGTTCTGAAGCCTCTCTCCCAAACACATATCACAGCAGCATCGATGGTCTTAACATTCCTTCATGGCAGACACAATGTTTGAATGACTCCGTGGACAGACCTGGATTCAAGAGACTTGTGGAGTAAAGTGGCAGACTGAGAATACGATGTGGGTCCGTTTTACCTTTCGACATGAGAGAGGAGAGCCCAACCAACCTAGAAATACTCCTGAAAGACCGAGCCTTTGCCAAAGTGTATTATGCTGCTCTTAATTTAGTGCAGAGAGTTCTGCTTAGTGCCAGCGAGCTACTCTTGATCAAAGTCATTAGTCACTTGATTTGGACTCGTTGCTTCTGAATAATTGAGGCTGTGAAAGGATAAAAGATTTGACTGTGCTGGCTCACTAGTTAAGAGTAATAAAGAGAAGCCACCTCTTTGAGGGAAACAGAAACTGGAACTGAAGATGTGTGGAAAAAGAAAGGAAATCGGAGGAAGATGAAGCGAGAGAGTGTTAGTCTGATTTATTTTTTGTCTGCTCATTGCTCTGTCCAGCACAGTGCTGATGAAACATTTAACACCATCACATCATAAAACCACCTCCCACGATCAAGTAGGAAAGTAAGTCTGGAAACTTGGCACGTCCGTTTCTTGTGTTCTAAGTTCAAGTTGGTCATTCAAAGCTCTTGGTACTTCACCTGCCTTCTGGACAGTGAAGTTCACCCCGTGAGCATGTGCCAAGATAATAGCGCTTTGATTCATGTTAGGAAGGGAGCTGATGTAACATACAATGGAATGTCATACGTGTTGTCATTGGGTGTCTTCAGCCTCTGATTTATTCCTATAGTTCAGCCACTTACACTTCTGTGATCCTCTTTCTGAGCACAGATCCTTGAAATTCAGTTCAAGGAGGATGGTCAGACAAGCAACTACTTACAAGACACTGAAGAAAGAAGGCTGAGAATAATCGTAGTAATATTTAGAGCACATTGCACTCGAGCAGCATCGGCTGTTATCTTTGGCAGTGCAACTTGGCTGCAGTAACGCTTCAGATACATGTAGTGCAAAGTGCACACCACTATGTCATATATTACTCGAAGTACATTCTTTGCCAATCGTAGCCTGGAAATCCAGTCCCACATCTGGAAAACTGTCAGGTCAACAAGTGGAAACAGACATCAGCCTGGGGTTTCTGAAGTTGTCTCTGGCGCAACCTTCATGGACGCCCTGCCAATATGTGCACTGGGTCTGTTTCACTGCTTGGCCACAGTGAAGCTACGTGAGTTTCCACAGAGCAGATGGCTCAGATTGGAGGTTACACAAAATATGACACAGCTAGTCCGGGTGATTTTCAAAATAAAACACAGAATGCCGGCCCCCCAGTCGATTTTCTTGCAGACTTTGGCTCGTGTGACGCGTTGATGTGTTGATTCATTGTTGAAGAACAGAAGCTCAGTCCAAATATATCAGATCGGATCGGATGTGATTGGTCTTAAACGGATTTTGGGCAAAGTTAATGAGCGCCAAAGGTTCATCCCAGATGGACCTGCAGAGCACATCAGTATGTCTGGATCTCAGTCAGGACTCCTGCCATCAAATAAATGTAGCTCACAGTACATTCCACATTCCACCAACCTGCTTCCTTATTCTGAGCTTCTTATTACCAACTGATGTCAGTCGACTTATATTGACATAATTTAATTTAGTTCCTCTAAAAAGAGGGCTTGATTAGCTAGAAGTGATTGAATAGCCTCAATATTCTTCAAATGAGGTACATGTGTGTCCAAAGGTCTAAAGCCAACAGTGGTCTCATCATTTTTAAGAGCTTCTTTCGAAGAGTAAAGCCTTGCCAACATGGCATCCTCCCGGCTGATCTTCACGTACTTCCTGATCTCTCTGCAAGAGCCGCGTCTTCTCTTTGTCTTTGTAGGTCCCACTATCTAGAGATCGAGATAAGCGGCACACAGTTGTCAGACATAGTTGAGACGATGCTTTCAAGAGTTCAAACCCGCTGTCACAGCTCACCACTTGCTGTGCAACGCTGTTGTGAATAGTGCTCAGTCAGATAGGAGGCACGAAGAAAGCTGATGGATAATCTGACATCACTTTGTCTGAAGTGTAGGTGTGAAGTGTAAGTGTACAGGTAGTTCTGTAGTGTTTTAATGCAGGATAATGAACTCACAGCAGGACTCATGACAGTGAAGCAGCATTTGGGATGAAAAGGACCACGTTGTATAGACTGGAGATATATAGTCACACTAATGTACAATGGGAAGATCTTAATTCAAAGGGTTCATATTTTGTGAAGGTAAACCTGCATTTGCCGATTCTTTAGAAACATTTCACCTGTGGAACTGTCCGACGTGACTTCTGACTACAATATTTACTTTTTCTTGGTGTAGAGAACTACCTCACTCTTGCATTCTGTAGCTTGCTGTTGAATTCTAAAACTTGTTTCAACTCTTGAAGTTGGTAGGACGTTTTTGACGACGACTGAAGGTGCTTCCGGCAGTCCCAGAGTCTCTGATGGATGGGACATTACAAAGTAAAGTGCCAGTGTGCCTACATAAGCTTTTCCATTGAAGTCAAGTCTAGTAAAATGTTAGTGTACTCTGCATATTGACAGTTCAATAAGGAGAGATGATTTGGTTTCATGCCAGAACATCATCTGGGAATATTTCCTACAGGAATGCAGTTGGAATACCTAATGAATCAAGTCTCACATAGCAGTTGGATAGTCAGACACTTCATGAGGAGAAGACATTGAGCGTGAAATTACAATTATCGAGATCAAATATGAAGATAAAAATCCAGTGAGGATCGATGCAACTCGCGTCCCACCTTGTTTATTGTTCTCGTCGATTCATCCTCAGACCTTTTTAGCTACGGAGGCTCCAGATGAAACATAAAAAAGCCTCTGGTAGATGGAGCAACCTTTGGCTTCATTTTATCTGATATAAAACAGACATTAAATAGAACAATAAGCAACTTTGGTCAGGAGTTATGTGTTTATACTTGAATACAAGTCATTGACCGGGTTTGTGCTGTAGCTGCTGTAAGATGGTGCATTATTCTTCTGCACAGCAGATTAGCAGAAAAGAGATATGAACAACAATTCCTTAACTCTATATTTGTACAGCCTCTTTAAATCATCATTTAAATCCCGTTCATTTAGTGCACAAATTTTGGGAAAAAAAGACCACAAACCAGCTGAGCTCATGAACATGCTGCGTAAAGAGTTTGTCATCACGATCTTAACCTTGTGAACCTTGTATCTCATTTCATTTTTCATTTTTCCAGACGTTCACTTTTGCTCTTGTTTAAGCATAATTGTAGCATAATTTTAGGACATTTCAATTGTCTATTTATGAACGTTTCCCTCACCTCCCTACTTATTTTACACAACAAAAGCCGTTTTATATTACTTTTGGACTCTATCATGCACCTCTGATTAACTCTAAGGTTTTAAATCACTCGTTCACTCACTGTCTCTCTGCTGTCCAGGCTGTGAAAACGACTTCTGGGGTCCCCACTGTACCAACCGCTGTCAGTGCCGGAACGGGGCCAAATGTAACCCAATAACAGGAGCCTGTGTCTGCACCGACGGTTACCAGGGCTGGCGTTGTGAGGAGCCGTGCGACGCAGACTTCTATGGCAAAGACTGTCTCCTGGAGTGCCAGTGCCTCAACGGTGCAACCTGCCACCACCAGACGGGCGAGTGCCTGTGTGCACCAGGATACACCGGAGCTTTGTAAGTGGATGTTTGCTGCTCTGTGAGCATTTTATTACAGCTAATGAACTAACTCAGAAACTAGACAATATGCTGCAAGAATTTGTTCTGATTATCAAGATATAAGCAATAGTAGAATTCTCACCCATAGTTTAGCTGAAATTTGGGTCATGTTGGATTAGTAAATCATACAATGTATTCTTTTTTTGACATTTATAACTTTAATTAGAAATTGTTGTTTGGCTGGAAATGTGAATTTCTCTCGTGAGATGAAATAAAGTATCTAGCTAGCTAGCTAGCTAGGTATATAGATATCTAGCTAGCTAGCTAGCGAGCTAACTCAAGGGTTAACAGACTTTGGCTGTAGAAACAATTTGACCTGACATAAGTAAAGATCAGTTATGTTTTTGAAATGTATCTTCTGTATGATTTTATGGTTGTTACAATATGAAATATACCAACAGCTGCTCTTTTTTTTCTTCCTCTCCAGCTGTGAGGAGCCCTGTCCTCCAGGTAAACATGGCTCCCTTTGTGAACAACGTTGTCCCTGTCAGAACGGTGGAACGTGCCACCATGTGACGGGGGAGTGTTCCTGCCCGGCCGGCTGGGTGGTACGACCTGCACTGCGTCCACCACACATACACACGCAGCAGGTTCTGCCTGTTAACAGATGACACTTGTGGCTGCACCAGCCCAATGTTACTAAGTAAACAAGAAGCACATAAATATTCAATTAATCTTACAAATTAAAATACAGCAACTGGTGGACTGTATGAATCCCTAAGGTAATAGTAATTGGTTGTTAGGTGCAGGATTATTTCTCATCTAAATATATGATTTCTCTTATTCAACAATGGCTTTCGGATCTGTGAGGGTTCTGCCTCATGAACACCTCAGTGTCATTTATAAACTGACATTTGATAGATTCGGTGCTCATCCATTGTCTTCAGGGTCCAGTGTGCGCGCAGCCGTGTCCCTTTGGATCATTCGGCATCAACTGCTCTGATGAGTGTACATGTCGTAATGGAGGCCTGTGCGACCACATCAGTGGTCAGTGCCAGTGCACCTCAGGCTACATTGGAGAAAGGTATGGTATGAAAAGTTTGTTACCTTATTTATGACATACTGGCCCAGCTGACTGCAGCATCTGCCTGAAATAAGTCTTCGCTTTCCCCAAATTGCACTCTGGGTGTTGTGAATGTTCTATTTTTAGTGAAACATGCACTAAAACAACAACATCTGCCTGGTTGTTACTGATCATCAAGTGCACAATGTATATCTAGACAGAAGGTGAATCATATTTGCTGAGCTCTCTCGAAGTTCTCTCTTAGGTTAAAAAGGCAAAGACTCTAAAGTGGTGAACTATTGTTAAGTTTGGTGAGGAAGATTTCATACATTCGGGCTGAAACATCCCTGACTGTCATAACTGTATATTGCCATTGACTGTACTGCGCTGATGAGAAGGTTCTGTGACATCTATTGAAATTCACTGGGGTTTGCTCAGAATGACAAATGGGTTGTGAAATGAAAACTTTATCGTCAGTGTTAAATGTTAATGTTCTCCCATCCTACTGGCTCTCTTGCTCATGAATTGTTATCGCACTTATCTCTTGGTCATCTCCCCATCAGAAAACGTGGGGGATTTATACCAAGAGACATTTGATATTGTGTTCTACTTCATTACCTCCATCCACTCTGAAGGTGTTTAGCTGAAAATGACCCTGTAAACCCACATCTCACTCTTCTCTCTCCCTCATTCTCACTCTCCATCGTTATTCTCAATTGGGGCCAAATTACCTCCATTCATTTAGGACCCAGACAGGTAAATTAGCCTACATGGAATAATTCCTAGATTGAGTTCTCTCCCAATCCCCCCACATTGTAATGGAATTAGCCAAGATAGGAGTCCTGAGAAAGTCAGCATGATTTAACCGTGACATGAAGCAGAAGTCCTCACAGAGACATTTTAATTAAGTGATTTGTCTACTTCTTAATGGTTCCAAGTTGTGGACATGTTGCGGATACACAGACGACAACATAACTAAGGTTTTCACTCAGCCTGCACAATTTTCTTTCAGTTCAGTCCAATCTGCTCTGTCACCCTCATTATTATACATATGGCCACATTATGTGCTCTAACCTTGAGTGCTAAAGAAGTTCCTCAGCATAATGTTCAGCCTCTTAACCTTACGAGGGACTGAGTGTACGAGATGGTGGCGAACATGTCGCTTGAGGAGAATAGATGGGTCACAGCGCTGTGGATAATATCGCTCAGGATTATTCTTCGCGAACAGAAGCGTCATTCATCATTCTTTGAAAAGTGAATCACAGCTATGGTTGCTCAGGTGGCAGGTGGACCCAAGTGCAGAATTTTTTTTTGGATTACTGAGCAAAGAAGCACACAAGAAAGGTACAGTGCAGTGCAGGTGATGATGAAATACATGTGATGATGAGACACAGGTGATGACGAGACACTGGTGATGACGAGACACGGGTAATGACGAGACACTGGTGATGATGAGACACAGGTGATGATGAGACACAGGTGATGATGAGACAGGTAATGACGAGACACTGGTGATGATGAGACACGGGTGATGATGAGACAGGTAATGACAAGACACTGGTGATGATGAGACACAGGTGATGAGACACAGTTGATGATGAGACACAGGTGATGAGACACAGTTGATGATGAGACACAGGTGATGACGAGACACTGGTGATGATGAGACACAGGTGATGAGACACAGTTGATGATGAGACACAGATGATGAGACACAGCTGATGATGAGACACAGGTAATGATGAGACACAGTTGATGATGAGACACAGGTAATGACGAGACACTGGTGATGATGAGACACAGGTGATATGAGACATGGGTGATGATGAGACATGGGTGATGAGACACAGGCGATGATGAGGCACAGGTAATGAGACGCAGGTGAGACATGAGAAAATATGAGAAAAGTACAAGTCACACAAGTCAATGACTTGTGCAGCAGCATCCTCAGATTTATTCAGTGTTGCTCCCACATCTAATAACAAGCATAACCATTGCAATAAAAATGGTCTAGTTCCGGAAAAGTCGACATTACAAGTAATAAATAATACATTGGTCTTCAAGGAAGTATACACAGCCACAATAAAAACAATAAATGTAGAAAAGATCAATAAAAACAATAAATAACCATATCCACAAATCAACTGAAGCAGGAACACTAGACAACAACTACAACCTCCAGCAGAGAAAATGATACACTGATACACTGACATTTCCATTTTCACCACCTCTTAGACTTTGTTTCATCATTTTGTTGCAAATGTTTTGAGGCTGTTTTATTAAACTTACTGTTACTGAGTAGGTACTATTAGTAGTTACTCCGTTATAATTGACCAGCAACTGCTGATCAGAGACGTTTATATTTTGTTCCTGCACACACACATACCTGCTTTTCTCAGCGCTCCTGTGTTGTTGTTTCATCAGATGCCAGGAGGAATGTCCAGTTGGCTCCTATGGGCCACAGTGTGCCCACAAATGTGACTGTCAGAACGGGGCCAAGTGCTACCACATCAACGGGGCCTGCCTCTGCAACGAGGGCTTCAAGGGCCCCAGCTGCCAGGACCGCTTCTGTCCCGCCGGCCTGTATGGAATCATCTGCGACAAATACTGCCCCTGCAATGTCGAAAACACACTCAGGTGATCTAGAAAGACCTTGTGTCGTCTGTGATGTCAGCTCAATGAGAAGAAGCTTCAGTTTGTTGAACTTTGTGTGCAGTTACTTTTCTGATTAGTTTGGGGAAGAATGAAATCATAAAACACGTTACATAAAACTGAAAACAAGGTCAGATAGTAGCTTTTTATGCTGTAGTTGTCATAAGAAAAAAAAATATACTCAGGAAATACACCATCACTAAGACCTTCAGTACAATTTCAAGAAGTTATAAGGATAAAGGAATCAAGCAATCAAGTGATGAAAGTGAAAAATAAAATGTTAAATGTTTGTTCCAGGCCTGAGAGATTCAATCAAAAATGTATTGAAAAACTGAAAAGACAAGAGTACTGGTGTAACACAGCAGAACTGTTTAAAGGAAATTTTCGCATTTTGTGCCACTGTTGGTGTAGAGTGCTGAACGGCAGGGTAGCAGTTTTCTGCGACGATTCCTGAATGCAAACAAGATATGAACCAGGGCATCAGGCATACCAATGACAAACGCTGAAGTGACTTGAACATAGACAAGCCAGAGTAGGTTCTAGCTGGACAAACACAGGGCCAACGATTTGATTTGAAATTATATATTTCCACCTCTGTACCATGCAGCCTGATCACTCACTTCTGATGTGCCTGTTCTCAGCTGTCACCCTTTGTCTGGAGAGTGCACTTGTGCAGCAGGATGGACGGGACTTTACTGCAACGAGACCTGTCCGGCAGGTTACTATGGCGAAGGCTGCAGAGACCTGTGTGTGTGCGCCAATGGAGCAGACTGTGACGGCATCACTGGCACTTGTATGTGTGCACCAGGATATATAGTAAGTCCAAACACGCACACACACACACAGGCTATAGATAGATGGATCAACAGAATACAATCAATATCTTAACAACCTGCAAGAGTTTTTTGGATTTTTTGGGGGGGGTTTGAATTCTTAAAGGAGAAATCTGTAGCTTATTGTAGTGCTCAACAATCAGCAGAGAGTTGGGGTGTCAGCTTCATTGTTGAGCAGTTTATGTAATAATAATAATAATAATAATGATAATAATAATAATAATAATAATTACCAACAATAACAATAACAATAATATTGTTGTTGTTGTCATTATTATTATTATTGTTATTATTATTATTATAGGCATAATAAAATTCCTTTATCACTTTGAATTTAAATTGTCGCCCAATTACGTAATTTAATAAATAGGTCAGTACCTCCTCTGGCTGATTCTGATGACTCTTATTGGGTTAACAAATGTAATTTATGGACAAAGTTTTTTGTTTTTTTTTAATCAAAATCCTTTAATTCAACAACTTTTAATAAGGCTGCTCCCTTCTGTCTGCACATTTGACTCGCTTTGTGAATATTAGATTAATGGTAATTTAAAGCCAGCAGGTTGGAAGCAGGCACTTTTAATTAGCACAGTTTATATGCTGAAGGTCCTGATCAATGGGACAGCGTGCATGAGCTTCATCGTGAGACCGTTGCCTTCACGGCATACTAACCTCTTCGATATAAGGTTAGATGTCTGCCTAATGCCAAGCTGTCTGTCTAGTGGTGCTGACTATGTGCTCGCCTGATTAGACGAGCTCAACCATGTTTCTCTGCAGGTACGTCATCAGTGATGATGCTCTCTACCCTTTTGCAGGTGGCTGCAGCCAGGACGACGCAAACATGATGTGCAATAAATCACATCTGCAGCTGACACATGCATGAGCAATAACTTTTGTCTAAAATGGCATAATGATGTTAATGGGCAAATAATTAGCTATAACACATCAAATCTAACCTATAAAATAAACAGGAATGAATACAAATCATAGCTGCAGCGGGAAAAAAACTGCTGTGCTGAAGATGGTTTGAATATCAAAGAGAAAGGGATCAGTGGTATAAAGATGCTGCACATGTCATGTTTCAGATGAATTCATCCTGCTAATATTTTGTGGTGTGTGAACCTTTTTGTGAACGTCTGTAGGGTGATGATTGCTCCATCAGCTGCCCGGCAGGCCTGTATGGGACCAACTGCACCTCATCCTGTTCCTGCCGCAACGAGGTCTCCTGCTCACACATTGATGGCTCCTGTACCTGCAAAGAAGGTTCTGTTCTGATCACTTTACACTTCTCACTCATCTTAAGGACCAGGATCATGTAGCATTCATTTTCTATTTTAACTGATCAGGCTATTGGAATATTAAACAGTTCATATTGTTTTCCACCAGAAACTCTGAGCGCAAAACTCCTGACTGTCTAAAATTGATTTTTTTAAAATATGTTTTGTATTTTGCTCTTCAATATTTAAAGTCTCTTATTATCATCTTTAAATATTTATGCTCCACTGACTCTCATGAGGAACATGAGTAATTTAAAAAAAAAAAAGGCATTTGCGGCAGAGTGCTGGGAACTGGTCCTGAGCGCTGTGAGTGTTTGTTTTCACATTGTAAAACCCCTTTTTCTTTTTTCTTTTAATGCTACTGAGGGAAAACATAGGAAGGCAAAGGGAGCTGAGTGTTGACAATTATCCCACATGTTGTGTTGTGTCACAAAATTAAACCACTTTAGGAAAACATAATTTCATATTAGTCTCATGTTCACTGCATGCATGAAAAGCTGCAATATGACATGTATCTTATACTTATAACAGTGAAAACAGGCAAGATGTGTCTGCAAATCAATATTCTTTCTATCACTGATGCAAGCTGGGTCAGATTTCAACCCATCTTTCAGGGATTCTCACAAAGAGAATTTTAAAATGGCGTATATTCCAAAGCTCAGAGTGGTAGATCAACATTTATTCAGTAATCATCAGGAGCTTTGTGCACAGCGGTCGGACAGAACTGTGCTGCTGCCAGATGAGCTCGTTCTTCATCGAAAGACCACACACTCAACCTGCACCAAGAAGAAAATCGAAATCACACCACATACAAATATCAGAGAGACCACCTCCTAAAGATGTGTTCGTTATAGTTGTGGTGAAAATACTGTAAAACCGATGGTTGTTGTTAAACTTGTTAGAACGTTTGTAGATCATTTCATTTCAACAGAGAAATTATTATTACCAACATGTTTTACAGCGTGTTTCTCTCTGTTGCTGCTGAATGACAGTAGAACAGTAATTAACAGTTATTTATTGTTATCATACAACAGATTGTACAATGAAACTGGAGCACTGCTCCTGTTGGAGCAAAAAAAGTAGAGCATGAATGAAATAAAATAAAATAAAATGTGTGTGTGTGTATATGTCCAGGTTGGCAGAGCGTGGACTGCTCCATCCCATGCTCCAGTGGCACCTGGGGACTAAACTGCAACCAGACATGTCAGTGTGCAAACGGAGCGGCCTGCGACCCGGTTAATGGAACCTGCACCTGTTCCGCAGGCTGGAGGGACGAACTCTGTGACCTACCGTGTTATGTTAGTTTTTCCTTCACAGAAAAATGAATTAGTTGCTCAGCCGTGACACTGCAGCGTGGTGGTATGATGTTCAGGAAGGTGCCGGCTCATTATTTGTTTTGAACTCAGTTGACCAAATGAAAGAATCACCTACAGTTAAAGCCCCCAAGGAACTTTTGACTATTTCCCTAAAATACTGCCCTATGTTCCTAACATTTCATATAGTATATATATTAAATAACACACATCAATAATTTTGACCAGATCAGTTTTCGTCAGATTTTTCATAAAGAAATCTTGACTACTGGTCAGTATTTTAGGGAAATATTCAAACGTTCCTAATGATTTCGACCTTGACTGTATGTAAGCAGCACACAAACACAATGTGTTTGTCTTTTTTTATTTATTGGATGTGTTCTTCTGCTAGGAGGGATCATACGGCCTGGACTGCAGGGAGAGATGTGACTGCGCCAACGCTGATGGCTGTGATCCAGTGAGCGGGTTCTGCCGCTGCCTCGCAGGTTGGACAGGTGAGTCACACAGCTGGTGTTCGGGACTGATGGGGAACTAACAGAAAACGAACTAACTTCAGAAACTAAATTCAGAAACTTGTCTGAAATCAGAATTTTCAGGATTTTCAATCACAGTGTCAATTGAAATGAGTAGTAGAGAATTAAATGTGCTCAGATGGACCATCAGCAGAAGGAGCTGCTGTAGAGAAGGAGCTACACAAAGACTAATATTTTAAAGATAGTCATAAGACGTCGCCTGTGAGTGAACAGTGAACTGACTACCAAGATTGTGAAGGCTCTGCACCGTGAGAATTGTCTTCCATCTGCAGTCTTCAACCTCCCACAGTCCTTTGTGTGTCCGTGTGTTTGTATCATCTTGGGCCCGTGAGTCCACCAGTTGGGGAACATGGAGTGGACAGATTAATGCCCTAATCCTGACAGAATATTGTGACGTTGCACATCTAATTAAACAGAACCTGGGCTATAAGACTATATAAGCCTTTTTATACAGCTCCTGGTTAATGGAAGAAAGTTGGATATGTCCCTCAGGAGTTGGTAGAGATCAAACTGAACCAAAAGAAGAGTTTATTGGAAGGCTGCAGTGAGTGACAGTATTTCTCCATAATTACTGGATGTATAAACAATACATTTCAAATAAATTCAACAAGTCACCCTCCAAGATGGCAATCTGAAATCCATTGGGTCCCCTGCAGTTAAGTGTCAGGTTCACAATGGAAGAGTGCATGTTCTCTTGAGTCCAAAATTACAGTGTGTGAGTTGTCTGAGGTTTCAAAGTGTAGACAGAGGCGGTGTGAGTCTCACTGTGAAAATAAATCAATATGACACAGGCCAGATTCAAACATATAATCCTGAAAATGAATCAGTCTGACAAGTCCAACTCACTTCACGGATTCAACTTCCAAGAGTTCGGAAAATGTGTCTGAACACTGTCATCATCTCCAGTGCGAATAGTAATAGTCATATTCTGATGGAGCTCTGCTATTTTACCAGCTAATTGTCCAACAGCCAATCAGCGATGAGTAATGATCAATATGATTAATATGGAAAGGGGGTTGAAACCAGAGCCAGAGGGAAACAAACTGAAATTTACAGCTTCAATGTATTGATTGATATACAGCATACTGAGATCAAAGTTAGGATGAAAAGTTTAGAAAAAATCCTAAATATGTAGTTATGAAAAGTAAAGACACATGTCTGCTTATATTATACAATACCAATTGTATGTCTCAACATTAAAACACCTTTGTGTCCTACTGTCCTACTGATGACTCAGAGGTGCTGATGGTTAGAGGTGTGTTTGTCAATCTGAGGCCCGTGGACCATGACCAGGCCAGCGACACACCCACACTGCATTTTCTCCACAAGGGATTATCTAGTTGAACTGTACTGTACCCAAACCTCTTATTTTTCATTTGGGTGTTCATGTTATACATTAATAATAATCATCATCATCATAATATCAGAATGATAAGTCTTCACTCACCAACAAAGACAATTTATTATGATTGAGGAGGACGTTTTCCAAAAGGGAGGCAACAACTATATAGCTGTTTCCTTAAAAAAACCTAGCATTAGTGTGTATGCAGAGTGTATAAAAAAGAATTTATACAGCTAGTGACAGGATATTATATCAGAGGGAACTCAGAGTCCCTCGAGCTGTGTCACTGCTGTTTATGCGAATATATGCTCATATGCTCCCCCCCCACACACACACACATTCCCAAAGTAAATCCAGTCTCCATGGTGATCTTTATTACACTGGCTGTTTTTAACTGTGCAAATATCAACACTGAATATACTCAACATTTAGCACGAAGCTTTGTGAGCCCTCACATAAACATTGTTGCTGTTCTCACTTGGGAAACGTGTCGCGACGCTTCCATCCCTCCCCCCTAAAGCTGCAGGGGTTTAGTGAAGTTCCTTCATCCCATTTGAACTCCTGTCCAATCTTGTCCTCATCTTCTCTGTTTCTCTTTCCCTCCTTTTGTTTTAACTTCACAGCTTAACGAACAGGCCATCTGATCTAGAGCTCAGAAGTAGTTTATTAATTGAGTTAAAATGGCTGCCTATGCCTCACTCTCATATTCTCTCATATTTCTCTGTCAAAGGAAGTTTCTAATGAGCTGCAGATTCACCGGCTCCAGAGTGGGGGAGGGAGAACTACTGTAATTTCAAATACTCCATTCTTTCTTTCTCTAGTCTGTCCTGTTGTGCATATCTATATTTATATGCTTGTCCGTGCGTGTGGCTGTGTATATCAAAAATGTAATGTAATGTGAGTCTCCTGGGCGTGCCTACTCCAGACTGTCCCCTGTGAGCAGCGAGGGCTCTGATCCATTCTGCAAGCCAGCTTTTGGCTTTTGTGTAGACAGACTCCTGCCTCTTAGGACACATACATGCAAGACTGATGAAAGAAGGAGACACTTCAGCAAATGATTAAAGGGCCAAAGTCTTAGACAGAATTTGGGAATTTATGCCCAAAATGTTTGTCCATAAAAAGACAACAGTTTAGTTGGTACAACAGCCTGTGGCTGCTTCCTGTGAAAACTTGGATATTCATGAATTTACATTTTGTCTCCTGTTTCTGTTGTGCATACAAAACATCAGCTGCACACCAATATCAGTGTATCTTTGCAGGTGAAACACTGAGTAGAAACTGATTCACAGTTCATATTTCAGCTGTAAAACCTCTGACAGCCTTGAACAGCGGCTGGTTCTTCTCCATCATGAGCTAAAAATATGTTTTTTTACTTTCTACATCTGTGTGTTGTTTTTTTTTTCTCCTTGTCCCCATTGTTCACTGTGAACTGTGTGTTTTTCTCCAGGTGTCCATTGTGACAGTGTGTGTGATGAGGGACGCTGGGGACCAAACTGCTCCTACAGCTGCACCTGTGAGAACGGAGGCTCGTGCTCACCAGAAGACGGCACCTGTGTGTGCGCTCCCGGCTACCGCGGCACCAACTGCAGACGAGGTGAAGAAACAAACTCACCGACACATCTCAGGTTCCGTTCAGTTGTTGCTGGAGTGGAGTGAATTCGGACAGAACCATAGTGGGCGTCAGCACAGCTCAACCCAACCGAGCTGTCTACAGACGCCGTAAACATGGAATTCTGGATTGATTTTAGGCGTTAAGAATTGACACATTGTGCTTTTACATTTCAGCTGCATCGCGTGCATATTATTAGTGTCAGTGTGTGTGTGTGTGTATTAATAGATGTATTCTTAACAGCTTTAGAATACAGCAGCATTGCAGACATCTCATAGTGACTTTAAATGTAATACTTTGATCCTATTTTCCAACCAACTCTTTTAAAATGTCAGTTGTGACTGTGTTACTTATTTTTCCACATTTTCCAGTCATGTATGTGCGGACCTGCCTGCTGGTGCGTTCTACATGAGCTTTGCGTTGTTTCTGTCGGTATCAGGGGGATCATTAAGAGCTCTCACAGTTTAGACAATTGTCTTTTCGGTCATTAGAAACATGAGAGAAACCTACCGACTTGTCTTTGCAAAATATAGACAAGGACAGGTCTGTGGTCCAAGTAAAACCAACTCCACTTAAGCATGCACATACACACACATATTAGTATTTGATTTGATTTGAAGCCCTAATGGGACATGAGCAAAAACAACGAAGAATGAAGAAAACAAAAAGTGTGTGTGTCCTTTTCAGCGTGTTCCCCTGGTTTCTATGGTCACCGCTGCAGCCAGTCCTGTCCGCAGTGTATTCACAGTGATGGGGCCTGTCACCATGTCACCGGCCACTGCGAGTGTCTCTCTGGGTTCTTCGGCTCCCTGTGTAACCAAGGTTGGTAGTAACCTCCTTGATTTCAAAATAAGTCGTCACTTACCTTCATATGATGAACCGTACATCGCTGGCATTGCAGACCACAATGAATCCAAATGCAGAAGAACCAAATGAATCCATTAAGATGTCTGAATGTGATGTGCAGAAAAATGTGTGTATTTCTGTGTTTCAGTTAGCTTCATTTAGTAATCATTTAGTATGTTACATCCAGACATGCAGATTTGCAGATCTGCTTTAAAAAATCTGCAAAAGGGGTCCATACCAGAGACACAGTGATTCAAAATAAAAAAATGGTTTGAATCAAAGCAGCGGAGGCCTTGATACCCTGTCATACATGCCCACGTCTTTCAAACCTCATCACCTCAAGTTTGAACCAAACACTTTTTTCAAATATGTCGACGTCCTGCGTATGGTTCGAGATGCCTCACATGACATCACACTTCAGAGGTCTCACTGCAGGGGAAATATCATTCACTGGCTGAGCAGTCCTCTTCATGGTGTTTAAACATGTTCTTCTCTCCAGAGCTAGAAAAATGACAGTTAAAAGCGTCAGTGACAACAGTGGGGTTTTTTGTTTTTTTCTTTCGACTCCTATCGCAACTTTATTCTATGCCACTAATAAACGTGTCTGCTCCCTGTCCTATCTGACAGAAGTCACAGATTTAGTTTTGAATGCTCTTAAATAAACTGGAATTGGAACTGGAAGGTAATTTTTCCAAAAAAATCATTATTAATTTTAATCCTTTGTTTTGATTTCACCAATGTAATTGGTAAAGTTCTGTAAATGACAGTTATAGCAGATATCTTATCAATCACCATTCAGGCTGCACATTTCATTGTACACAAAGTAAAAATACATGCACACAGCACAAATAGACAGACCAACACAAACCTACCAACAAAGCAAACATTCCTCATATGTTTCCACCTCTGTGAAAGAAAAAAGCCCGGATTCTGTTTTTTTTTTTTTTTTGGGATGAACGTGTCCGGTACCTTTGGATTTCAATATTTCAGTGAAGGCACGGAAAGGCAAGAAGAGAAATGCTGAACCTGAGGATATGGGATCAATAGCCAGAGTATTTCAGTATATCTGGTTTTGTGTCGCCTCTGGGGACAGAAGGTTTGGCTTTGGCACAAGTCTCATAGATATGATAAGATGTGTGCAAAATTCTGAGGGAAGCAGAGTGACTTCAGAATCTGCTCCTCATAAATGTCTCAGTTGGCCTGAGAAGAGTGACAGGGTCAGCAGGTCCAGCCGTCAGCTGAAGATACAAGAGTCAGCATCACATTTGAACTGGGAATTAATTTGTGTGAGCATTGGCTCTGCTCAGATCCACACCACATTTTCATGTAAATTAATGAGCCCAACTCATTCTGTAACTGAATGCTGTAGGAAAGCAAAGCATTTTAAATACTACAGCCTCTTCAAATCTGTGATTCTTCCTTTTTTTTCCTTTTGTGTGTGTGTGTGTGTGCGTCAATCTGCGTCTGATACACTTCACCCTGCATACAAAGCCAAGTCCTTGAATCTCACCAGTTAATTAGAAATATATCTGCCTGAGGAAAAAATGTAAACCTTGACTTCAACCTGCAGCATTTGTACAACTGCACTGTCATCTCTTAACTCTGGGTGTATCATGTTTTTTCATACTTTTTTGTGTTTTCCCCTCCTCTGCAGTTTAAACAGGTGTTGACTCTCTTGTGGAAGCAGCCCAAGGTTTGCTGTCAAGTCGAATTTTAAATGGCGACACTGGAGAAGTGTGCTGTGAAATATTTATCATCATTAAACATGGAGACGCCCTTTGTGATGCCCTGTCCTGAATTAACTATTCTGCTGTGGCTTCTGCGTCTTCATTGAAGTCCAAACTTAACTGTTAAATCAGATGGTTCAATTCCTAGGAAAAAAAAAAAGAACGTTTCTGTTTCATTGTGAGTGAACATGTAGGTCAGTATGTTCTGTGCATCTTTTGGTCATTTCATTTTCCTTTCAGAGAAGCATTTTTCTTCATAACAGCCCAAAAGAACTGAAGGATATCACTCATCCACACAAACTAAAATCAGAATCAATATTTTTTTAAATCATTTTCAATGTCAAATATTCAATTGTCAATCGTTTTCAGGAAAGATGATAACAAACATACTTCTCTTCTCTTTCATTCTTGGTTTATTATTAACTAATACTTAACCTAATATGTATAAGAGATGATTTCAAAATAAATTTCAAAAGTGTCATTTTGGTGAATATCCGCCACCCTGTCAAATCATGATGGAAACCATCAAATGAATAAATATAAAAGGTTAAACATGAGAAATAGTAATTAATGCTGCATTGAGAACATTTTTGGGAGAAAAACAAAGACTTTGAATAATCACGTTTGACATCAGGCTGACATTCTGACAGCTCAGAACGTCCTCAGAACCAGCCGGCCGTCACTACAGTACAGTTAAGATCAATGTCATTTAGGACATTTTAGAGGACTTAAATCTTGAAGCTCCTCATCGGACTGACAGAGTGACACGCCGTTATCACTCTGAAGTCAAATTGGTTTGTGGATGCAGTTTGGTTGCGTAAAACCTGGTTCCCCTCTGGAGGCCGCTGGAGGACCGCTGGCACTGATTTTGTGCGATGGCAATTTGATCTGCAACCTCATCATCAACTCTCTCCTGCCTCTGATACTTCACAGGTCCCAGCGGTTTAAGGTGTAAATTGGTTCAGTGCCCGCTGGAAACGTGCCTGTTTGGAATTGGCCAATTTTTCTCTGTTACGAGGAAAGTTCTTTTTTTCTGAGTTGCTTGAAGCTGCTGCAGACGAGCTCAGTCATATTCTGTCATGAAAGAAAACATCGGCGTGATCGGCCTGATGTCACCAGAAGCTCTGGAAGAAACGTCACTTACTCGCACGACAATCTGTCCAATTTTGCCTGGATATTTCCTCATCACGCAAACACATTTAGTGCAGCAGAGAATTAACAGTGTGCTCGGATAGCAGATGATCACCAGGGAGCCGTGAACAGCCTCTCTCCTGTTAATTATGCTCACTAAATTATCTGTTGTATTTATAGGACACTACTTTGATGCAAGGTTTGCAGAAACATGTCACACACTGATTCCGTTACACAAGTGTTCACTGAAATATTCATAAAGATCATTATTACACCCGTTAGAAGTCGCCTTTGAGCGTGTGGCGGACTAATGACTGAGGCCGGACAGCCAGGAGCTAATGAAGACAATACACTGTGAGTAAAAGGCGGAAATGGAGTGAAAGAATCAGTTGAGACAGGGGTAAAAATCATCTACATTGCTGATGTTTAATGAATATTTGATATTATAAGTTTTATTGTAACTTCTACGTTGTCTTGTGTGTAATGAAATCCTGCCCAGGTAATAACACTAAAAGTTACTAGGCAGTTTTACAGTTAGAACTCAAAAAAGATGGAATGAAAGTGTCCATGGATACACACAGTGGTAGAAATACGACTTCTCATATTCACTGCAATAACTGAAAGAAGAAGAAGAAAAAAAAGCTCCTGACTTTATTATTAAACAATTTTTGTTATTATAATTATTAAATTTTAAATCCATAAGTTTTTGTCATCTCACGTCAGGTCACCTGCTCTGACTGGTCGCTGTGCTGAAAGTTTGTCAGTGGAATTTACATCTGATGGAATAAGGAGGGATGGAGGCAGGGATGGCTACAGATTACAGGCCTCTAATTGGTCACTGAAGAGAGAGAGAGCGACGTCCCAAGCGCTGTCAACTCATGAATCTACCAGCATGTGGCATGATGGCTTTCTGCCTCGACCAGTGAATGAAACAGAGAGAGCAGCAGGGAGAGACACAGGGAGACAACATGTCGTCCCCCTAATGAATGTCACTGGGGTATTGTGGCTTTTTAAGGACAAAGTCACATCTGAAATGACTTTCAAAGAGGTGCCATAGAAAAGAGTCTTTTAACTTAAATGAATTTATAATTTGACACTTTGTCTAACCGTATTGAATTTGTGTCCACAGTGTGTCCCAGTGGAAAATATGGTAAACACTGTGCAGAGACCTGCTTGTGCACCAACAATGGGACTTGTAATCCCATCGACGGCTCCTGTCAGTGTTACCCTGGATGGATCAGCAAGGACTGCTCCAAACGTAAGACTTGGTCACGCACGTGCACTCGTTTTCTCATTTATTACACCTGGAAACTTCAGCTGATCCTCCTGAGGCCACACATGAGGTCCTTGTCGGTGTTTGTTTGGCAGCGTGCCCTCCAGGCTCATGGGGTCCAGACTGCATCCACACGTGCAACTGTCACAACGGAGCCCAGTGCAGTCCGACCGATGGAGAGTGCAGCTGCAGCCCTGGATGGACAGGACTCTACTGTACTCAGCGTATGTGTCACGGTCACACACATCTGCCCCTTAGCTGTGTTTGAGGACGTTCGCTGCTCCCATACACTCCCAAATCTTACAAGTCAAATGCCAGCAACGTGTTATTATTTTTTTTTACATTTATTTCTTATCTTTTTTATTATTTTTTACAGTTGATATGCTCTTTTCCTTGCCTTAATCTTTGACACATGACTCAAGAGAACCTGTACAAGAAAACAAGAAGCTAGCTGCGCACACACACACACACACACACACACACACACACACACACACACACACACACACACACTTTACTGCTAGGTATGAAATCAAATTATGGGTGCAGTAGTAGTTGCCAAGGTTCCCTGTTGAATGCACACACATTTATCTCCACCTAGTGGCAGGTGATAATATTGCATGCATGAACACTCACTGTGTCTGAAATTGTACTTGGTACTGAGCATGGTGTGATAACTGCTAAGGTAAATAAACAAATACACTGAACAGTTATTCTGCGCATCAAAAGGAGATGGAGGAGCGACTCACTGGTGAGAACTGAACTTTTTCTGATACAAACACAGTAAATGTGGCTGAAATATATGTTCAACAAAGACTTTAGGTACTTTCCAGAAAATACTAGCCATGCACGTGCGCACACACACACACAGACACACAAACACCTACATTATTATATTTTTAACTTCATATTACATTTTAAACTTAAATCACATTCACTGAGTTTAAATGTATATGCATACTATAACATTATCACATCCTGACACATTAATTAATTATCAGTGTTAAAAGTCGATTACATTTTCACTGGACAAAAACTCACATCACGACCACAGAGTCAGACTGGATTTAATTTGGTGTCCTTAGATGACTATGGTGAGATCTACTGTGATGAAAGTGTGCAATCCCCCGAGTATAGTTGTAGTTATTGTTCACTCTGTCCTCATGTATCTATGACAACCAACTGAATTGTTGCCGTGTGTCCCGTCCACAGGCTGTCCCACAGGCTTCTATGGTTCTCAGTGCTCTGAAGTGTGTCGCTGTCAGAACGGCGCGGACTGTGACCACATCAGTGGACAGTGTTCGTGTAGGACGGGCTTCATTGGACAGAGCTGTGAACTCAGTGAGTGCCCACACGTCCACGCTGTCAGCTCTTTGTTTGGAGCTTTTGTTTGCGTCACGGGCTGTGACGGGGTAAAGTGTAGTGATCAAAATGGATTTCTCACCTTGTACATTTTATACGTAATAACACTAATTCTGCTTTGTGGCTTTAAAAGTGTAAAAATATTTCAATGAAATAACCAGACATTGCCCTTTGGCTACTTATTTTATTTATCAACCGTTAAGTGATAATAAAAAAAATACCAAAACATGTATGTGTTCATACTGTATATAAAGAAACATACACTGGTACAGTACAGAAGGACAGATAATAAGACAATGAATATACAATAAGTAGACCCAAAATAATCCGTATTGTAATACAACAGCTTTGTGTGAGAAGATCAGGATCCAAATGTTGATATTGATTCTTCCATTTTTTTTCATTCAACCCGTCAAAAGAAGTATTTTTCCATGCTGGCTATGGGTCGTGTGTATTAACCCTTCGCTGGTATGTGCAGAGTGTCCTGCGGGGACGTTTGGCTACGGCTGCCAGCAGCTGTGTGAGTGCATGAACAACGCCACCTGTGACTACGTGACGGGAACCTGCTACTGCAGCGTCGGCTTCAAAGGCATTCGCTGTGACCAAGGTGACGACTCATGACTGTGCTGGGACGGGAATGTTTGATGCCGCTTCGCTCTGCTTTTAACGTGGGTTCACGTGAAGCGCAAAGCACGAGCTGGATGTTCTGAGAACATGAATCAGTGGTTCTTAAAATCACATATATATCACATATATTGTTTAGTTTGTTATTCAGAGGGAATATGCTGTGTTTTGGTTCTATTATGGGTGTGTTCTTTTAATTATCCAGACTTACTGTCAGACTTATCGCAGTTCTTGACAGTTATCACCTATTGTAGTTTTCGTCATGTAGGATTATCAATCAATCAGTCAGACTATATTTTACTTTAAACTCTTTGAAATGTGACTGTTCCTCGCTGGCTCCCGGTATCTTTGGGACTTGGGCAGATGGGAACGAACGTACTCCATCCGTCGACCCTGGGAATCGGTCTGACCTTTTGAGTCCGTGGCATTTACAACATTACCCACATGTCGCCACTCCATCGTCTTTTTGACATTTGTAATGTCGCGCAGTGTCTAGCAAACAACACAGCCTTTCCACAACCATTGATATTCATTTTCCTTTGTATTTCAAAATGAACAAGGGTTAATATGGGACAACCTGCTAAATATTTATAGGTGCCTGTGCCTGTCTGACTTTCAAGACTCTGTGTCTGTGTTTTATGAATCAGGGTATTTGTGCTGGTATTGTATTTGTGCCTCCACTAGTCACATCCATGCACATTATTTAACAGGCGACACGAAGGAGCAGGGAAGTCAGGGGGGCAATAAATGAAAGTAAAAATAGGTGGCGGAGTGTGGGGTCTTTTATTTTGAAAATGTTGGGAGTTGTAACTGAGTGGAAGCAATCGGCCAGCAGCCCGTTCCAGAAAGCAGGTGTAGTGAAAAGCCTGGATTTGTTCATCCTGAAATAAGGGAAAAGTTAGAGAAATCCAAGCCAACATGTACATGTTTCATATGTTTGGGTTCAGTTTATCAGTCCCCCTGAAAGTGGGAATCCTCCTCCTGGATTAGGCCCCAGGTCAGCTGTCTCCTCATGTTCACCTGGAGACTGTCCTCTTTCCTCAGCCGCTCTGATGATGGAGGAGCTGAACCCCTACACCAAGATCAGCCCGGCGCTGGTGTCGGAACGCCAGTCAGCCGGCGCCATCCTGGGAATCATCTTCCTCCTGCTGCTCATTATGACCATGCTGGGACTGGTGGTTTGGTTCCGATATCGTCAGAGAGAGAAGGGCCATCCCGTACCGAGCGTCACCTACACGCCGGCCCTGCACATCAACTCCACCGACTACTCTCTGTCAGGTAGGACGTCGTCATCTCTGGGTGTTTCTGTTTCCCTCCTCACAGGTCCTGGACATGTGAACTTAGTGTTTTGTCTAAAGGGTTCTTTGTCCTCATTTTCTATTCCAATGACAGTAACAGTCAAAGAAGCTGAACTACTTCAGGTGTCAATGACTCATGTCCTGTTGATGCATTTGTGACAGTGTCACAAACATTTCATTTTCAGCTTTGGATCTGAGCAGACTCACTTGCGTCTGCCAAGCGCTCCGTGTGTGTGTGTGCGCATGCGTGTCTGTGAAGTTTATGATGTGACAACATATGTTGGTGTAACGTGGCCACAGCAGGGCTGCAGTGCACCGGGCTGCTCTCCTCTGCAGAGTCCTCTCCCAGCAACAGCTCCTTAGGCCGCTGCTTCTCCAACCCCAGCTACCGCACCCTGGGGCCCTGCACCTACGCCGCACACTACGCTAAGCCAGACAAGAGGCGCCCTGGCAAGGTGGGCCTGTCTCTTCAGCGCACTCGTATTAATCTTCTGCTTGCTACGGTTATGGGCTGGAGCCGATCCGGGGTACAACCTGGATGAGCCACCAGCTCATCACAGTAAAATGTGTTGCTCTTATTTATATATAAATAGAATATTTTGCTTTTGAGAGTTCACCCATCCTTAAAAATTATAGGTAAAATGTTTTTGATTGAAATCAGCAATATTATTTTCTCATGAAGAATTCACATATTCTAATAATTATATCAACTAAATTTCTTACAAAGCCCCTAATTCTTTTTTTTTTTTTAATTACTTTGCCTTAAAGCTATTCTCCCATTTATAAACATCATTCATGGTAAATGAGTACTAAGTTGCTTTCATTTCTCCTCATTGGTGAAAAAACCTCCCCACATTCTACCTACAGGTAAGTGGTGCATTTATGTTTGTTAACACCGGCTTTTATTTCCCAGGTGAAGACAAAGAAGCGACACAGGAACAGCGCTCCGGAGTGGGGGGCCTACTGTAACCTGAGTGAGCTGGGTCAGTCCGCGTCTTGTTCATGCTTCTTATTTCGGTCCTACGTCCTCAGCCCTGACCGATATGGTTTCCCTACAAGGGTCTGAAATGTAGAGATGTCTCAGTTCTGGTGTCATGTTTTCCTCGTGTCCCAATGTTCTGTCTCTTCTCATTTTACATTCAAAGTCACTTTTCTTCCTGGTGCTGTTTCCGCAGGTGTTTACTGCATCGACCGGCGTTACAGTTACCACGTGGAGCCCCGTTACCGAGGTACAATGTCAGGACGTAAATCCTCAGCTGGTCCTCTTGCTCCAATATTCCCCCCCAGCCAATGGCCGCCTCTCCTCCACAGCCTGACATCCACCCCGCGGTCCAATAGTTTTTTCATTTTCCCTCGCTGACGCCCCCTCAGCCCTTGGTAATACGTTTTCAGCCGAGGGGAAGTGGGCGGGGCAGGAGTGGACGTGATAAGTGGAACTCACCTGCCCTCGCTCACTTCAAGCTGAAACTATCATCACTATTCATCGGCCACAGATCCTATTTGACCTTTTTCGTTTGAAACTGAACTACCTCAAACTACTTTCTACGAGGTGAAGGCGTCATGTGCTGATAATGTCAAAACGTCAACGCTAATCAACACCCATGACACTCACAACATTTGAAAACAGGCCACTGTGATGGTGTGAGTACGAACTGAAAACCCTCCTGGTAACAGAGAACTTCTGATTCTGAAACTACAGCAAACGCCTACAGAAGGATTCAGAGATTAAAACATGAAGGAGGTTTAGTACAGCATCTGCCTGAGAAACTGTCGCTGACCTTTGGGGACCTTTGGGACCTTTGGGACCCAAATGTTAATAAACAAGAGTCAATTCTTCTTATTGGTCAAAGATCTTGTACCTCTGTCATCACATGGTGGGACTAGAGGGGGACTAGAGGGGACTAGAAGGGGACTAGTAGGGACTAGAGGGGACTAGAAGGGGACTAGAGGGGGACTAGAAGGGACTAGTGGGGGACTAGAGGGGGACTAGAGGGGACTAGAAGGGGACTAGTAGGGACTAGAGGGGACTAGAGGGGACTAGAGGGGACTAGAGGGGGACTAGAGGGGACTAGAGGGGACTAGAGGGGACTAGAGGGGACTAGAGGGGGACTAGAGGGGACTAGAGGGTACTAGAGGGGGACTAGAGGGGACTAGAGGGGAGTGTGGGCCGTGCAGCGTGGACCTCTCCTTGTCTCCTTGTAGAGATGAAAGCTGACTTGTAGTTTGTTGGGAGTTGATATGTTCTGTACCAGCCTGTGCTCACATGTGTGTTTATGTCTCTACAGGACACACCTGACTCCTCTCCTCTGTCTTCTCCTCCCCTGCTCTGAC
>CAAKHB010007227.1:58571-69514 GCA_901007665.1 Aeoliscus strigatus | reverse complement strand
GCCAGGCTAGATGTTCTGACAGCACTGCATCTTTGGCTTATTCTCAGTGGGCTGCACCTGGATGTTGACCACGTTGTTGCTGGGAGACATGTCGCTCTCCTGGCGCTCTGACATCTGCTTCTGGGAGACGATGCGGTAGATCTCTGAGGGGGAGAAGGAACCGACAGTTCACGCTGCAGACAGACACGAGTCAGATCCAGGACACTTTCGTATGAGAAAAAACTGTGAAGTGAGCGCTGACCCCTCAGAGTGAACGTAGTGTCACAGACAGATGTTGGTACGTCGGCTCTCACTGTGCCAATAATCAAACGTCCCTACGTAGGTCATGTGACATGAAGTCCCTGCGATGAATGCGCCGTCACACGGAGCTCATTTTCATTTTCCCTCAGGACGTTTCCTTCTGACGGTTTAGTCGTGGTTGAAACGTTACAACCCTACGAGTTCATGCCGAGGCAGCAACAATTCTTGGACTTTATCGCCGGATGACTCCACGCTGGTGTGATCAGTTTAACCAAACCGGACTGTGTGCTGGACAATAAATGATAGAAGAGCTTTTACCCAGATTACATACAGACATCGGGGGGGGGGTGGATATAGAGCAGCATTGTCTCTTCAGTTGGACACTCCGGCCCGGGCAACAAAAAGCCTCCCCACCTCTAAAGGATAAACCATTATGTCATAAAGCCAATCCACAGCAGCTGCGTTCTGGGTTTCTGTTCTGATCTTTCACCTGACGGCTCGCCGGCTGTAATCACTCTCATAAAACACACTTCACAGCACCGCCACTGAGTTAGCGGTTCAGCCCAGGCTGGCGTACACACTCACCTGTCAGAATGGTCTGGAAGGCCGTCTCCACATTGGTGGAATCCAGAGCTGATGTCTCCAGGAAAGACAAACCGTTCTTCTCTGTGGGGTCGAGTTGAGCAGCGCGTTAGGTGGACAAGGCATTCCACAGAAAGCAGACATCTTTGAAACTGGTGCCAAACGTACACTTACAACCACACACAGATCTCACAGGACCATTATCTGTCCCACCGACCGGATTTAGGAAACGGACACAACAAAGACAACAACGGCCCCCCGTGGCAGTCATGTCCCCTCAACACTACCTGAGTGAAACAGAGGCTGACAAACGATAAGTTGAGGTTACCAGCGAAAGCCCGGGCCTCGTCGGTGGGAACGGCCCGGAGGTGACGCAGGTCACTCTTATTGCCCACCAGCATGATGACGATGTTGCTGTCAGCGTGGTCTCTTAGCTCCTTCAGCCAGCGCTCCACATTCTCGTAGGTTAGATGCTTGGCAATGTCGTAGACCAGGAGGGCTCCCACTGCTCCGCGGTAGTACCTGCGGGGGATTCCGGTCAGCCGTCATCATCGGAGCCGCTCCGTTTGGATTACTAGTGAATATACACTCACGCTGATGTGATGGCTCGGTAGCGCTCCTGGCCTGCTGTGTCCCAGATCTGGGCCTTCACTGTCTTGCCGTCCACCTGAATGCTGCGCGTGGCAAACTCCACTCCGATGGTGCTCTTGCTCTCCAGGTTGAACTCATTGCGAGTGAAACGGGATAACAGGTTACTCTTTCCGACACCTGAGTCACCAATAAGCACCACTGAAACATAGATGGGCGGAGATCACTTTCTATCACAAGAACCGTTATGCAGATGTCCTCGCAGCGACGCAGGGACGCATGGGAGGGAAAAGCAGTCACACGGCCGTGGAGTGAATTCACGGGCACATGCGGAGTGTGGATAGGGGAGGGTGCAACAGCCAGGTGCGGAATTAATCAGAGTGCTACCGAATGTCGGCCACAGCAGAGCTGTTTTATGATACGGTTTATGGTACACTGGAAAGAAAATACTTTACAGCAAAGATCCTTCCTTGCTGAATTTGAAAGTACACACTGCAAGAGATTTATATACCGGAATAAAATCATACGGGTGCAGTAGCTGTATACATGCACAGATGTGTATAAATTCCAAGGACGAGCCACTATGACTTTAGTACTTATTTACTGATTTTCTTTCACCCAGTACGTGTGTTGTACTCCTGTGCAAGCTTGCGAGAAGTTAAAAACAGACTGGTTGACTCTTCTTAATGCCTCATCAGTCTACCCCTGGGATGACACCAGCGTATATTCATAACTAAGTAGGAGTATTGTCAGTGACAGCAGCAAACACAGTTTAATGACTGTAGAGACAAACAGTCAACGGAATCCTAATTACACTATGGCGATTTATTTTATCTGTGATTAGATACTTTTAGCCTGAGGGACGTATTAAGTTCAGTTCAGTGGAAATTAACTGAGTCAAAGTCACAAAGTTTACACAAATATTTAAAGTTGGAAACAACAGTGTCACAAAGACTTGTATTACTTTTGTTTCACTTGGCACAAAGGGAGAGCAACCAAAACCCCCAAAATAAAATAAAATAAATGTACAAATAAAAAGTTGGATTGGACCACATTTCAATCCAACAATCAATGTATTATATCTAAGCTTGAAAAACGGTAAAGTAGCCATAACAAACAAACAAACAAACAAACAAACAAAAACATACTACTAGTTATGTTAAATTACAATTGCCATGGTTTGAAATTAAGGATTAATTCGGAAACAATTACTACGTCTATTGCAACAGTATTTATACTGTTTTTATGTCGAGTTCAATTGTCACTGCACATCCACAGGCATCATTTCCTGTTATTATAAACGACAAAGAAGATTTATAAACACGTCTCAAGTTAGACTATAACACAGTATGCACACATGTATACCAACGGTATGTCAAGTATTTCTTTTCCGGCCTCGCTGCAGAGCTGTCAGACACACACCCAGCTGGTGGAACATCTGGGCTGGCGATCACAACTACCAAACAAAGCTTTCCGTGGTCAGTTCCGTTCAAAAGTAGACAGCAAAAAGCGAAACAACTCAACGCCCTGTAATCCAGAAACGAGACGTGAACGTTCTTTTCGTTCCGTTTGCTCCTGGGCTGTCAACGATCCCGTTGGCTAGCGTTCCCTGGATCCTCATGAAGATAATGTGATAACGGTTAACGTTAGGTGTGTCCGCTGGTCCGCACCCACCGCCGCCAGGAGGCCCGACTGTTTGAAAAAAATAGCCTCAGTGATGACTATTCTCGCATATTTCATTTTTTGGGGGACATTAGAGAGCTCTGTGTGTCGTGATAATCTACTATACATCCTGACATTTTTCGCAAAGCATGTTGGAAAGCAATCGTAGCACAAAGGTTGACGGCAGCTACGGTCGCATAGCATGGTAGCTAACATGACAACGGGCAACACAGCGAAAAATAAAATCAGTTTACCTTTGAACAAATAATCATATTCGTCATCTCTGGTGCTCATTGTCTTACTGAGTGTTGGTTAGTCCAAGATTATAATTATTTCAATTAAAATAATGCGAACAACTGTAATTTACTGGTCCGAAGGCTGTTTGGAATCTATACTTCCGTAATGTCTTCTTCTTCTGCGGCAGACTCATTGTAGGGACACAAACAGAGCTCTGACACCTAGCGACTGAAAGAGGCAAATGCACAAAAATCATCATCCCTCAATGTGTATTATCTATTTAAAATACTCACGCATATTGTGTAATATAATTGCATACCATGAATTTCGAGGTTTTATTATTTTCGACAAGATTCAGTCATTTTCTCAAGTTTGGTCTATGGAGAAACCCATGCTGTTTTCATTTTCTCCACTGCGTATATGGCACTATAATTTGGGCACTGCAGGAGACTGAATTCTCTCTGCACAGATTAAATTGAAAAAATAATCCTTTGAGCAAGCAGAAGATAAAATAAACGTTCATTCCAAACTGGCAAAACTTCCTCCAGCCTAAATTATTTTTGTTGCACAGAATTCTATGCTAGTTCCATTAAGACACAGCGTCCTCTGAAAACCGCATGTGTGACATGCACCTGTTAAGATCTGAAGGGAATATGATCAGCATGAACTCTTGTCACATGAATAAAATGTATAATACAATTGTGGAATTAAAAACAACAACAACAACACAGTGTGGCTGGTGTTACAGTCGCAGGATGAGTCAGTCTATACATTTTTGTTTTCTTAACTTTGTCAGCAAGATAACTGTACCTGATGCAGTCTTTTACATGTGTACAGCTGAAATGACCCTGTGATGGGTCAGCAACAATGTCAGAATGTCAGCAAGTTGGCTCTGGCCCAAGCTCATGTGATCCTATAATAGGATTATCTTCAGTTTAATAGACTTTGACGAATTCTCCAAATATGTTGAAGGTCCAACAAGGACGAGGGACAGAGGCACTAGTGTGTCGGTTCCAAAATTACTGCAGTTTGAAACATACGTTTCCGCTTCTGTTAAGTTGATACGCTGCTGCCAGCAGATGGTTTGTTTGCAACTAACAGACTCATAGACCAAATAGACAGACAACAAAAGACAACAGAGCTGCTGATATCCTGACATCTTATTTTACTTTTGGGTGTGCATCAATTGTTCAGTCAGACGTGTGAGGAGGGAACCTTAAACCTTTACGTCCTCTGGACTCTTAAGAGCGCGTGATTAACAAATGTCTTTTTCATTTTGCGCTGATTTACCACTAGATGTCGCTACAGTTTAGTTAAAATGTGCAAGTCAGCTGTTAGATCAGCAGCTCAATGTAGGTCAGATTTCTGTAGTTCCAATAAAGTCCATTTATCATTTGGAACGAGGTTTGGAGACAGAAATAAGTCGGTAAAAATGCTTTTTTAGCCCCATTGCTGTAATTTATCGTACGGATAAAGAACTATTTAGGCTTGTACAGTATAATTAATGTTACGTCGCAATATGAAATTAAAAATATTTACCATGTTTTGTGTTGTGTATAAGTTTAATTGACATGATGCATATTATAGACATTTCCTTATTAAATGATTTATTTTTTTTAGAATGTGTAAAACCCCAAGTAAGTGACTAACATTAAAACAGTGTAAAAAAAAACTTAGTCGACTGTGGTCAGTGTATAAAAGAAATGTTAAAAATAAATGCCATGCTTTGAGGTTGTAATTTTAGCTCTGCGGATTGTTACCTGAGTGAGAGTCCCAAGCGGCATCTTTTCCATTTCCTCCTGTTGCCAACCTGGGAAGCTCTCTTCCTGTGAGCTACAGGCTAATGATCCAGGCTAGGCTAGCCACAGAGAACCATTGGCTGACTGTCCCGACTGCCGAAGCTGGCAGGCAGTGGTGACAGGGAAGGACCGGAGCGACGGGCCTTGGGGTGGAAATACCGAAAACCGCAATAAAGTTTGACGGAAACAAGAGGAATATATTTCCCATCTATGACTTTACGGACCTAAACCTCGCTAACGTTCCATGTTGGCTGGAAGTTTCCGAGTTGAGCCGTGATGTGGTGACACGACTCCAACGAATCGACGGGAAGCTAACGTTAGCTGATGCGCTAACCTTACCTGAGAGATTAATGATTTTAGCAAAGCTTTGGGACCTCTTTTTGGATTTAAAACTCTTTTTTTTAATTTTCGACTATATTTGTCAAATGGCCACGAGTGATTTTATTACATTGTCCACCTTTTTACGAGGCACACCAGATCTTTAGATTACTACCTGACGCTATCTACGATAAGTTAGTAAATGAGCCGAGCAGACGTTAGCCGCATAGCTGGCTAGTAGCTAACGTTGACCAGCTAACGACAAAACTGACCTGAAGCCAAAGAATTTGCTTTAAATTAGCTGAAGCTAGCCAGCCTATAACTGTTTACACGTCACCTAACTCTTTCATCAAATGTATACCGGCTTTGAATATTTCACTGTCTTAGCGTTTGACTTTACTTTAAGGTTCGTTTTGAAAACTAAAGATGTTTAAGGACGTTACTTCTAAAATCTAGATATGCAAAAATCGAATCACCAGCTTACTTAATGCTAGCTTGCTAACGCTGAGTTAGCCGGCCAAACTTGGACTCCTGCTCCCTACTTTACGTGGGTTTCGCTTTGAGGCCTTCGGGAGGTTACGTTTATCTACTTTCTACTACGTTTAGCGCTTTTTCAGAGTGTGAAGCACAACACTGTTTTTCTGGATGTAATATTTGGAATCTGGACGCGTGAAAACGTCAACGTTGGAGACCCCGGACTGTTTACTGTCCTGTCGTGAATACTGTGGTTCACAGAAGTATTTGGAATAACGCAATCTTGCAAAGGTGAGATATAAACACACACAAAACATGTCACACCTTTGTGTTGTAAGTGAAGAATGTGTGACACTGCACAAGTCAGTTTCACTCATCCATAGGAAGGTGAACGTTTCTACAATGCAATAACGTCACTTCTCACATGTGTAAGATTGTCGGGAGCTCAAGGATGGTATAACATGATGCCAGTATGCATTAACCATATGCCTGAATCTAGAAGTGAATAAAGACTTTTTTTCCTGCTGAAAACCTTTTGGATCTAATTATTTTTTGTTTACATTGATTTATAACTTGTAAGTTATTTCTTACTTGTTTGGACTGGTCTGTCGGTAATTACCTTGACTGAAATGGCCAAACTCCCAGATGTTGGTTTTTGATCTTTACTTTTTCATCTCCAGCTAAGTTATATGTAGACCCACCATCTGTCAGTCCTTCTCGTTGATGCTGAGTGACCCCTCCCCCATAAACATTGTTGAGCCTGAGTGGCTTGACCTCAATATGGAGCATTGGTGGTGTATTTTGTTTATGGTAAATTAGGTTGTTTCCCCTCATACTGTGTTGTGTATCTCCCCTCGTTGTGTACCTGTATGATTTAATGTTTGTGGTTGTTATTTTTCCAGGTCAGTTTCTTTGTTACAAGTATGGCCATCCTCTTGACCATGCTGGTTGGAAGATACTGTACATAGTTAAGTCAGTGGACTAAACATGAGTTTCTGAAAGGGCCAAGGTGTTTTTCTGGCTGCCACTAAATTCCTCCTCTTCTTGTCCCAATTTTTGGTAAACTGTTCTTCCCTTTTGCTATGCTAAATCCAGTTCACATGATTCTTGGCTTTTGTGTCTAGCAGTCAGTTCGGGGTACCTAAACCCCTCGCTCTGGAGATTGGTTGTGAATCTACAGAACCCATGCTCAGTTTTTGTCCTATGCACCATTATTTAACAAGCTTTAAACAACATAGCTTTCCTAGGTGTTTGAGGCTGAATTAAATCTGTCCTTATCTCAACAGGACCAGCATGGTTGTTTACGCTGGTCAAGTTTTGTCCAGTAGCCGATACCATTAAAAGCAGTCAGTCAGTAAGTAGGTTCAGCTGATGTGGCTTGTTTTGTTTTCTGGTGCTCATACAATAAGCTGCTGTAATGGTCATTGTGTCTGCATAGGTCATCTAGCAAGCCTAGTTTTATCCATGCCTTCAGTATTATATATTCTATACAGTATATATTTCAGATATTAAAATTATGTCTCTCCAGTGAGGTTTGTCATAGGCATCTTTCTTAGTTGCTGGAGGATGTTTACTTCATTCATTCAACAGGATTCCTCAGTTAATGTCACATTATTTAGGGACCAAAATCATGAATGTGAAGTGACAATGCAATCGGCAGCAACCATGAAATAGGCAGAACGTACAATTGTCAGATTGGTTTTCGCAGTTCCTCACAGAATACAGAAAGGATCCTTACAGACATTGATGTGTGTGAAGTCGTCCTCTGAAATCTCACAGAAGGTTAGCTGTTGCCGTTTGGAACAGAGTGACACAGTGTTTCACACGAATTAGAGAGGGAGAGAAGGAGAGAGGGGTACAGAGGGACTCATCGCGACAATCTGAGCCTGTCAGTGGCAATCAACCACTTCTGAGTTTGAAGAGCTTTCCAGCACCAAGGTGCTGAACTATGAGTGTGAGCACTCGCTACTTTGTTCCTTTATGTGTTTTTCGTTCTTAATTTGCCAGGTAGAAAAGACAAAATACTCTGTCATTGTTTTTTCTGTATTATTTGTGTTACAATAGGCAAACTCCACACAGGAATTGTGTTTTAGTTATCCACAGCTATCTGTTTACATGTCAGAGTATTCACCCTAGCCTGGACAAGTCCTTTGTTGGAGTCTATTCCGTTTTCTCATTGAGTTGACACTAGTCATTTGTTGCCCATATTAATCATTAATACCAACACAAAGAGCCCGGGTAGAAAAATATTGCCAACTGAAATTACAACTTAGACTCCAACTCAATGTTCTTGACTTACAGCCTCTGGTATCTCCCTTTAAAATGACTGTTTTGAAATGGGAATGTGCTGTTAAGGTAATTGGTCACTATCCTTTCCTCATTTCATCATAACGTTTTTTCTGTGATTTACTTGTATGACTTTGGCTGGTGTGTATGAATGAAAAAACTTTTTCCTTGTCTAGATGACTTAGATATGTTAGTCTATATTATAATATAATTCACATCTTCAAATGTAAATCTTGAAATGTACCATCCATCTTTTTCTTTATTCCTCTTGTCTTTCTCCCCACGATCTGTCAACTTCTAGATGATGTGCGAGGTGATGCCCACCATCAGTGAGGCTGAAGGGCCAGGCGGGGGAGGCGGCGGTGGTCGTCGAGGCTCTGGCTCGCCGCTGCAGTCAGACTCTGAAGGTCATTTTGAGTCTCTGATGGTTTCCATGCTGGAGGAGAGAGATCGTCTTCTTGAAACTCTGAGAGAGTCTCAAGAGAATCTGGGCTTGACTCAGGGTAAACTACACGAAGTCAGTCACGAAAGGGACTCACTCCAGAGACAGCTGAACACTGCTTTACCACAGGTACGTGTGAGCGAGATCTAAGCAGTTTGGCAAATAGAATTCAGACACATGGTTACATAAACATTGTTTTTAATGTTTTTAAACGTGGGCTTTATTGAAGTAATAATGGGTAGAATACTTGTAACTGTACCGTCTGTGTTTACACTTATTTTGCTTCATCCTGCATCTTATACAGCCATATTGGTCCCACTATGTCATTTCCATCCTCATACATGGGAAAATAGGACCCAGGTTGGAGAATGCTGGAAACATCTCCAAAGTGGCTGTATTGTGTTCACATATCCATCATGATGCCATGTGGATTATGTAGGTTGCGAATGTTTGATAAGTTGTGTTGCACATCAAATGTCTCACATTATCACAATGTCCAATGTCTACCAGCCAAGCTTTATAAACCTTATTGTTTTATAAAAGCATGAGTAATTATTTTAGTCAACATTAAGGTCCTCTTCAGTTTTTCTTTTCTCTCTGCCCTGTTAGAAGTTGCTGATAGTGCTGCCACAGCGGGCTCCAGTTGAGCTGAAACAGACAGCAGTTAAATGTGACACTAGCTGGGCTTCTGTGTACTTTCATTGTTTTGTTGCTCTGCATTACACTTCAGCCGTATACAGCTGTTCGTCACCGAAACTAAATGTCCCACAGGGTGGGGCACCTCGCTTTTTGTTTTATCTTTGGGTTTGTTTTCTTCTCCAGTGGGTTGTTGTTTTAAAGCTTGACTTCGTCCCTGTATGACTGCCCAAATCATGTTCAGTTAGCTTGACCGTAGCTAGTAGAACAATGGTAGCATAGTTAGTTACCTGCCGCACGTGAAGATCTTCCTCTGCCTGTCACTTGTTGCAGACATACGTCCAGCGAGCCAATCAGAGGCAGAGCAGAGGCAGGCCTTTATGGCTAATTACCGTGCCAATGTTTTGCTGGGGATGTGGTTCAGTGTCATTCGGTTGAACATGCAAATACATCGCTGGTTTAGATAGTGAATGATGATTAAAGTAAATATCAAAAGATTAATTGTTAGAATTTTTATAAGAATAATTATAACTGTATGTTTTGATATATTGTTCAATAAATGCAATATAATGTCATCTGATTATTGTAGCTCGGCCTCCATGTCTACTCTTTGGATAATGTCGTGGAAATTGAGATGCTAGCATCATCCACCTGCTCGCCTCTGTTATATTAATGACTCACAGGTCTAACTCCTGTGGCCTTATATTTAAACAGAGGGATCCAATTTCCAGCTTTTAATGATGCATGGTCATGAGCATTAATCTACCTATTTTCATCTGTCAGTTAACACAGAGCTTTTCCAAATTATTTGCTCACCACAGAAATCATTGCTGAGTATAACTGCAGCTGAATACATACGAGTATGTATGTGTGTGTGTATTGTCTGTCTGCTGCTGTCAGCTGATTGTCTGACTATCTGCCAGCCCTCATGATATTTGCATCTGCAAGGCCAGAATATCCCGCTGATGAAAACGAGAAGTGCTTCATGTGATGTAATATATTCTACATTCTTTGATTTCAGTTTAGTTTGCTTATGAATCTGTAATCTAAAACATATTTGCATAGTTTTAAGGTGTTTCAGTGGGGAATTGTTTCACCAATCTGTCAATTGATTGCCACCTCAGAAGCATGTTTTAACTTTATAGCTGCCGTAGATTCCTCAACATAAAACAACGTTTGGAAAGTTGTACCAAACCAGGAGAAGTGTCCGTCTGTATTGGAAAGCTGTGAAGTGCTCAGGCAGTTGTGTCAGTTTGACGTTTGTCCTGTAAGTCTGTGCCCGCGCAGCTGAGAGTTGCCATAGTAACACAGTCTGGCGTCTGTCATTGATGTGGATACCCTTTGAGTGCACCACAGCCCGCTCTGTGGCACAAGGCGGGGTGTTGGAATCAGTTGCCTCTCATTTCTTCAAAGTATCAGCTGTTTGGAGAAAAGTTGCAACTGCAGCTGTAACTTGTCCTTGACTGTTAGTGAAGTAAGATTCAACAAAATCTGAATTTGTCATTTTATTAAATTGCAACACAAGCCCGGTCTTTTAGTATTTATGTATGAAACTCGTAATACCCTTTTCTGAATGCTTTTTTTATTATTTTGAGTATTCAGAGTATGCAGAGTTTGAAATACAAATACAGAATCACATCTTCTGCGTTGTGCTATGGCCTTCAACTCTGTTACTGCCA
>CAAKHB010007227.1:45892-55918 GCA_901007665.1 Aeoliscus strigatus | reverse complement strand
CGACTGTTCGTCTACTTCTAACCCACATTTTACTTATCTGCTCTGTCCTGAAGCCCATAGCAGATGTAATGTCTATATAAGCAATAAACTGCATAGTCAAATGTATGTTTAAATTCAGGAAAAAATAATTTAAATGTTAATATAATAACAAATGATTGAGAAGGTGTATTGTCCTATCTGGGAAACTACTTGTTAAGTTGAGAAATACTCGACCAAATATTATAGCCTCCATGAATGTTTGGTGGACAGTCAGCTCAGTAGTAGTTAGATTTTCCCACACAGATCTGTAAATCAATCCGGTCTATGAACAATTACTTTCCAGTTTATGTCACTGTTTTGTGTCTGTGGAAATGCTGAATTCAGAAAAGTTAAGAAGGAAGAGCAGTAAATGGATAAAGAACTTAAGTCAACCTACATGTCTGCAATGTGCACGTAGGTAGGTAGCAATCCACTGTGTAATGTATGTGGGTCGGCCTTCCACGGTCTCTTGTTAGCTAGCAGAGTGGAGACTGAATGTTGCGTTCCAGCAGCACCCGGTTTTCACCTCCCTACAGCTCCTACACATAGCACACTCTCAACAACTTAGCAAGGAGGCCTAAGCACTCAGGAGGAGCCTGTGCTACAGTACAAGAAATCAGGACGGCGCATTCTTCAGGTCCAACCATGCATGTAATCCCTAATATCTACGTGTCAGTACAACTGTGCAGTTCTGATGTTCCTCTGGTCCTGTACTCTGATATATGGACACTGTTAACATTTCCTGGCTTTATGTTAAAGGAAATTCAACCTGGACTGTTTTCTGACATAGTCCTTTTAAATGAATGCACATGGAGATGCTCTTCAGACATGAACATGAATTCTGTTCATAGGTCAGAGCATGTCATTTCATTTGCCTAGAATACACTAAGAATTAGATCCATTCTGTGCTGTCTTCCTTTTCTCCTTTGTGACTAATTAGGCAGTAACAACCCAATACAGGCGTCAAATAAGCTGCTGTTTCTTTAGAAGAACTTCCAAATATGCGTGTTCCAAATTAATGTTTTATTCCGTACAAGTCTCGTTTCTACACTTTCATGGGCAGATTCTGCTATTTGCAGAACCATATGGACGCAATGTTTCACTCCAGATGTGAACATGACGCTCAGGTTGGGCAGTATACAGAGAGGTGGAGCTTAGTTGGTGCTTTTATAGGAACGTAGTTGAGGGTATTATTCTTGTACTTAAACTGTTGCTGAAATTTACTATGTGATCTTTACAAACACAAAAACCTCCTCAAAGAAGATGGTGCATGTATTGCACGACACTCACCAAATATATTTGCACCGTTCCCTTTCATTGTTTGAAGTTTCCAAATTTTCCATGTGTTTCAGAAGCAAGTAGCTGCTCGCTGCAGATTGCAGTGCAGGGAGCTTTTATGGTTACTTACATTGATGTTGTGGATCAACACTGACCTCTCAAAACACGCCGGTCAACCACTAATCCTTTTATTTTGTGTATTTGTAAGTGAGTGCTGCACAAGGGCAATATGCATAAAGTGGTTGAAGGAATTTTCATGCTTTTTATTCTTCTGTAAAGGCCCTGTTTTTGTAATAGCAACAGTTTATTTCTGTTCTCAGGCAAAAGCTGAGATTACTAACTGAAAGTTCCCTGTTGCTTGATTTGTCCTGTTGTAGGAGTTTGCTGCTCTCACAAAGGAAGTGAATGTATGCCGGGAGCAGCTTCTAGAAAAGGAGGAGGAGATTGCAGAGCTCAAGGCTGAAAGAAACAACACCCGGGTTGGTTGAGTGGTTCTCCTTATCCACTGTAATTCAAACATGCAAAATCACACAATTACACAGTAATCTTTACGATTCATTATCGATCAAGACCTGTGTACTCCTCCCCATCATTTTCCTGCACAGTTTTGTTTCATGTCTTTCACAGACATAACACAAATCTATTTCAGGCTCAAACACAATACCTGAGCGCTAACAGTGTTGACCAGAAAAAAAGGTGAAAACTTGACATGATGTATGATAATAACAACAATATAATTATGAGCCTTTCATACCCAATTCAAGTTCATAAATGCAGTTGACAATCAAATCACAGTGGCGTGATGATGTTTCTTCCACTGTTTGTGCTTTGTCCAGCTCCTGTTGGAGCACTTGGAGTGCCTGGTTTCTCGCCATGAACGTAGTCTGAGGATGACGGTGGTGAAGAGACAGGCACAGTCTCCAGCGGGAGTCTCAAGTGAAGTTGAAGTCCTCAAAGCCCTTAAGTCACTTTTTGAACACCACAAAGCCCTTGATGAGAAGGTACGATTCAGTGTAGTTTGAGTGTTAAGTAATCAATATACGAATACAAATGTGTATCATTTAAAAGAAAAAAAAGATGTATTCCATGTTATACATGCTTGCTTATTTTTATTTAACTTGGTTTCTAGGTAAGAGAGAGACTACGTGTTGCCTTGGAACGATGCAGCGCATTGGAAGAGCAGCTCACACTCTCACACAAAGAAGTAAGCTAACAAAAAACAGATTCTTCAAGTTGTATATTTGTACCATATTATGAAGCCTCAACAGTAGAACCTGACATTTTGTCACGTTGTTGAGTATCATAGAAGTTGATGTAGAGGAGTAATCCTTATCACAGTAAGATGTAAAAGTCAGAACAAAACTGCTGGAATGTTGTGAGGTAGGAATAAATGTTGGGTTTATTTTGAGGTTTGCCCGTTGACATTAACTTGTTTCTGTAAATGCACTCAATTGAAAATTAGTGTGATTACAGCATTGTCAGTGATATTTCCCTATAAGTGATTATTTATTAACCGGGTGTCAGATGCTCATGTCTCTTCTGACACAAGTGCAAACATGCATTTAAAGGTAGGAGACCTGAATCCACTGTGCATTGAATGGGATTAAGATTGACAAAAGACCCAGAGGACGTTGACGTGGCCTAGATTTGCTCTATGATTCATGCTGCAGCCCTTAATGCTACACTCATCTTTTGTTCCTGGGACTCAGCCTAGGAAGACGCACACGCACACATCACGCACACAAACATCATGCACTTCCTATTGCACAGTTGTATAAAAACAGTTACTGTATGTACACATTTATATGAAATGTGCTTTTTGCCACTGCTTTTTGGTGGCCTTTCTGTGGAAAAGCATCTTTTTCTTTGCTTTCCTCAGCCAAGTGTCTGTCTATTAAGTGATTGTGTTCCCCTTGGAATTTGCATGTTTTTAACTGCTTGC
Source organism: Aeoliscus strigatus (assembly GCA_901007665.1). Taxonomy (NCBI): domain Eukaryota; kingdom Metazoa; phylum Chordata; class Actinopteri; order Syngnathiformes; family Centriscidae; genus Aeoliscus; species Aeoliscus strigatus. The sequence goes on along the minus strand of CAAKHB010007227.1, from coordinate 52,680 downwards.
TGCTCCAGTTGGAACGCTCAAGCGATCCACAAATGAATTCACTCTTGGATTGATGATTAGATGGGTAATGTTTTAGTTGTTACTACCAATATGCAACTCAACCTGTTCTCTGTAGCTGACTTACCTCAGGGAGCAGAGCAACCAGAAAAGAGGGCTGGCAGATGGAACCAGTGAGGTCAATCACAACTCTGAAAACACTCCAAGCACCAATGGGAAGGTGAGATTACTCAACAGCATATGTGACATGGCATGTATGTCAAAGCCAAGCCTTAGGCAAGGCCACAGCTGCTCATGTGTGACAAGTATCAAGCCTCCTTTCCATTAATTGTACAGCATTACGAATTATTTCCTATTTATTCAGGGCAAATGTTTTTACTACATTTTGAGTTAGTTTATTACTTTGTGACAGAACAACTGAATGTGTATCTGCAGTCGTTCGAAACATTGCTGACAAATTCACCCCACCCTTTCGTAGTCAAAGGAAGGCGTCCACATCTTGTTGATATTTCTACTGAAAGTCAGTAATATCATCTCAATTCACCCACAGCGGTCATCCGATGATTCGCTGAGTCAGGAGTCTGGTTCTGAGTTTGGTAAAGTGGGCGAGCTCCAGGAAGTGGTGGATCGCCAGACGGCTGACTTGGGCCAGATGAAGGAGCGCATGGCTGCTATGGTATCAAGAATCAATGAGCTGGAGGAGGACCTGGACACAGCCCGAAAAGACCTCATCAAGTCTGAGGACATGAATACACGACAACAGAGAGACCTGAGAGAGGTCGGGGGAACTTTTTATTCACACTACTCTATCGACAAATCTCACATTGATATATATTTAATTGACATTCTAAACTTGGCGTTCCAACTACTTCACTTTCACCTGTTTTCACCCTGTCATCAATATGGCAGAGGTCATATAGCAGCAGGCAAAGGTCAACGTGGACAACAATGCAAATGTTTTTTGTGTAGTCAATGGCTCAGAAGGAGGACATGGAGGAGAGGATCACTACTTTGGAGAAGCGCTATCTGGCAGCCCAGCGAGAGGCTACGTCCGTCCACGACCTGAACGACAAGCTGGAGAACGAAGTAGCCAACAAAGAGTCCCTTTTCAGACAGGTAAGCCCCACAGTGTTTACTTTGTATAGTGACAAGTGACCAATGAAAGGAAAACCACAATTGAGTAGTCAAGAAGTTTAGTAAGGTGCTGCACCAATATGAGCCAGCAGGGTAACGAGAACACACTTTAGCATGGATTCTGTAGTTTTGTAGAAATGACACATTTGACAAACCATTCAGTGATCTCCCATTTCTTTCTCCAAGCTTCTGCTTTCTTGAAGTAGAGATAAAACCAAAGGAAATGGTTGTTTGAGAATTTAATGTTACATTGTAGAAAACATAAAACCAAAAGAGAGAACAAAAACACTATCAGAAGATTAGCCTGGTCTGGGCTCCACAATGATCTTCTTCCAATAATAAAAAGTATAAAATAGTTGAATACACAGAATATACAAATTATAGCAATAGGAATTTATTTCACCAGCTGAAATACTAATGCTTGGTGATCATTTGTTCACCTCTGCAGTGTTGCCAGATGGGAAATGTAGTATCGTACCCACAATTCTCGAATTTTAGGGAAATTATCATACATCTGCATCAAGGCTTTGAAGTGTGTGTTGAGTAATTCAGGAATGTTATTGCATGTAAGGAGGCTTGTGTCAGTGACATATGTGGTGATGAGTGATTGCCGCCTGACGCCAATGCTCCAGTACAAGCCTCTAAGTCTAATAAGTCAGAGCGTCATTTCCAACCACTACTTCAGAGCGGGCTTTCATGCACAAAAACGCACGTGACCGTCACGTATGAAGCACCTGGAAACTCTGCCTCAGTAGCCACAGCTGTAAAATGTTTGCCCTGTTGCTTCAAACATGACATGTTAACAGTTGAAGCTCACATATACCTGACATTAAAAAAAAAACAGGACTTAAGTTTCTCGGGACGCACCTGATTTGTTTGGTACATTCTTTGTGCACAGAGGGGGACAGATTATGAAGATACTAATGCTAATTTGCCTTAAATTTCTGAATCTATTCTGAACCCTATTCTATATTCATCAGTATCAGTAATGCCAAGAGGGCTGTCAGGCATGTGCTGATTATTGTGTTTGACTGTCAGAGTGGTCGGCCAGCAGGAATCGCCTGCAGTTCTTCTGTTCGCTTTATAACCCCTGCTAATGAATTCCTGCTGGATCCACACACTGAACAGCGCAGCACGTCCTGAATGGGAAGCCTCAGACACACAGGCTTGTTTCTTTATATGTACTCGTCAAGCTGTAGATGTCTTTCTCCTCTTTTTTTGTGTATTTTGTCTGTCTTTGTAACATGGTGAATGCTCTCTTCCTCACTTCCTGTCCACCCAACCCCATGTCACTCTCCACCTTTGTCTCCCTGTTTCTCTCTCTGACTGACCCATCTCACTTGTCGCGACATTCTTTACTTTAACAATCTGAAAACAACCCCTGTGGCCAGAGTGCAGCAGAGATGAGTTTTCTCAGTAATGAATGTTTGCTTTTGATTTGTTTGTTGTAGACTGAGGACAGAAACCGACAACTCCAGGAGAAGCTGGAGCTGGCTGAGCAAAAGCTGCAACAGACCATCCGCAAGGCTGAGACTCTGCCAGAGGTGGAGGCTGAGCTAGCACAGAGAGTGGCTGCCCTTACAAAGGTATCGGCATCTTTCCTCTGTGGTGTACATGCACTTTTTACATGTTTTCTCTGATGGACTTAATGAGATCTGTGCTGTCGATCTGCTCTGCTGGAGAAACATCCACCAGCCTTTCATCCGATTTGTTGAACACAGAGACAAATAAAGCTTAATAATTCTAATGCTTAAAATATAAGAAAATTAAATCCAATACAATGTAATTAGTAGAAAAACACTCTATGACATTTCACTTGTCTTTTACATTCGAAGAAATGGGAGTCCCTGTGGAAAGCTCAGGGGAAGCCACTGTTTATTTTACTCTAAATATCCACAGGGAACTATTTTATGGATTGTCCATTTATAGTTTGTCTCTTTGTCTCTGACAGCTCTGTAGTTGAAATTCATTGTTCAGCTCACAGCCTTATTAGTATTGAATCTGGCTTACTGTTTGTCTGTAAATCAGGCTATTATATATCAGTGTCCTCACTGCAAAATTTCACAAGACAAGACATTTGGTCACCAAATCAGCACACACACACACAAATATATTCATCTCTCGGTTGCAATGTGAAAACGGTTTGTGTCTTACGTTTCACCTCTGTCTAAGCCATTTACCAACCACCAGTCATGCATTTTTTTATCATCCTGACTCATTTCCTCTTTGGCTTGAGCTACATAGTCATATAGAACATGAGAAGCTTAGAAAATTAATAATTGGCATGCTTAATATCACAGGGATGTAGCTCCCAGTCAACAACACAAAGCTCTCATTTTCTTTTGGAGGACTTTGTCATGTCAGTTGTTGTCAGTTGACATTTGACCCTGTGTGTCCATTTTCCCTCTCCAGTTAACACGCAATTCTAGCCAAAATCACATTTAATGTATAATGTGCTGTCTCTTCTTTCTCATCTCTTTCTTTCTCATGCTGATGTTGTGTGGTCTTCATGCTGCTTTTACCACCTTGTCACACCCATAGTGTGTTCCATGTGGCTCTAAAGGCACTAAGACTCAAAAGAAGGTAGACCAGCTTTACTCAAAGTGCCAATTCCAAGTCGTGCTGGATAGAGGAAACCTTCATCTGTTCTGATACTGAATTTAACTAGGCTAATATACACTACAAGCATTTATTGATATTTATATATTTAATGAAAAAGAAATGAATGTTGTCAGTTTTAAACAGGGTTTTAAAAAAAACATAACACAAATAATGTAAATTGACGTGTAAATTGAAATACAGTGTTCACCTGCCTGGTTAAGTGATGTACCAGTAATCTGTTAACATCCCTTGTTACCCTTGTACCCTTGTGTGTGTGTCTTATGTGCTGCTTGTGCTATGTTGCTTAGTACTTCATGTTTTCTCTGCCATAGAAGTCTTTTATGTTTGGCGTCTAAAACAAACAGGAAGTGCCTGCTGGTTTGTTCAAAGACCCACTGAGATACTAGAAAACCCGACAGCCTGTGGCACTGACAGATATTCTTATAAATGAACAAACTGTCTTATTTCTTTTAAATTGCACTCGCCTGCTTATAGTCTGCAAAAGAAGTGTGATTGTTTGTCTGCATTAGGGAAAATTATGCCATTTGTCTAAGTTTTAGATTTTGCTTTGCTGTCCTCTTCCAATGCATCTGCTGCGTGGGTCAGTGCTTGTAGCTGTCAACATAAATGTGACTAAACATATGCCCAGTTTCATCTCCAATTTAGCCTAATATAACTTGTCGCTGCTTATGAAAAGTAATTAAAAGATTTTTGCTCCTTCATAATAAATGAAGCGACGATAATTATCTAGTCAGCTATTTTCAGACAGTGCTTCACTTTTAATTATCAGCAGAAAGAAGTTATTGTGTTAGCAGTTAGAAACAGCTTCAAGCAAGTAGTTGTGTTGAGATGGAAATGAATGCTTTGCTGGGCTGACATACGTTAACTCCAGTCAAGGTAAGCCAACACACAGTATTTGTATGCAAAAGGCCAACAGGAAGAATGACACATTGAAGAGGAGATCAAAGCAGAGCTCTTGAAACATACATCAGATTTGAGGGGGTTGATTATACTAATCCATAGCTCTGGTTCAGTACAGACAATGTAAAAGTCTTTTCTTTTATGATGTTCAGGCAGAGGAACGCCATGGTAATGTGGAGGAAAGGCTCAGGCAGATGGAGGCCCAGCTGGAGGAGAAGAACCAGGAGCTGCTCAGGGTGAGTGAGATGGGAAATCTACAGCCATGAAATTAGACATAACCCTTCATTACTACTGATCCCACATGTGCTACTTTTTTTCAGAGGTTGTGTTTCTGTTTTTTAGGCGAGACAGAGAGAGAAGATGAATGAGGAGCACAACAAGCGTCTGTCAGAGACGGTGGACAAGCTCCTCTCAGAGTCCAACGAGAGACTCCAGCTCCACCTCAAAGAGAGGATGTCTGCTCTGGAAGACAAGGTGACAGATTCCAAAGCAGACACGCTCCACACTCTGACTTACTATAAATCCCCCTCTGTTCTTCCATCTTGCATGTCTCTTAAGTATTTACATTGTGTCATTTTGCACATTAGTTATTTTTTATTTGTAATCTGCCGCTCCTCAGAATGCGCTCATCAGAGAACTGGAGCACACCAAGAAGCTGATAGAAGAGTCTCACCATGAGAAGGTGAGGGATCGCTGCAGAACTCTGTTCTGTTTTCAGACATTGCATCCTCTGGTGACTTCCTTTCATACTTTGTGGGGGAGTATTATAACATATTGGGCACATTTTCCTTCAGAGCCACAGACTTTGTAAATTCAAGTGACATGCTATCTGTAAAATGCAGGAGCAGCTCCTGATCCAGATAGAGACAATGAGGGCGGAGAACGAGCACGGTCGAAGCAGGAGCAACTCTTTACTACATGGGTACGTATCACCTCTGACACAAGGGTTGAGTTAAAACGTTAAATAATTGAAATCAAGGAATAATACTAGTAAATAGTATTGGAATAGTAATAATCAAAAGAGCTTCAGTTTAAGTATTTGGTTTAAAAAGATTGTTAGACATTTCTTACTGCATACATTTGCACTTATATTTCCTTTCCCATAGAAGACATAGAATACTTGTATTCTATGTCTTCTTCCAATCCTCACTGATCGTTCATCCTAATTCTGTTACTGTGTGTTTTAGTGTTCTTTTATTGTATCTTCTAATTTCTATTTTTCTTTCAATTCCATTTTCTATGTGACCTTGAAAGGCCTTATTGCGCACAAACCGTGCTATGCAAGTAAATGCTAATAAAAAGATCTAGAGTTAAGTCTGAAGTAGGTTTTATTGTGCCTGCTATGACTTGCATGTGTGTATTGGTTTTGACTGTTATCTCTGTCCTCTCAGACGAGCACAGCTGAGCAGCACTCCAGATTTCAGGTATCCTGTGTCGGCTTCCTCAATGATGGATAGTAACTCAGACCATTACAGCAGTGCCCTTGTGCTGAGGCGGCCTCAAAAGGGACGAGTGGCAGCACTACGGGATGAGCCCTCCAAAGTGAGCTCCTGGCCGTGTCACTGTTGTTTAGTACAGACTGTGGTGTTAGGTTTGTTCTGCCTTCAGGACAGTTCTGGCATTTCTCATGCTGGGCCCTATTTCTCCATGTGATGGGGTCAAAATGACAGCAGAGGAGCAGAGGAACAGTAACTGTTGTAGTATTGAAGAACAACAACATAATGCAACACCTGAGCACCACAAACATTAAAAAGGAGAATGCACACATGAGCCTCTGTATGATCTGTTCAGGGACTGATAGTCAAATTACCCTCACAATTGGCTTTTGAATTTATTTATCTTCACTCAATTTTCCGTATTTCTTATTTTCCAGGAACTATCATTGTCACACCCTGTGAGTCATTTTGACCCCATATGTTGCTGCTATTCTTTTTCCTTTCCACGTGTGCTTCAGTTTCATGTTTGAGCTTTTTTTGAAGTCTTTTCTCTCCCTTTCTCTCTGTCTGCTTCCTCTTTGGACTTCAGCGACATGTAAGTCAGCGGCGATTGTGATAATGGAGACATTTACATGTCTGAGTGGTGTATCAGTGTCAAATACTGTCCAGTTAACTTTCTCCTCCGTCCACTCGCATTTC
>CAAKHB010007227.1:22590-45511 GCA_901007665.1 Aeoliscus strigatus | reverse complement strand
GCTCGCTTTAATGCTGCAGGAGCAGCTGGATGCTATCAACAATGAAATTAGGTACCACAGCCTAAAAGGCAGCAGAACACAATAACAACTAGAGTTATGTCAAGTCAGATTTAATTTTGTATAGCACCTTCAGCAGCTATTGACTGACATTTGCATGAACGTCTCTTAGTGACAGGTGAGGAAAACTTCCTTTATAGCTTGTTGCATCACAAACCTATGTGTGTGCGCGTGCTGTACATGTGTACTGTATGTGTGTGCTGTCAGTGTACGTGTGTGATTTTGGTATCTTTTCAACAAGTTATTTCCCCCCTTTGTATTTCTTCCCTCCAGAATGATCCAAGAAGAGAAGGAGAGCACGGCCATCCGAGCAGAGGAGATAGAGTGCCGGGTTGGCAGCGGTGAAAGCCTGGGAGGTCGTTTCCGTTCTATGAGCTCCATCCCTCCCTCGCTGTGTGCAGGCTCTTCGTTGGGCGGCTCTCCCCCAGGCTCTGGCCACTCCACCCCTCGACGCATTCCACGCAGCCCCAACAGAGAGCTGGATCGAATGGGCGTCATGACCTTGGTAACGCTTCATCTCTTGTGATATTCTGTCCGACGACGACCAAACCTTTGCTGTCTCCAAATCAGTTTTATTACTGCACAAATATTTTGTGTTTATAACCAACATATATCAACTAACTGCCCCTACCTATAGCAATATTGCTATGATCCCTACATCATCCAGAGCTCCCTGTCCCAGCAGACAGTAACTTACCTGCCCTATGGTACAACTGGCTTCACTCCCCTCTCTCAAGCTTATAGTTATGCTCCATGCTTTCAGGTACCTGCATATCTCCTCACAGTTCCCTGCCTTCACTCTAGGGGTGGGTGCAGTCTGCCAACCATTCTCTCATTTTGACAACTTCACGCTTTTTCCTGTTGTGTGCTAAAATATGTCAGAATATTTGCAGTAATGCACAGACAACACTTGTGTGAGGGGGTTGAAGAAGCTATTGAACAGCTACAAAATCACAATATTTCACAGCCCAATACTGTTTCAGTTTCTTTTAAGCATTGTGTTCATAGTTTTCAATGGAAAAAGGGTCTCCTCTTATGAGGTGCAAACTAACTCTGCTATCCGCGGGGTGCAATAGTGGGTGAATCTCAGGAGATAAAATCACCTCCAGCATTATTCAAAGCGGATGTGTGGACATATTTTGTAGTATCTCAATATATCACAATAGATGAAGTTGGCACCCCTGTACTGGAATACTTACTACCCCTGTATGCACTACTTTAGTCAACCAAAGATTTGTATTTAAATTCAGAAAGGGTTATAGCAGTATGCATGGCACAGTGTTTACGTCCTGGTGTAGTATATAGCTAATATACTAGCCCTAACCTCTGGGAGTCCCTGTCTTCCAGAGATTATGTGTTAAAATCTTTTACCTATTTTGACCCTCACATGTGGAGAAATAAGACCCGGCTTATAAAATATTGGAATTAGCAAATGAAGTTACACATAAGTTACACATACACATTTTTAAATAATTAAATAGTAAAAATGATAACCATTTTAGCTGATTAAACTGACGTTTATCTCACCCCTCAATTTCCTCTCCATGTTTCCCTTTTATAGCCCACTAATCTCTTCTATGCCAGGGTCTCGCTGTGTGACTAGAGGAAAGGAAATGAGTGATTAGGTATTTTGCTCGTGGGGGCAAAAGAAACTCTCATAGAAATGTGGCGAGCTGAAGGTTTATTTGCTCTGCTAATACCAGGCCTGTGAGGAATGCAGTGGGGGAAAATCCTCCCCTTTTAGGTGCACAACGGAAAATATGACTACAACAGCTCTGCTACGTGAATTCAGTTGTTACACTTGCTTTATACACTAGTATGCACTAGTATTAATATTACACAGTCAAAATCACCAGCCAACCTGTAGGCAAACTTTGTACTTTTATCTGTGATTTGAGCAGTCCGCTAAACCCGTTAACCGCTTTGCCTCCCACATGGTGATTGCATTTCATTTTTAACATTGATTCCACCAACATATGTGTTTCTACTAGGATTTCTGCTTGGGGCATACATCAGATAAAATTGCACCAATAAGATAACATATGAACGCCTGACAATTGCAAGTTCTGAAAATGGGTTAGGAAGCTTGTATTCTTTAAAATCTGTGCTACTCCATCGGATTTCCTCTGAGGTAGACTGCACCCATCCAGTCCTGTACAGACCCTACTCTCAGCGTGCTCGTTTGCTGTGGCCTTTGGTCTTCAGTCAGATTTGCTACATGGGTGCTCTCGACTTTTTTCTCCAAGAACTGTGTGTGTCTGACTGACTGTGTGGGTGTGTGTGTATTGTATGTACAAGGGTTAATCTTTATTTCATTCTGATTTTCTGTGTGTGTGTCTGTTGCGTGCATGGCTTGTTTCCACTGCTCGTCTCTCATGTGTCTCACTAACTGCTCTTTTCCTCTCTTTTTTTACCATGCTTCAGCCTAGTGACCTGCGCAAGCACCGCAGGAAGGTAAACTAGAAACCTGCTTCACTGGGTGCTGTCAAACATCTGACGATTACGTCTTAGGCCCTAAGTGTTCAACTGAGGTTTCTTTATTGTATCGAATACAGTTGTACTCAAATCTACTCTTACGTGTGGTGGAGAACACTGACGACTTGTAGACATTGATATTAAGCTGAAAAGCATTAACACATTTGTTAGTTGGTTGCAGTACAAGGCAAGTCACCATAGAGAGAACACAAAGGGCTTACTTCCCTCAGTTAGTCATAAAGGTAATGTACCTGTCTGAATAAACTATCCACAAATCTGTTGCAGCTGTGAAATAGTTGTTAAGAGAGTCAACAATTGCTATTTTTTGAGAGATGACGTTCACATTGTGTTGACGATATGGTTACTAGTGGACACTGACATCGTTCACACAAAGTGCCTCGATGTAAATCTGTGGTGTAATGAACAGTTCTCCAGTCAACTGGTCCATTGGTATATTTAGATTATTATTTTTTCCTCTACATCCTAAATTGTGAAAGTGGACGATAGAGCGATAGATAGATACATTATTGATCTCCCAAGAGAAATGGACATGGAAAGATAGTTCTCACTAATGTGCACCTCTCTGACAGTCTGCTCAGGATGACAAAGCCACAATCCAATGTGAGACGTCACCCCCCACCACTCCACGCTCCATGCGCCTCAACAGGGAGGCAGGATATGCTGCTAGCCATGAAGACATAAGAGATATTCGAGGGTAAGAAATGACCCTGTCACGTAAGGAAATAAGTTCACTCCTGCAAAAGTTGGAACAGTCTTGTTCAGCTTAGTTTTTAAAAAAAAAGGTTTGGGGCCCAACTACAGTGTTTGCATGTTCCCCACATATGTGATAAATATATGATTTGGTTACTAAGCACTACATTATACTTTGTGTCTCTACGTCGGTAACTTGATGTGACTTAATTTCCAGGTGAGAACAAGGTTGTTTGCGTTCCACTTTCTTCAAAATATTTTACGTTGTAAAAAAAACATTTCTAGCACCAGTTCTTAGTTGATAAACAACACATTACGTTGTATTCGATGTACAATTACACCATAACAACAAACCCATCGGTACGATTAAAGCAGTTCTGTCCTACCTGAGTGCTATAAAAAGTAGTGAAAAAAACAGTTTACACTAACAGTTAATACTGTTGCCAATCTTGGATTCTGAACCTGGGATCCTCAGTTGGATTGATGTCCAAGATGTATTTCTTTGGTTAGGAGAGCGTTCCGTTCAGCCACTTCCTGTCAGAAGCTTGGAAAACTTCCTGGAAGTCGTATTTGGACTGCAAGTGTAACTCACGCTCACTCTCTTCTGTCACAGGCTGGTTGGTCTTCAGGATGGCCAGGGTAGTAACCCCAGCAGTAGTAGCAGTAGCCAGGACTCCCTCAACAAAGCAGCCAAGAAGAAGAGTATCAAGTCTTCCATAGGACGTCTTTTTGGAAAGAAGGAAAAAGGCCGACCTAGCATTCCCGGGAAGGAATCGCCCAGTCAAGGTCAGCAACTTTGGAACCACTACAGCACATTATTATGCAAGTCTGTCCCAGTATCACTGTGTCCCTGGCCCTGTCGGTGTTAAGCCCTATTTATGCTTATACTTTGAAATGACGCAACCATATGCCGTACCCTACGCTAATTCCCTTCATTGTTGTGAGCATTTATACTTTATACTATTGCGTTGGTCTGTCTGTGTAGCTCCACATTGAATCTTGCCACCATGTTTCATTTTTTCATTTTCTACAGCGTAGAGTCCGCATTGATGTGGACTCTACGCTGTAGGTACGCCGTCAATATGACAGAGAAGCATGGATTGGGTTTTTACATGAGATGCTCCTTTTGTGTTCCTAGCTGTCACTCCGGAAGCAGAGAATTCTCCTAAGGATGGCTTAGGAATGGGCACCCTTGGAGGCCCTGCTGAAAAGAACAGGAAGCTGCAGAAGAAGTAGGTCTCTTCTGAACAGACCCTCAGCCCCACAACTGAGAACAGTGCATAATGTGTCATGATATAACATGGTGTTATCCAGTGTGTGTGCTGTGTTCATCACGTTCTATGTGAACGTCCATGAGTCATTGGAGCTCCTGCTGCTGCACAGGGCTCACTCACCAAGTCACTCCCTCCAATCTAACTCACGCTTACACCCATCAACATATCTTCTTCCAGTGCACACCCAGGCACGTCTATTGCAGTCATCAGCTACAGTGATTTTATGTTTGTCTTATTTTGTGCAATCGTTTTGTAAATTGCAGATATTTTTGTTTCCTCCATGCAGCTTTTTAAATTATCAATTCATTCTTTTTGTTTTGCCAACCTCCCTCTTCTTTTTATCACTCCCCTCTCATTCCATGTGTAGTCCAAAGACAGGGTAAGTTAGTTCATGATTTCTTTGGCTTCTTCTTCCTACGCTTGGCTTCATGTCGATCTCAGCGATAACTCTCACGACCCCAAACAATTGTCCTGCCAAATATCTGTCTTTTCCATGCCATCTTACACCCGGCTTTCCACAGAGGGGCTTGACTAACAGGAATGTGTGTGTGTGACAATTATTTGTGAATGCCAATTCTTCCTCTGGTGCATGAAGTTGTACACTATCTAAATTCCACCAAATAACATTTTTCAAACTTCAGCAGTGCAGTGAGTGAATTTCTGTGAATTTATTTACATTAGCTGAAGCATGAGTGGTTTATTTGTACATTGCTCATCATTTTATATCCACAGATTAGCTTAATCAGAATCAGCAGTACTTTATGCAGGATGCAGGATGAATCGCTGGTATGTCCCACAGCCCCAGCTAGTGGCCAAATACAGCACCAGTTACAACTTGTTGCCATGGGAGTGAATTGAAAGCCTGAATCTGCTGTCCAGTTCTCTCAAAAACCTGTGGACACTCTCAGTTAATAGCATTCTTCCTTCAATACAGACTGGGAATGTGCATGAAATGAATGTGCAATATTTAGAAAATGTTTGCAAAGGTTTTCCTGTCCTAGATACTTTCCTTTGTGCATGTTTGGTTACTCTCCAAATGGATTCTGTTTGCACCCGATCTGGGAGAAAACAAACTAAATCCTCAGATGTGCCAAGTGTCTGGTCTTAACCAAGACTCTGGTTGAAGCTGGGACATCGAGGCTTCGAAAGACCTGAATGACATTTTCCTTGTTTTTTCTCAACTCCTGCTTGTTGTTGGTATTTCTTTTGTGTGTGGGGTTGAGTGCATATAAATAGGGAATGAATGGGGTGGGTTTTGGGTATGTTGTGATGTTTGGGGTCAGATTGGCTTAAATACTTGTGCTGTGTGTTAGGCATGAATTACTGGAGGAGGCCCGCAGGCAGGGCTTGCCGTTTGCCCAGTGGGACGGACCGACTGTTGTGGTTTGGCTTGAGGTACACAACTGTTCTGAACAGCATTTGAACCATGAAGATGTCCTTATGTGCTGATGTTCTGACTCTCTTCTTCTCTATGCTTGCAAGCTGTGGGTGGGCATGCCAGCATGGTATGTAGCTGCCTGTCGTGCCAACGTGAAGAGTGGCGCCATTATGTCAGCGCTATCGGACACAGAAATCCAGAGGGAGATTGGCATCAGCAACCCGTTACACCGTCTGAAACTTCGCCTCGCTATCCAGGAAATCATGTCTCTCACCAGCCCCTCTGCCCCGCCCACATCCAGAACGGTATTTTTCTCTTAATAGAGCCCAAATACTTACACACTGACATGTTTTTTTTAGGATACATGATATTGAGACATAGTTTGTGTGGTACATTGTAGCACTCTCCAGCTGTTTCAAACTGTTTCAGCACGACTGTTACTGATTAGCATCTTAACTACTTTTTCCCCCTTAATAACAAATTCTCCTTCATCTACTCTCCATTCTGCTCTTTTTTATCCATCACTTTTCTATCTTTGCACACTTCACTCACTTGTGTTTTGGGGTTGTCAAATGATCAGACTACAGGAAACGTTTGGGTCACACATGAAGAAATGGAAAGTTTGGCAGCCACACCTCCCACGGTTAGTGTATCCTGATTGGCTGGATCCTAGTGGCTTCTCGAGTTGTCATGACTGTCGGGGCTTGTTCCTAGTTGTCCTCAGGGCAGACAAACTTCACTTACTGCATGATGTGTGTGTTTTTCCTCCTCCATATTGATTTTAAAATATGGTGCAGTTATTTGTTCTCTCATTGAGCAACTTGGAACAAGGCCGTTTCTTCTCTGTTCGTTTGTGTATTACAGTGTTTCCCATAGAATTGCATTTAATTAGAGGTGAGAGGGTTGGTGTGTGTATGAGAAGGAGGTCAAACACTCATTTTGCAGTGGAGCACCTTCTGTCTCCTATATTATGTAGTATTTTTACGTTTGGTTACCAGGTAACCGGGCTTATCTGAGATCTGAGTGTGACACTGGTCTGTCAGCAGAGTGACTAATCATGACATGCAGGAGGCTTGTCTCCCATTTGTAAAAGCATAATTCCTCCACAAACATTCTCAAGACAATCTCTTCCACATACCCCATATGTGCAAGAAAGACCGTGGTTCACCTCACCTGCGTCTTCAGAGGGAGCTCACCATGATCTTTGGAGTGGTTGATTTTTTTTTCCCCCCTCGTTTCTCATAATGCTGAAGCATTAGCCAGGACGAATGCCAAACGGGCTCTAAGTGAACACTAGAAATGACTCGCTTTGCTAAATGAAGGCAAAGCTTTGAAAATGCAACCTGACAAATAGTCTGTGGAGCATTAAAATAAGCACTCTGCAGATTTGCCTGTTTGGAGTCATGCATTGAAATAAATGTGCACAAATTCCTTGTGTGTGGGGGGGGCGGTAACAACAATTTGTCCTTCATTGTATTTCTGAGAGAGTGGGGCAGTAACTTAAAATAAAAGATGACTATTGTGCAGCTTATGTGGAACACCAAATAAATATGTATTGGAAACACTGTAATATGATTTAGCGTCTAGCTAGTTGTTGGTTTTGTAGTTTCTTTAGATCTTCTATCTTGTTTGTGTCTGCTTCACATTAGCCATTGTCCTGTTTTCGTGACTCATTGTGATCTTATTACAACATTAGTTGGAAGGAGACATACAAAAAAAACAGAGGTATCTGTAACAGTAAAGCAGGAGAAAAAAATCAGAGCGATGCTTTTTCATTTCATAAAACTTTTTATAATAGTTGATGTAAAATGTTGAAAGGTGTATTGGCAAATCTGCACTTATAATAACTGGGTGGTGGAACAAAATGATACAGTGTAATATCGCTATAAGTTTTGTGTGGCGATATAGATTTCAAAAAAAGCTATATATAATATTGCAATACTGAATATATCACCATATCGTGACAATTGTACCACAGTCTAAAGTATTGTGATGGTATCCTATCATAGTTCTGTGGCAATTCCCACCTGTGATAGTTTCATATAGAGGAGTTAAAGCAGCGTGTGCAGTTGGCATCGATGTGATGTCTGACAGGATTCTGAAGAGATTTTGTGTGTATTTGTGTGTTTATGTCTTTGTGTCAACGTGTGCGCACATCTTACTGTTGCTTTGTGGTTTCTTGAAATTTTGGCCGACTTTATTTTTACGCATTAAGCAGCTCTAACACACAACTGCTGCCTCACTAACCCCGCCTTTCTTTTCTTGTCACCATGCTCACTCTAACCATGCTAACCCCAGGAGGATGACGAGGGTAGCTGGGCCCAGGTTTGCACACATTCCCCATATAAACACCACCATGTCCTTTGTTGTCAACCTTTCTATTATTTTGACACCACACAGCAGGCATGTTTGGTGTATTCATATTATGCATTTTGTTCAGTCCCACACACGGGCCACTTTCAAAGTTATACTCATGGATTATGAGTTTCCATCATCTTTTGTGGAGTTTGTTGCAGGAAATTCTAAAACTCACAACACACTGTTAGGAAAAATGAAGGACAAAGTATAATATATATTATTACATATATATATAAAATAATGAATAAATCAGTTAGATTTTTGCTAACATAAATTTCTGTATTTGAAAACGGTCAACATTTTTCCATTTTTTTACAGCAATGAGAAGAAATGACAAATAAAAAAAATGCTGTAACTTCAGTTGAGCCTTCAGTCATTACTTGCCTTACTTTACCTCCATTTCAGTTTTATGTACATGCTGCCTTATAAGTAATAATGTGGCATGTTGTAGAAGACCAACAGAGGTACAGTACCCCTGGACCATTGGAGCTCTTGCTGTGTGTAAAGGCAAATAGCTCATACAGATTTTGCGCCGATCTTTTGAGGATTGCGTGAATATGAAAAACAAGGTGTGAATGTAGAATACTGATTGTAGCGTTTACTTAGTCTTACCTGTTTGCTTCCACAGTCTACTTGTAGACTTACTAACAACAGCTTTCAAGCATCGCAGACCCCCACCAAGGTTGATAATGTCTCACTTATATGAAGTGACTACACGTTGACAAAACTTTGAAGAAAATATAACTTTCTTGGTGGAGGTAACAATGATAAATAACTTGGTGAAGTCAGTGTGGTATAATATATATATGTACGCCGAAAGATTTGAATGCTGTTTCAGACGGTTGTCTGACCATGTCTCTCTGACCACAGACTTTGGCATATGGAGACATGAACCATGAATGGATCGGTAACGAATGGCTGCCCAGCCTGGGTTTACCACAGTATCGGTCGTACTTCATGGAGTCGCTGGTGGACGCCCGCATGCTTGACCACCTTACCAAGAAGGACCTCCGAGGACAGCTCAAGATGGTGGACAGCTTCCACAGGTAAAACCCACACCAGACTTCAGTCACATGTTATTCCTTTGTGCTGTGTGTTTGGAAGGCGTTGAGGAGATATAGAGAATGAATGGGATGGAAAATGGTCTGTGTCTGTACAACAGAAACAGTTTTCAGTGTGGCGTGATGTGTCTGAGGCGGCTCAACTATGACCGAAAGGAGCTGGAGAGAAAAAGGGAAGAGTCACAGCTGGAGTTTAAAGGTAACAGATGGATTAACATGGTAGTTGTACATGCTACTGATGGTTGTGTGCATTCAGAGTGAAGCTGCCCTTTGTTTAAATGGCATAAACTTTTGTTGAATCACTGGTCATCTTCAGCAGAGATGGTAAACAAACCCCAAACTAAATCTTTTTGATCTAATATATCTGCTCTACCCAGAAAAAAACACACACAGTTGATTCACTAGTTTTTTAAAGTTTGTTAACAGACTAATGTTGCTGTTACATATTTAGATTGTATCTGTACGTTATCGTCTCTGTCCTCTCAGATGTGCTGGTGTGGAGTAATGAGCGTGTGATAAACTGGGTTCAGGCCATCGGGCTGAAAGAATACAGCGGCAACCTTTATGAGAGCGGTGTGCATGGAGCATTGCTCTCTCTGGATGAGACCTTCGATCACAACACTCTTGCCTTGCTGCTGCAGATCCCCACCCAGAACACACAGGTACACACACACATGCTCAGTCAGAATACAGATTAACATCTTGATTCAAAACGGACTCCATTAAAAAAGACATATTATGTCAGTATGAAGTAAGAAAACATGAAACTCAACTGACATGTGGAAGAGTGGGAGAAGACAGTCTGTGCTTGTCTCTCTCTTTCTCTCCTTTAGGCCAGAGCAACTCTGGAGCGTGAATACAACAGTCTTCTGGCCATTGGCACAGACAGGAGGATAGAAGAGGTGACCAACATCAAAAACACGAGCACGTTCAGTGTGAGCGAGAAACCAACTTCTTCTTCTTCTTCTCCTTTCCACCATCTCTCCCTCTCACAGGATGATGATAAAAACTTTCGCCGAGCTCCCTCTTGGAGAAAGAAGTTCCGGCCCAAAGACATGAGGGGGGCGTCCTTGGGTGCGTCAGACACCCTGCCCGCCAACTTCCGAGTGACCAGCAGCAGCGCCGCGTCTCCTTCCACGCAGCCAAAGAGGAGCCAGATGGATGGTAAGCTTGAGAGCAAAGTGCCAAAAAACTGTGTATAATGTTACTTCTTCATGAAAACTTTTCTAATTCCTCATCGGTTTTTAAAATTCTTCTCGAATGGCTTTTCTGCTTTGCCATTCATTATGCTGTGACTAATGGCATGTCTTTGCATGGGATTTTTGCTGCCGCGGAAACACAGGAAGTCAGTCTATACAGAGGCTGGACACTGCCACAGTCAGGACCTACTCTTGTTAACACAAAAAGCTACAACGGTAAGATTCCACACCACTGCTACCTTGAAACATGTCTTAGAAGCTGCTGCGCACACAAATGGCTTTTGCTTCGATCTGCACAACTGTTTTTTTCTTTTGTTTCAAGCAGAAAGCAGCTTTCATGTTCTGGATTTCTCGGCTCTAATAACGCACGTTTTACGCCTCTCCTCTCTTTCCTTTTGTTCCTGCCCCATCTTTCTCTGGCTTCTGTCCCGCTTCCCCACCTGTTGTCTGTTCATCTCTCTCTTCCCCTTCTCAGTTTATCCTCATTATTTCTATAGGTAACCGCTGGTCAGAGGATGAAGGGGAATTCCCTGCATTCAAGACCAGGATGATGAACTGAAATGACTTGCAAGGACACTAAAATGTTTTTTGGTCTTCGTCACAGAGAAAGACCTTATTCACCAATCTCAGAATCCCTAAAGGAAACTTTGTAGGTTCATCTTCATTTGTTATTCTATTTATATAAACCACTGGGACTTTTATTTGATTTTAGCGTTACTTTGTAATCTTTTTGCCTCTATCTCTGTTTAATACCCCGCTTTTTTAAAAGAAATGTTTCCCCACTGTGTCCGTATGAAGCCCAGCTCTCAGATGTATGTATCTGAATGTTTCAATTGTCTGGAGTTTGTATATTTCTACCAACAGACATTTTATCTAATCTTTTGTTTTTATAATCCTGATTCTATTGACCAGATGTATGTTTTATTTCCTTTCTTTGGTTTTATTTCTAATCAGTGACTTTATGCTTAAGTGACTTTGATATGTGATATAAATTAATTCTATATCTTTTGCCCTGTGTAACTGTTGTAATATTTGTAGCCTAATACTAGTGATTTTGTGTAAATGCAGCTCTTATGTGGGTCGATGGATGTGTGAATATCCGACAAATTGCTGGAGTTGTTCGACTGTTTCACAAACTGTCCAACACTGTGAGTCCTCCACCACCATAAAATAACTGCAGGCAAGATATGTGATGGAGGCGACAGATATGTGAAACAATATATCTTCCTTTTCTCTTTATTTTCCCATATCTGTGATACCAAAATGAAACTCTTGAATTAAAGAATTTAAGCCATATATCAGTAGCAGAATAAACACTAAATCATAGGGCTACTTTCAGATACATGTGTAAACAGAATTCCAGGTTCTCTCTTGTTGACCTTGCATGCAGAAACTTATCCACTTTCCTCTCCCCGACACCTCACCTCACGTCTCCAACCCCCACCCCCAAACCCTGAGCTTGTTCCTTTAACAAAGCAACACCTCTGGAGAATCGCACAAAGCTCATTTGTACAGGAGGGCTTCGAACTTATAGATGAGTTGTGGCAGCTCCTTAATGGACCAACTTCACCGAGGCCTCAGGCGATCCGCGCTGTGACGAGATGACCCTCAAGGCGGTGCTATACACCCTCAACCCTTTTTAAAAAAACACTTTATACGAAGACTTCATATCAAGCCTTATTGTTTCTAAACTCCACATTGTCCTCTTTTTATTTATTATTACTCCTTCACGCTGTGTTTTGTCACTTAAGCGAGCAGAACTAGGCTTTCCCCATATCATGTGTCTTGTCTACGCTTAGAACAGGTTCCACCTTTAGCTTTCATAGCAGATGAGAAGGAACTGAAGAGTTTTCTTTAACCCTTTGTACGGTAAAAGCTTTGAATAGAACTTCTGTCTGTATGTTTGTGGTTCTGTCATTTATGCACAATGCAAATCATGTTGTTTTTATTCCTGCTCTTCCTATTGAATCTTCTGATCTTGTAACAAGGATGTACAGTCTGAGTACTTATAAACTATTTTTATCACAGTATTATTTATTGCTTACTTTCAATAAAATACTGAAACTTATTTCCACTGCTGATACAGACTGAAGTTTCCTCAGTTCTTGGTGTCAAGTTCCAAAGAGAAACAGTATGTCACTCTACAAGTGACTGAAAACAGTGGTAGAACACTCACTTTGAAAAGACAGAATTATATATCTAGTTACCCAATAAAAATGATCTCACTATTGTATTAGGGTAGGGTATTAAAACTGAAAATAAAAACAAATATATGAAAAATTAAATAATACCTCTCGCCCCACCCACTTGTGACGTCAACCCCGGTGGAGAACGGGATACTGGGAGTGAGCCGGAAGATCCTCGGAACGTTCCTGACTGTCTCCATCAGAATCTGGCGTCCTTATATCCACCGGGGATTCTTTCAGATTCAGTTTGGACTGTGGACGGAGTTCCGTTTTTGTTGTGACGGTGAGTCTCTATCATTTCAGCTATGTTGTTGAGTGACAAATAAGTCGCCATGTCAGTGAACCTTCATCATTCCAGAAGGCGTGTTAGCGTAGCCCGCTAGCTCACTGGAAACTGGAACAGGAAATGCCGCAGCCTGGCAGAAGTAGCCAACGTTAACACGATGTCAGAGCTAATTTCACCAAGCCGCTTTTCACTTAACGTTAAATATCTTTGTGCTGAAGGAACCCAGTCAGTTCTCATCGCCCCCCCAGAGCCTGTAGGTGCCGACAAGCTAACTAGGTCCAACACGACACGAATACAGTTGTTTCCATTCAGCGGTTGTGCACATACCAGCCACTTGAAATGAAATATAGAGTTCTAGAAAGAAAGAGAAATGCCTGTCTAGTGGAATTGTGTCTGTACGTGGTCTGGACTGGTAGTTTTAAGTATATGACCATGAACCAGGTGAGACACGCCAACTTGAGACGTCACACGTAAATTGCGTGAATTGGTCGGGATGAGTTGATCGTACCAGCTGCTCCCTGGCATCCAGATCCATTCACACCTCCACGTGCAACGTCCTTCTCTAGACCTGCTGTGAAAGAAGAAAGATTGTTGGACTTTGAGAGATATCTACAGATGGGTGTGGTTATGTTGTAGGAGGTACACTGTAACACACTCACACACACACACACACACACACACTCTTTGAACTTCCTGGTCTCCAGAAGGTTTCCTCCACTGAGACAGACTGAACACAGCTGCAGGCTGCCCACCTTTTGCTGACTTAGGAATTGTGATTAATACTACAAGCTTTTCTTCCACGCCACTTGAGATCAGCATCAACCAGCCCGAATGAAGCCCCGCTCACATGCATCTTCTTATCTCAGCTGTAGGCCAGGAAGTCCCTGTGCCAGCTGAATTTGGAAGACTTTAAATTTTGTTCAGGCCTGCGGAGCTGGTATAGAGTCATGGTGGAAAGCCACACATACCTTGTACTATCAGATCTTTTATTTGTTCCTCCTGTTGATTCCAGTATGAACATATCTGAAATTATGAAAGATAATTACAAACTAGATTAATCTAATTTGAATATGCAATTTACTATACAAAGTGTAATTTATATGACATGTTGCAGATTTTGTCCTTAGTTTTAGGTCTGCACGACGACTGAAGCATTGTAACCAACGCTGTGTTCACACCGAATATCTCATCGTGATCTTTGTAGATTTGTTAAGTGGAAATGGATGCCATGCCAATGCTGTCTCATCCAGAGATGTTTTCTGTCCTCCAGTGTGTGTGTGGCCCAGGCTCACTGAAGATGTGGAAAGCAGCAGCAGGACAGTCAGTCAATGTAGCTATAGATGATGGAGGGGATGACTGGGAGACAGACCCTGACTTTGAGGTACCTACCTTCTTCCCCCTTCATCTCACTCTGCTTAAAGCATCAGATTTACTCCATTTGTCTTTGTCGCCATTAGGAGCTTTTACAGTCTTGACAGCTTTTTTTCCCCTGGATTTCTAGAATGACGTCACAGAGAAGGAGCAGCGCTGGGGTGCCAAGACAGTGGCAGGTTCAGGGCATCAGGAGCACATTAAGTGAGGAAACAAATCCTACCCTCTTTTATTCAAAGCCCCATTTTAAATGCTTCTGATTCTCTCTGGGAATTTTCTTTCTTGTCATAGTATCCATCGTCTGCGGGAAACGGTGTCCACAGAACATACCAGCTTGAAGCAGAAAGAATTAGAGACCATGCCCAAGGCCTCACATGGGTATGGAGGAAAGTTTGGGGTACAGCAGGACCGCATGGACAAGGTAGTGGAGATGTTAATACTTTTAAATAAACACATTTTTCCCCTTTTAAAGCGTTGCGTCATTAACATTGGTTCAAACCTGATAGTGTAATGGAACATGGAAATACATAACTAGGCCAGAATGTCTGTCTGTTGTGAAACATGTATCTCTGACATCTAATGTGACTCAAGTCGCAGTTCTTGACCACTGCTCAATCTGTGCCACTGCTCTCAACCTCTGACCACAGCAATGTTCAGTCTTTGAATATTAATGTTAATATTTGTAAGACAACTCATTTAAGATATTACTAGAACCTTTTTGTTTTACCTAATATGCCACAGATGCCCATAACTGTTTGTCATATACTGTTTGTGTTCATATGCTAAATCAGTCGTGTCCATTTCACTCTTGATAATCTGCCCTGGCGAGCAGCTCTGCCTGCTCACACTCATCGGTTTCTGAGCTGTGTGGCCGCTGCAGCATGAATGTGATGACTGTGCAGTGTTGACGGGGACACTGTTGTGTTTTTGTGTGCATCTGTGATGACTCACATGTCACCACATCCAACACCCACTCCTCCCCTCCGCTGTTCATGTGTCTGTTTTGAACCCAAACGGGGCAGTCCATTGTGAGCGTATGTATTTGGATACCTGTCAGCCTCAGGTAGTGTCTATGTACCTTCACAGTCGGCCGTGGGCCACGACTACCAGAGCAAGCTGTCTAAGCACTGCTCCCAGACGGACACCTCAAAGGGCTTTGGAGGGAAGTTTGGTGTGCAAGCAGACCGCGTTGACCAGGTATGTCCCGTGGTAGTTAACAATCACGAGAACAGTCCTCCTTGTTCAGTACACAGCCCATCTGATTGGGGGTTACGTTGTCTTAACGTGCCTACCTGTGATATAACATACATTTAAAGAAGAAAATAAATAAAATAGAAATGAAGTGTTGCAGTTAAACAGAAAATGGAAATAAAATTGATAATAAATGTTTTAATTTAATATGTACAAATAACCAAACATAACTCTGCTTGCACAGAGTTATGTTAAAAATAATTTAAATAACGCAAAACACATTGTTTAAAATAAGTGGATGAACTTAATTTACTGTCTTATGTTGGTACTAAACATGCAAGACAGTTCTGGTCTGTTACATGTAGCACAAAAAGCTTTGTGTACAATGGATGTAAATAAATACAAACGAAATAAAATGGTACAAACAATGTGGTAAATATGATACGATAACACAGCATGAATGAATGTGACATTTTTTACAACCAGTCACAGTTCACAGTGTCAGTGTCACTCTGTATTTCAGTCCTATAAGTGTTTCCTCTTCTGCCTTGTTCCAGTCTGCTGTCGGGTTTGAGTATGCTGGGAAAACAGAGAAACACGCTTCGCAGAAAGGTGATGTGTCAGAATGGCGTCTTCCTGTATGTGTCTCACTCACACCATTCTAGGAACACATGCTACCAGCTTATTTCTTCTGTGTGAATTTCAAACTTTCATGAAATGTAAGCGGTTTCTTTATTGTGTGAACAGTCCAAATTTTCTCTAGAAGGCCTTTTTGACAGCTAAAAATGTTGGATGATGGGATGAGCTGCACCAACTACTGTTCTACTTGTGAGGATTACATCAAGTATCCATCTAACTAGTGTACAAGAAAACCATGAAGCTGGAATACATTCAGCTGCTAGTCTCAAGGCCACTCATGACACTGACAGATGACAGATGTGTGAGGAGCGAGCTGTTTCCACGACTCCATACTTTCTCCATATTTGTGTTGCCGTCATTCGCTCCAGCGTCATCTGTGCCGAGCATGAGCCCAGTTCCAACACTTCCCCAGTGTTCCAGATCTCTGTGTTAATTCTGACATGTCCTGCTACGTGTTAATGAGGGATTTGGAATTGGGCTTCATCTTTGTCACTGCTGCTTTGCTGCCTCACCCTGACCTTTGACCCTTGCCCTCCCCTGCTTTGCTGTGTAGACTACACCACTGGGTTTGGGGGGCGATACGGAGTGCAGGCAGATCGTGTCGACCAGAGTGCAGTGGGCTTCGATTACCAGGGCAAAACCGAGAAACACGAGTCCCAGAAAGGTTTGTTTAGTTCCCTGGCCTCGTGGCCTTCATGTTGACCAGCAGCGTTTGGAGAGCACATGGCAGAATGACACAAACAGCTGGGCCTACCTCTGTGAGTCCTGCTCTTCACAGGTCCTGACCAGTCTTTTTTTTGCATTCCGTCCTCTGTTCATTCCCCAGCTCGCACACGCTCCCAAACAGCAGCTTTAGTAGCCTTTTTTTTACGTTCAGTTACATGTGTGATGTGTTTTTTTATTTCATTCGTTTCTTTTTCAGTTTCCATTCTGAATTGTCTCCTGTAACGTGTTCCTGCTCCCCTCTCACCTTAAGGTGCAGGTGGTTGGAACTGACCCGTAGCCGGTCGATATTTGGATCGATTTACAACATTGTGGTCTTCTAGATCTTTTTTATTGTGACTTAAAGGGCCGTTCTTCTCGTGTAGTAACTAGTGAATGTATAACTAACTTTCTCTCCCCCCTCCTCACCACAGATTATGCCAAGGGCTTTGGGGGGAAGTTTGGTGTCGAGACCGACAAGGTGGACAAGAGTGCTGTGGGCTTTGAGTACCAGGGCAAAACTGAGAGGCACGAGTCACAGAAAGGTTTGTATGTTTGCAGAGATTAGAGCAAGTGGACGTTAGTAGGAAACACTGAGCCGGTGCACACAGAGCAGCAGTTTCTGGTTGAATGACTTTTAAATGCATTCAAGGAGACAGACGCTCTCAGCAGGGGCCTGTCGACAGAGGTGACATGTGTGGGCTCACAGGTCCTTTGAGGGACTCCACAAAGTCTACACAGTTAGCTCGTATCATCTGAGTGAAGGTAATGAAGAAGTCTGAGCAAAGTAACGTTTCTGTATCCATAGGAAAAAAAACAGACCTTTGGCTTCCAAGTATGTGGTAAATGTGGTAAATCGTCTTATTTAAAAGAAGGCCAAATTTCAAATGTCAGTTTATCATCATATCGTATTGTACTAAGTGTCACCAAGACTCTTCAACTATCAAACGTGTGACAGTGAGAAAGGTGGAGACAACTCCTTTTCTGGCCTCTGCCACCTAGTGCAATCAGAATCCAGCATGAAATGAGACATCTGGCAGTCACTCCCTTGTCTCTCGCCTGACTTGTCTGGACTCGCTGCTTGTCTGACACCTGCAAAAGCTTTCCTGCTGCATTCACCTACAGGCCAGAAATCTCAAAAATGCACCGAGCAATGTCTGCTGCTGAGGCGATGTGTGTCGTGCTCTTAGATCAACCTACAACTAGATGTATGTGACTTGAAGTGAAGGCCTGCCGTACCTGGACATACTCTATAGATCCAGTGTTTTAACAGATGATGATAAACATGAATGTATGTGTCCATAAATACAGAGAGAGAGAGAGTGGACTCACACCCTCTGTGTGTCATGTGTTCCTGCAGACTACGTGAAGGGCTTTGGTGGCAAGTTTGGCGTGCAGACGGACAGACAGGATAAGTCGGCACTGGGATGGGACCACCAGGAAAAACTACAGCTTCACGAGTCCCAGAAAGGTACTGGTGTTAGTGTGATCCGACCGTTCTACGGCTTCTATGTTGTAGATACGTAGAAGCAGTGACATTAGTGTTTGATTGGACTGGGTGCTTCGCATGGAGGAAACGGATGAAGTGGTCCAGTTAGTGGGGTGTCCTTCACATGACCCTTCTGAACCAATGCTTTGTTCAATGCTTTGATAACTTGAAACAAACCAAGAGAGGAGTGACTGTGGACTGTTTGTTGTCCATGGTCGAGTCCCTTCTGTCACTTCATGGTTCTGATGTGGTCTTATCATGACTGGATGTGGTTTTTCAGAGGTCGATGACTTCCACATTGTGTGTGTGTGTGAAATCCTCAGACAGAGGAAGTGAAACCACAGTGGAGATGTCGATTCACGTCGTTCATTTAGCTGTTGTCATCTAAAGCCACTTTGGGGTTTGCTAGTGTGACAAGCCCCCAAAAGATCTAATGACTCGTATGTTTCATCCTGTCAGTACTTCCATGTTGGATGGAAGGAACTCCAGCTCCACCTCCGCCTGTAACGGCCTCTTCTATTGGCCTTCGTCGTTGTAGTTGGTGTAAATACAGCTGTTGCTCTCTGTACATTCTCTTGCTGACCACTCAGGCAGAGGAGAACACCAGGTTTACACCACGACAGAACTTGCTGAAAAGCGTCCATGTAAACGTGGTCACAGTCAAGTGTGTGTTTTCAGTTTTAAGCTCCATGTGTTGATGAGTCCTGTGGGTGTCTCATTGTCACTGTCTGTCTTTATATGTGTTTCTGTTGTCTGAGGCCACGTGTGTGTATTGTGTGTGTGTGTGTGTGTGTGTGTGTGTGTGTGTGTGTGTTGCAGACTATAAGCGTGGGTTTGGAGGGCAGTATGGGGTAGAGGTGGAGAAGCAGGACCAGTGTGCCCTGGGCTATGAGCACAAGGAGAGCCTGGCCAAGCACGAGTCCCAGAAAGGCACAGATACCTCCCCACCTCCCGTTTCAAACCTTCACCTGAGCCCTCACCACCCTTCTCCACACAGAGCACCTTCTCAGCTCGTTCCCCTGCCTTGGCACCGCCCTGTCCTCTTCAGCCACAGCTGACTCTGACACATGCTCCCTCCCCCCTGTTCCTTTGAAAACACTGTGCAGCACAGACTGTTCATCCAGATGATGACAGCCAGTTGAACTGATCCCCTCAAGTGGTACAAATCCTTCAAACATTGCTCAGATGTTTGGGGTTTCCTCTCCTCACATGTTTGCCGTCACCCTGATTCAGTTGACAGTTATGGGATGAATGCGCAAACGTGTTTTTAAAAACATCCTACCTGCATGGCATCCCCACTACAGTGGGATTGGAACTGAACATAGAACATTCCAGATGTGTCGTAGCGGACGTGGGACGTGCCACAGCCCTTGTGTCGGGTCAGGTGACGTTCAGGAGCAATTGGCCAAAAGTCATTTGAAACAAGAAGTTTGTTTTCACTGATGTGTCCTCACTGCCCCCCCACCTCCACCCCGCCGTTTTGTTCTTTTGCTTTTGCCTTGAGTGCATGACACGGATGCTGTCAAATGGCCAGTGTTTTTTTGTTTTGTTTTTTTTTATTTTTAAATCAAGGCCTCCTGCTGCGACCACATGTGGCTGATTGTCCAAATCGCCCCCCCCCCAAGCGTTTGGCTCGTTTTTAGGTTGCTCTGTTCCTCCTCTCGACAGGTTTGCATGAGACCCTCGGCTCGATTCTTGTGTCGCCGTCCTTTGACCTGTTCCTGTGCTGTCGCCCTGACGACCCTGGAGGTCAAAGGACAAATGACAGATTTCTCCTGTGTTGGTTTGCAGATTATTCCAAAGGCTTTGGAGGGAAGTTTGGTGTCCAGAATGATCGCATGGACAAGGTAGAGTGTGTTGGCGTGCTCAGGTGATCCCTGTGTCAAACCCTGACTGATCTTCTCCTCTCGGGCTGGCAGAGTGCAGGGACGTTTGAGGAGGTGGAGAAGACCACCCCTTCCTACCAGAAGACCAAACCTGTGGAGGCTGGTGAGCATCTGTCGCTGTCGCCTCTGTTCCGGTGGCAGTGATCGCATCACTTTTCCCCTGTCTACCCCCCCATCCAGCCGGCAGCAGCACAGGCAGCATCAAGGCCCGCTTCGAGAACATCGCCAAGCAGAAGGAGGAAGAGGACAGGAAGAGAGCCGAGGAGGAGCGCGCACGGCGGCAAGCAAAGGAGAAGCAGGAGCAGGAGGAGGCGCGGCGCAACGAGTCAGCCAAGGCTCCCTCCCCCAGCCCCACCCCCAGCCCGACTCCAGCGGTCCAGCCGACGGGCGAATCGACGTACCAGGTGATGTGGGTGGTTTGTGTCTCTGTCGGGGACCAGAACACACTCTGATGTTGTTCTGATGTCCTTCAGTGCGTGTGCGTGCTACCTCCATCTTTAAACCAGTGGGGTCATTAGAACCTGACAAGGACACTTAGTTGTACCACACAGACCAGAGACGGTCCCCTGACCCCCTCTCCTCCCCTCCGTCCTCGTTGTGACTCTAGTTCTGTCATGGTTTCAGTCCATCTTTGTCAGTCTGCTGCAGACACACTTCATTCTGTGTTGTCAGGGGTATTCTGGGGGCGCGACCCTCCTTCTGACCCTCGGTGTGATTATCCTCAAGGAAAGAACCCAGATGATGATGATGATGATGATTTCTAATTTGGAGGGAAATGAATGAATATCGCTCAGGCTCTGCAGACACTGAACACATGCTTTTACCAGTCGTATCAGCCTGAGACGTCGTTCTTCACGTCGCCACGTTCACCTTGTCACCAGTCAATTCTTTATTCATTCATTAGATTAGATTTCATCTCCAGAGACAGTGAGGATGATGATTCATCCCATGTTCCACCACAGATGGTCACCTGTCATTTGACATAGAGAAGGTGTTGTATGAGGTGTTATATGTTTTCACCCTGTTCCAGCGTGTTCTCTCCAACCTCATGTGACTGGACTTGTTTTCCTTGTCAGAACATAGAGGACGTTGCCCACGAAGCCGCTGAAGAGAACGGAGAAGAACTTTACGAGAAGGAGCCACAGAGCACATACACCCAACCCGAGGAGCTTTACGAGACCCCCCAGGAGCCCGCTGCCGGAGGTAAATCTCAACTCGCTACCTGGAGAATCACGACAAACTGTAGAAAGATCAGCGAGCACGAGGGGCCCGTCGGATGTTCTTCATCCTACCAGACTTTTACTTTGAAAATCAACCGGACGCGCTGTGTCGTGTTTTGTGTAACTTCCAGACGTCCAGACCCCCACCAAACGTGTAGGACTGTGTGTGTGTGTCGTGTCTTACAGACCAGCAGCAGTTTGAGTACGGGGAGGACCTCGGGGTGACGGCGGTGGCCCTGTACGACTACCAAGCAGGTGAGATGCTCGGCGCCCTCTACAGGTCAGCTACGACCAAGCGTTTCAAAAGCAGCGGTCCAGGCTCAAAGACACACCCCCCCCCCGACCAATAAAGTAATTGTGATGGATGTAAATACGACTGTGGGCCGTTGTGGTCGTCAGGAGCAGAGGACGAGTTCTGGTGATTTCCACATCTCTTACAACCTCACGAACACGTCGGTTCCTTCTCGTCTGTGTCAGTCGAAGTAAACGGAGACAAACAGCCGACTCTTGCCAAAGGAAGCTGGTTTCGTCGTCCCGACGTCTGTGTGTCGTTCTCGGACTCTGCAGGAACCAGACGGTCGTCCCTCACCTTCTCTCTCCTTTTCAGCCGGTGATGACGAGATCTCCTTCGACCCCGACGACATCATCACTAACATCGAGATGATCGACGAGGGCTGGTGGCGAGGCGTGTGCCGAGGCGCCTACGGCCTCTTCCCAGCCAATTACGTGGAGGTTCGGCAGTGATTTGCCGCTGCCAAGGAGACGTTTCCCAACCTCCTTTTCCTCTTCACACTTTGGTCTTTTCTCTCCTGATTATATCTTAGTGCTTCAACACTGTGCGACACATCCTCAGGTCTTCTAACCGGCTTTCGTTTGCTCGTTTCCATCCCTTTTTTTTGCGTTTGATCGTTCCTCCACGTGCGTCGGTAGACGAGGAAGATGAGTTATCTTTGAGTGACTCAGCACCGAGACAATGAACAGAAAGGATCAGTGCTTCAGAATGCACCAGTGTGAACTCCCCTCAGGCTCGACGCTTCACCGACCACGTTCCATACGAAGCATTAAGGGTTGTTTCCAGCCAGAGAGGGAGACAGAAGAGTGTGTGTGTGTGTCTTCAGATTGCCCTCCTGATTGATTATGTCAACTCGAGATGGAAACCCAGCCTTAGTTTAGAGGTTCATGCAGTACAGATACTTCCTTTTCCTGCTCTAGCGGTAGATGATCATATTCATAAGAACGTTTCCTTCTTCTCTGATTGTCACAGTCAACGGGCCAGTGAAGTCAAAGACTCGAGTGTGACTAAATCCAAAAACTACAGCGCATCATTTTAATCATGGTCCTGCTTCAAATCATGTACAGAGATCAAGATTTATGCTTTGAGCATTTAAGTAGATACAAAAACATTTTGTGCCCCCGTCGCTGCCCCCCCCCCCCCCCC
>CAAKHB010007227.1:0-11323 GCA_901007665.1 Aeoliscus strigatus | reverse complement strand
CAATATTTATTCAGAATTCTAAGAATTGTAAAATTATATGAATTTCTCACGGAGATCAATAACGTGCTAACTAGCTAGCTAGCCAGCTAAAGAAGTGTTAATTCCTTTCATTTAAATGTCATCCTGACTGTAATTGCAAACTGATGATGACTGAGATGATAATAAGCACAAATAAGTATTTACTTCTTTTTTTTTTCAGCAGTTTACCTTTCCAAAGGGAAACTTTTGTAAAGTATTCCCCAGTGGTCAGGTGATTCCTGTCTGTCTATCGAGTCGTTCGAACACGGCGGTAAACATCACGGTGGGACGTGAGTCAATGAATGAACACAGACAAGCAGAGTGAGATGGAACCTACCTGTGCCGGTGTGAGATACAGATGAGCATGAAGAAAGAGGTGAAGGAACAGCAGGAGACTGGAGAGAATGGAGATGAAGATGACGAGGCATGAGTTGAAAATGAAATGAGTGTACAGGTGCAACAAGGTGACATGATAAAACATGAACTGTGAAGGAGGCTAGAGAAAGGAATGAAGCGGGATGATACTGTGTTGATCCAACGTTGTTGATAAGATCAGAAAGCCCAGAGGAATCAACTTTTTCCTCCCGCTCTCTACAACTCTCTGAACGAGGGGACTGTTCATACAAAATGTATGTAAGCAGTGAATAATTCATGGTGCTTTTTAGTTCCCCCTCTTACAGTGGAGATGTGAGTTTAAAAAAGCATGAGTGGAGCTGGTTCAGGTGCACGGTCCATGAAAACGTCTTAACGCTCCTTAAGTTTGAGCCATGGGCAATTTAGAAGCCAGCTGATACAGATGTTTGATCCCTTCAAGGTACGCATCAATATCTAAGCACTGTTTTTCCTCTAGTGACTGCGATGCACAGTACGAATTACTTCTGTCCGATAATTACCTGCGATGCTACCTACTAGAGACCAATAAGCTATAATCATTTCACAATCCGCATTGAATTCCTAACATGAAAGTCTGCAAACGTAAGGTAAGAAGATGTAGTGAAGACGATCCAATTAAATCTGGGGTCACTATGGTTAATGCAATAAAAACAGCTTATTAACAACAATCGTCTGATGTGGGTTTTTTTACATCAGCAACTACATCCGAGGAGGTTCAGTGAGATTTGATTGGTGGATAAATGTGTAGAGCAATCACATGAGGACAACGTAGGAGGCCAAGCCTGTGGCCCGTTTCCAGCAAACAGGCTTAGTGAAAACCCTGAACTTGTTCTCCTGAAATGAGAGTTGTCAAATCGACCATAACGTCAACAGACACAAATCAACCAAGACATTGTCAAGTTTCATATGTTTGAACAGAGTTCGTCAGAAATCTGAAATCTGAAAAGGAATATTCTGCAGTTTTTCCTCACAAACTCAACCTGCCTTTTGAAACAGGCTCCTGGTCCCGAAGTGGCTGCTGAGAAATCATCAGCCTTTTAAGGACGTATTGTGCAGGTCTCCACAGTGCATTCCTTCTTCATGTGCACAGAGAAGTGACTGTAATTTGTCTGTAAGATCATTAATAAGATCCCGTTGATGCCATGTAACACGGAGGAAACTGTGTCTGACCTACTTCAACAAAGCTTACTCTGATATGAAAACAGAAGTGAAGACACGTTTGAGTTCCTACTAGCTGACTTATGAGCAGTGAATAATGTATATGGGTTGTGGGAACGCTGGCACGCGGCAGCGAATGGAAGATGTGTGAGAGGGAAGACTACATCATTATGTTTGGGTATTATGTATTCTCTATTTACCTGCAGTTGAATCAAAGCAGGACTCAATATAAGGAGTTATTGCATGATTTTATATTTGGTGTTTAAGCCTCTTTTGAAAATGGTTATATGTTAAATTATTATTATGTAAAGGTCTGCTGGGGCTTCCGCCAGTTGGCTGCGTACTTCTGTCTGACCAAAGTTTTCAATGGTCACCGAAAATCAGCCCCCCCCCCCACCTCTCCACAAATTACCACAAATATGTATAACTTACATATAAAAATGATGTAAGGGACAACAGAATAGATGCCTCTCTGGAACTCAAACCCCTACTCTTTCACAAGACACACACCAAATTGGATGTAGACCTGCTAACATTTGATGACTGACAAATGTACAGAAACAAAGACTAATTACCAGACAACAAATATAGGAGGGTCAAACAAGTTAGCAATGGATCCGCTCACGGCTACTTATGAAAACCTCTGATAGTTCGCTCGGGAAAGCGATTCGTAAAACACAAGGAACTAAAACCACAACTGTCTGCATGACGGGACACCACAAGTCAGAGACAAAAAAAGGTTTCCTGACTGAATGATCAACACCAGCTTTTCGACCATTTGTAAGAAGCTGGCAAAGCAATGAGAAAGAAGTTAAGTAAGATGCTTGTTTCTATCACTGTTCTACTTCAGAATTAACCATATTAACCATGCAGTATAAACAAATAGTTCTGTCCATACCACAACAACACACAAAGTATTCAGGTACAGGTCTATTTCCATCAAATCATTGTCGTGTGTAAGTTTGTTTCTTGTTCTGGGTCTTGACAGGAACCATGAACTCTGATCAAGCAGTGATAAGTGAGGAAAGATCTGGGACTGTATCGAACAGTCCCAAAACAGATTGGGGGGGGGGTCTGTGAGAAGAGAATAAGATATGACTCATCACATACCTTGTTCCAAAAGTCCCCCTGCTTCCTGTGGGAGAGTCAAGGCTTTCTCCTGGCTTGGGAGGCCTGTCGCGATTCATTTGCTGAAGAATAGAGCTCAGCTCAGTGATAACGGTGTTCTTGGAATCTGGTGTGGATGGGGGGCTGCGCAGTTCAGGGGGCTGATCACCCCACAGCTTGGATGTCCTTTGAGTAGGAGTCCGAGGAGGCTCTGAGGATGAAGAGGCAGGGGCAGGAGCCTGAGGTGGTGACCCATAGGACTCTGGGGGTTCCTCGATGAGGGCGTCGTGATAAAGCGATGTTCTGTTGATGACAGACTTGCCTTTGGGTTTGGGCGGCACAGGAGGCCGATCCACTAAGAAGGCATGTCCGTCTGCAGTGGCGTAGAGGCTCTCGAGAGCGCTGTCGCAAAAGCCTCCTTCTGATGAAAGTGTGGATATGCTGGACACGGTGCTGGTGGTCTCCATGTGCTGGGGGTCTCCACTACTCCGGCTGTCCACCTCCTCTATACCAGAGTCACCCACCCCTGACTCTTGGTCAGGTGGAGGAGGGGGATATGAAGGGGGCATGCTGTTTATCACACGTTTGTGTTGATCAGACACAGGTGGAGGGGCGTGGGCATGGTACGGGGGTAGAGGATGGCCCCCATTCCTTCTCTGTTGCTGAATCATTTCTGCTATGGCACTAGCCTGGTCATCAGGAATGTCAATACTGTTTGCAAACTCTAGAGGTGGAGGAAGCGGCTCTACAAAGTCAAAATCCTCATCGATGTCCACTGAGGCTAGTGGGGGAGGTGGGATTCGGAAGGGGAGTTTTACAGGCTCATCCATGGACTCGCCTAGAGGGACACTATGTTTCCGTGATGAGGGTGGCTGGGGATTCGTAGAACCTGGGGTGTGGCGAGGATCTGGTTGGTTGGGATCCTTCAGCTCAGACGGCCTGTTGCTGTCCTGCCCCTCCACCTCTTGGTTGTTCACTTTGTTGCTTGCTTCTGAACTGGTGTGAACCATCAACAGGCCAGCGGACTTGGACGTGTCTGAAACATCTGCAGGTGCGCTCTTTCTTTCCTCAACAGCTTGGTGCTGCCGTTCCTCTCGTGCGGTCTCATACTTTTGCTCTGTCATCTGCCGCCGCAGGCCCCCTCGGCCAGGACGTCCCATGGTCGCTGTGGAGATTGCAGCAAAACTTGTCTCAATCCCAGAGCGAAGTTTGGTGTCAATAAACAGCGGCTGATTGAGATCTGGTTTATGGCTTGACTGAATGGGGAGGGACTGAACTTCATGTTTGGGAGTTTGCTGAACCTGAGGAGGGTTTTGTGACTGATTCTGAGGATGGTTTTGTTGCTCCTTCATAGCACGATCACGGGCAGCCAAGGCCAGAGCAAGAGGAGAATTTGGATCCAGGGGCTTGCCCGTGACAGGATGGAGGTAGGTCCCATTAGCTCTGTAGTGGCTCTTTGGGGGGGTGGCAGGTAGACTTACAGGACTGTCTAGGTTGGGACACTGGCCTGTTCTAGTGTTTAAAGGTTCCCGGACAACTGTGGGCTCAGGAGTGTTGAAATCTGTCATGTTGCCACTGCCTCCCCCAACTGGACGTCCAAGCTGGACTGGGGGAGCCATGATCCTTCGAAGCCGCTCATCACTGCTGAACATGCCTTCATCAATGGATTTTGACTGTCGGAGGCGAGGGGTCGGCGTGGGACCACTTAGGTCATCATCCCCCATATCAATCGACTGGAAGGCAATCGAGTTCTTTTTTGCTTCTAGCCTCTTCTCCCGGTCCCGAACTGCACCAGCAATAGCCGCAGCAAACGGATTGCTAAGAGACATGGGGTCCTCAGGACGCAAACCCCCACTTCCCCCAATGGTAGGCATGAGAGGTGGATGTTCAGGAGTGGTGGGCTCAATCTCCATACTGCTACCCTGGCTGCTCTTTCCACTGCTGCTGGTGGAAGGCTCTTTGACAATGATGGTGGGGATGGGGATGGAAGAGCAGGTTCGTTCCACAGGTGTGGTCGGCATCGAGAGTGGACCTGAGGGGCTTGCTGGCATGTGACACGTTTTTTCTGGACTGTCCTCGACATTTGGCTGCTTCACTAGCATGCCCTTCCTTCGAGCTGGTTTTGCTGGGACATACAGTGTCTTATTACCTACCTCGGAGTAAGGGTTCTCGGGCACAGGTGCGCGCCCTCTAGTGCGCGTGCTCTCAAACTGCTCTGAGCTCTGCCGGAAGTAACCACGCCTTAACGTACCGACATCGGTTCGGCTAATGGTTGTAACCGCGTT
The DNA here is from genome assembly GCA_901007665.1 of Aeoliscus strigatus. Lineage (NCBI taxonomy): Eukaryota > Metazoa > Chordata > Actinopteri > Syngnathiformes > Centriscidae > Aeoliscus > Aeoliscus strigatus. The sequence goes on along the minus strand of CAAKHB010007227.1, from coordinate 6,362 downwards.
GGGTGAGTTCTGGGTGAAGCTAGGCCGTGTGGTGCCATAGCTCTTGGTTGTTTGGCCAGCAGCTGAGTTGTAGGCAGGTGGCGAAGGGGGTGAAATGGCTGGTGGAGGGGGGATGTCCTCTGAGGTGTCTGGCATAGAGAGGCTGCGGGAGAACTTTAGCAAAGGAGGGGTAAGGAATCCATGTTTTTCATCTTCTGTTGTACCTCAAAAGAATGAAGCAAAGACAAGATTACTGAAGACACTTGCCTAACTTAAGTATGGAGAATATTTACCCCCCACCCCCCCAAAAAAAAACCAATTATTTATTAAAATGCTATGAATCTGTAATTTCAACTGCATTAATCACGTGACCACTACTTATACCCTATTAGATACAGTCTAACAGTGACCATGTACTTGCCCTTGATGGTCGTTTGTTCTTGCATTTCGTCATTATTCACATTTTTTTTTGTACAACAGTGAACATTGTGAGATGAAAAGTTTCTACGGCTAGGTTAGCTTAACTTTACTGTCTTCAAAAGGAAACTGGTTTTGCAGCACGAGTCACGATAAACAAATCACACAGTCAATACCAGGAAACTGAAAGCAAGTACTGCTCAGCAATACAATGTGCATGAATGCAATTAGGCCCAAAAATTGTGTCACATGCTCCCAGTTTGTCATCATACCTGAGGATGCTACTTTCATTGCAATTACTGTTGCACTACTGCTGTTATTTTTGTTTTTAAATGATGGTCCTAAAATCAAAAGTGCTGTGGGTAACATTAGCTTGCATGGCATTCCAGTTCAGTAATGAAGAAGAGATTTCCGCATACACTTAATGACATCCAGTATTATCGCCTGAAAGCACACTTTGCTGACTTGATCACTGCAATTTATCTATAATTAGTCTTCATATTGTGAGAGCACACAGAGCAAGTCCTCTGGGCATTAATGGACTACTAGACGTACTGTTCACAACAGAAACACGTCATACCTATGGACTTCTGCTTCCTCATAGTGCCCTTCTCAGGTATCCCCAGGAAGGCCCCTGGCACGGTGGGTGGCACCACTGCTACTCCCTGGCGGTCATGGTACATGGACTGAGAACCAGAATGATGTTAATAACAGAAACAAACTATCATCATTAGCTAGTTGCGGCAAACAGCTTCTCCCCTGGGGTTATGGGTCTAATGGAATCCCCATTCCTTTTCTTTAACGGGTGGGTTCCCCATTTATTTGTCTCCAGCACATGGAAGAGGACACACATACATCCAGGAGATGTCATGCACGCTGCTGCCAATGGTTTCTCACACTTCAGAGGTGAGGAAGAAGATTCAAGTAAGTTAGCATAGGCTGTGAAAAGTATGTATTTCTTTGTAACGCTGAGTGAAATTACCTTAAAATGTCTTGTTAGTATAGTGGAAGCTATGATCTGATCAGACCCACAAGAGATGAATAAACTTTTATTTTAAACACGTTTTGCCATTTCTGTTCAACTGGTCCAGAAGAACCATTGCTACATCCTGCGAATCAAAAGAGTCCGTCTGTCTGAGTCCTAAGGTGCCAAAATTAGAACTGTATACTTAAAAAACACTTGACACGTTTGCTTCACATGTTTCAATCCAATTGAAACTATTGTTAATTCAGAAAAACTGACAATAAAATCAAAATTGTGAAATAATTATCTCGTTAATTTAAGAAAAACTCCATTTGTTTAAGTTACACAAACTTACACAAAGTTCGGGTGAGTGTTAAGCTTGCACCTCATACATACATACAGTGTACTGTGTGTGAACTTCACATAGTGAAAAGCATGTGAACACAACTGAGTTCCTTTTCTTACATTCATATCTGTGGGCGTAACCAAGCAGCGACTGGATGGGCGTGGTTTGATTGTGGCTATCTTCATGTCAACTGGCGATGTCTTCTGCGCATGTGTCATCTCCTCTACTTTATCTGCAAGACAAGGCGAGTCATAATTTCATGATCAACAAGAGCGACAGGGGCAGGACTTCACTTGCAAAAGCCTGTAATGAGGTTCTCATGGGCCAATCGCAAGCTCATCATTCACAATGACCCTTCCCTCTGTTTCCACACCGAGCTGCGATGACACTGCAACAGAAAACACTGAAACACATTTGAGGGGGAACAAGAGGACTTGGATGAAATGTGTTGGGTATTATCAAGCTTTGGAAGCCGTGCAAGCTCTTTCCAAGCAGCCGACTCAGTAGCATCATCCAACTCATCGTGATTGTCTGCTCAATCAATGTCAAATGAGCAATGAACGGGAAGTCTGTCAAGTTTGCCGTTTTTCTTTTTTCTTTCTTTCTTCCTTTTTTTTTCTTTAAAGCCTGCAATGTGGGAACAACGACAAATTTGGCAGCTCCGAACTTCCCTCTGGTGTGTGATGATGCCATCAGATAGAGTCCACCCAAAGAGATTTGCTCAGAGAAGATACATGCTAGTCCTGATCTAGCCTCTTACTGTATCACCTCCCTGGCTAGCTCTGTCTAGGATGTAGAATGCTTCCATGCATTACGGGGTGTGATTACTTAGAGTGACTTGGAAAACAATCCTCTTCTTCTGCGTATCTACACACAGAGGAGAGGAGAGGTGGGGGAGGAAAGGGGAGGAAAGGAGCATCATTGACCTTAACACCTTAACGGCGGTTAGAGCTTTTACACACACGCACACACGTACACGCACACAAACAAAAGAGAAACATCCTCACTCTCCAACTGGCTTCTCGGTTGGTTTGCAGCTACAACATGTCACACATAATACACAGCTGCCGTGGAAATCTACAATATCAATAAACCTCCCACATAAAAACAAAAACAAAAACATCGACTCACAGTCATATGTGGTGACAGAAAGACAACACAAAGGAGGACAAGAGACACGACAATGCACAAACCATTATTTGTGGCTAACACACTCATATATACATTGCCTTATGCAATTTTCATTCCCCCAGTAAGTAAAAGATGTTGTTAGTTTGTCCAAAGAAAACTTTTGCGTCTTCCTGTATGAAAACGTGATGATGGGATACTGTGTCTAAACTGAGTCACAAAGTAGAAAAACAAACAGAGGAGCTTAAACTATTGTCCAGTCAACACCACTACCACACTTAATCATGCACCAACAGGTTTAACACATCAAAAACACATTGGAAGTTCATGCAAATATGCTACAGGTGGAACATTGTCTGGTTTTAACTGAGAGTCAGACGGATCAAAGAGAAAACAACCAACAAACACAACAGTGTTGGTTTACCGCAATGAGGCGGAACGGGGTATGTGTGTGACATAAATCAGTTATAGGATCAGACATCCACATGCTGACACAAACTTACCACCTTTCTTTTTCCTCAGAGTGGCTTTGGGATGACAGAAAAATATTTGAGGCTTCAGACCACATAAACTCAAAAATGACACTTGTTGTTGTTATTATTGTTATTATTATTATTATATCATTATGTTCAGGTGAGTTTTTTTTCTGTGTTGCTCTTTTCATGTCAACGTCTCAGCGTGACGTAATCGAGACATGTACTAACCCACAAATCAAAACGTTGCTGACAAACTGTACCATAAAAAAGTGTCTACGTGGAAAAAAATGTGTTGAATAAGCGGCAGTGGACACATAAAAACATGCAGAGTCAAGATATTATACTGTCAGCATTGTTCTGCTGTACAGGTCAATTCCCTTGCCTGCTTCATTCATTCATTTGTTTATTAACCCTTCAACTCTTTCAGACCTTTGACACAGGCTGCAATTACTCATGATCCTTCCATAAGTGTGCCGTAAGTCACAAGCTGCTCTCACACCCAATCCGACTATTTAACTTCAGACAAACTTGGAACCGATTGAATTGACTTTGTTTTATATTATATCATATTAAAACAAAAACAAATGAATCCACCACCACCAACTCACTGGAGTGTCTTTCATTCCTATAAAACATTTCACTGCTGCGTCCTGTGAAGTGTCACTCACTACACACACATATCTCGACAACAAATGAACACACTCATATCGGACAGTCATATTTTGGACTTATTTGCTTCTTGCAGGCACAGTGAGAGCTCATGGGTGCAGGGGGTCCTTACAAGCACTGTACTTCCTTCATGCATTATGGAGAAAGAGGACAGCAGATGAGGAGGAAAAGCTGCTTTAGTCTGTTTTTTGGCAAAGGCAAACTGAAGCAAAATGATCAAATGAAGATACTTATTTTGCATTACGGCAAAATGGACGGCAAAAGGTTGTGCAGCAGTAACTGCTTACCTTTATCCACTATTGAGGGATTAACCATCAATTATTTGGACAAAGTGAAACAAAACAGAGGCGTGGTTAGACACTGACTTCCTGAGCCCATGGAGGCTGAAATGTGAACCAAGGATCTCTTACCGAGTTCCTCCAGTTCAGAGGTCATGGACTTGGAGCGCATGGACAGGGCTGTGGTGGGGGCTCTCTTTGGTGGAGGAGGAGCTGGCAGAGATGAAAAAAACACACAGGTCATTGTTTTTGTCGAGTCCGATTTTATGTGCATCGTGCCAAAAACCCTCTCACGACACTTAACAAACGGACTTTTCTAACACAAACCCAACATTCACATGAGCAGATATTAGCAACGGAGGCGAGGAAAAAATAGATTCAGTGAAAGCAGTGAAAGAAAGGCAGTCACTGTATAATCCATTAATCTGCTGATCTATGATGGAAATAATTTATCCACAAGTTTCACTTTTTAATTACTGTCTTGTAGCCTGGAAATCCACAGGCACCAGCAGCAGATTTAGATTTGCTGGTGGTACTGATTTGCAGAATGAGTTAAGACACATCACATCGGTTTATCTGATATCCATTTATTATAATATTTATAATATTTATTTCTCGTACTATTTTTTCACACCTGAGTGCTGCTGTGTATTCTGTGTGCTGCTCATACTTTGTGCTGCTGGAACTTTAATATCCCTGAAGGACTCATCCAAAGGGATCAATAAAAGGGATCTGAATCTGAATCTGAGTCTGAACAAACGGGCTCAGAGCCATGTCCAGAGTGTGTGGGCGGGGCTTAGCAGGGGGACGACATTGGAGGCGTTACATAGGTGAGCAGCTGAGGTTACGCTCAGAGCAAAAAATGGAGTGTATGTGAAGATAAATCAGCAGGCTAATTCATGTCATGATCCACGTTACACAAGGTTCCTAGTGACCATTATGTATTTGCTAACTTTAAGTTAGCTAGCTGCATAGCAATCTTATAACAATCTCTAATCTAACAATCTAACGTACCAAGTAACTGAATTGGTGGGTGCACAAGCAAAGAGGGACATCTCCTTAAATGGCCACAACCACAATATCCATCACATTTCCCATCTCTCCGTCAAACTCTTCCACTCGTGTCCAAAATAAACTCTGTCACTGACTTGTTTCTGATGACATCACCTTGTTCCTTGCTCTGATTGGTCAAAGCGCTATCCAACTGGGTGCAGTGGTACTTTCATACGCACCCGTTGGTGACACACGCCCCTTGAGTCGGGAAGGTCTATCGCTCGTTGCCAAACCCTTCAATCTGTCTGGATTCCCTGGCTACCTGTCTCCTTCTTTTATTGTTGTCATCACTCACTTGAATTGATCCACAACATTTGAGCAGCAACCACGGGGACATTTTCACCTTTATCGGCCAAGGATTTCACAATGTTCTAGACATACTTATGGTGCATCAATAAACGCAGGTAGGACGACAGCCAGCACAAAAAAACAAATATTATAAACCAGTTATAAAAGTCAGAGTCAATGGCCCCATGTTAGTGTTCAGATGCTAACAAGCAGTGTTACAACAATATCACAACAACAACAACAACAACAACAACAGATGATGACATTGGATCCTGTTGTTGGAACTGAACTCATTCCGTCTTACTATTTGACTTTTAGTCACTCTATTTCATAGTGTTTTTGCTTTCTTGGTCCTGAATGCCCCCCTTTGTCCCCATTCTTATTCTAGTTGTGCTGCTGGAAATGTGACTTGGAGCTCAGTAAAAGTATCTGTCTGTCTGTCTTTCTCTGTGGTGTGTGTGTGTGGTAAAGATCTCACCTGTCACTGTGATGCCCCTCAACTTCCTCTGTTATTAAGCTTTAAAGCATGTCTCTGTCTCTGCTGTAACACGACAAACTCTCCCTTTTAGAAATAAAACATTGAATTCATCAGAAATAATTCAGTTCCCTAACATTTATTCATTTTGAATAGCAGACTCTTCCAAACCCCAGCGTCACCTAATTCCTACTTGGTCTGAACGACAACATTTATCCTAGAAATGATAGCTGAAACAAGCAAGACAGGTACAGTCCAGTATGTGTTTATCTGTGTTTAACAGATAACA
>CAAKHB010007226.1:100799-115263 GCA_901007665.1 Aeoliscus strigatus | reverse complement strand
AGTGTTGGATACGATCTCCTATTACCTTTTTTACTATGTGTGAGTGGATCCTGCGTGTTCTTTTAATGAAGCGATAGGAGAAGATATTTGGGCATAAATCAGTTTTAATCTATCAGTCAAAATGTAGTAAACAGAGCTCTGGGCCTGATCTTCGAATCCCTGACCAACAACCGAGCGTGTCAGTTCACGAAGTCTGACTGACTAGATTTCCCTGACCCAGTATGTTATAATACAAAGTTAGAATTATGCAGATGTAGGGGTCTTCTCCTCATTGGCTGTTCTCCGTGGTGATGATAATCTTCTCAGGAGGTATCCTCTGCTGATTGGTCGTCGCCATCTGACTCCTCATGCGACGCAGGTCATCCTTGAGAAAGTTGTGACTTAGAGTTTTATTGTATTTACTCTAGACACTTCAGTGACTCTCTGGTATCTTTGTCCACCATTAACAGAGTTGTTGTTTACTTCATTTCCTTCTTCACTCAAGGGTATCTGTTGGGGTTAATCCTAATGGTCAACAGACCTGCACACAGCGTTCTTAACTGCATTCCTCCATAGGGAAGTGTTCTCCATATGGTGTTTAATGTAACTGAGAACACAGTATTCCTTTGACCTATGCTGGCTCTGAATGGTCTGAATAATGTAATGAATATATTTAACAATACAATTTCATTTATACTATAGAGTATTAATAATTAATTATTATTGTTAGTTCGCAATGATGATTCTGAGTGAAATATCCTACAAAGGCAACACAGGTTCGAATCACCTTGAGCAGAGACATTTTGGGATACATTTTGAATAAAACAATTTTATTAATTGAATTAAAGAATAAGTGGACAGGGCTGGGGCTTCTCCGGCAGCTATAACACAAAAGATGGGGAAGTAAACTAACCAAAAACACCTTTGACACTGCAAACACACACACACACACGGGGGGGGGGGGGGGGGGGGGGGGTGTCCGTGGGGAGGGGCACAAACCTTCAAAGCAATATACTTTAAATGATAAGGAACAAAAGTAACTAATTACAATAATACAAATATCCAAATGAGAACATTAAACCAAACGAACTCAATACAAATTAGACAAATCCAGATATTAAATCCAATAACTCATACAAACGCAACAGAAATTTAAAACGGCCGGGATAGCCCCGAGATCACCAAAGCGAGCGAGAGCCCGAAACCTGCACGGCAACCAACCCGGCGCCTCACCGACCAGTCACCGCACGGGAGGGCTGAGGACCACGGGGCACACACACGAGCCAAAGCAGCAGCGGTCCAGCGGCTGGCGATCCAGCTGCCTGATCTCCCTTAAAAAATGACGCTAAGAGCGCCAGAGGACATACGGCAAGGCAACAGGACAATACGGTCAGCTGAGAGAAAGGAGAAGTCACACACAAGCAGCGTGCAACGCCGACCCACCACATGGAGACCTCGCCATCACACCCAGGGGGGGTTCCCGAGGGGCCAACGCCATCCGGTGGCTCCAGCCGTCCGCCACACTGCAGCGAGAGCCTGTGTCACAAGCGCTCGGCACAAGGGGAGGAGAGAAACAGCAGCGTGCAATGCTGCGCCTTACCTGAACGCTCCGAAAGGGAGCGTACATCCAGCCTCTAGTGAGGCCTTGTCCGCCAACCGGCAGACGAGTCGAGCAGGGACAGAAAAGGCTGTGCGGAGGCAGACCCCTAAATTGATGCGTGCTCCCCGCCCATCAATCACAGCCAACCCAGGTTGCGCTGTGCGGAAGAGCGGGCCACGCCCCGGCCACAAGGTGATGTCTTTTTTATTGTGGGTTTGCCAGCAAGAGCCAACAATATAATTTAACACTACACAGCTGACAGGACCAAAGCTCATTTTGTGCAATAAAATTAAAATATATGGCTTTATTTTCTGAATTGAAACAGTCTAAGATGCCTTAAATGTTAAATGTAAACTGTTCTCATGAGAAAACACCTTTCAGCCGCAGTCATGGATAAATTCTGACATCGTATGTCAGGTCCAGTTCTGTAACTCAACTGGTTGTAGCTGCCTGTGGATGTGGGATCCACTGAACAGTCTTTGGTGGTCGGTTGCTGTGAATTAATGAAACATTGCTGTCCTCACATCAGTTGACAAATAATATCCTTCTACTAAAAAGTCACACATCGATTCAATGATAAAAACAAATTCATAAAATGTTTCCTCAAAATAAAACTCATTTAATAATCCAAACACACATTGTTAAATACAGTAACAGTAAAATTAAGTCCCACCAATCAAAAGCTACACCGAGCAGAAAGATAAATTGAACATCTCTGTGTTTAATCTCCTCAAAGGTTTTTAAAACAACCAGAAGACAGAAGGAATTTTTACAAAAGAAGGCAGAGTTAAGAGCAAAGAGACAAGTTCACAGGGAAACTGCTTCCGGATGTTCATTTGAAGAAAAAAAACAAACAAAAAAAAAAAACTCAAACAGCTGACAACTGAACACTGTTAGCATCTGTTTAAAAAAAAAAAAAAAAAAGGGGTCAAACTTAAAGACACAGACTGGAACACTGGTAAAACCACGACATGATTCCTCTGAACACTGGCAGAGCCGCCTCGCTGCTCAGTTTGTCTGGTCTATCTGTACTGGTAACTCATACCAGCGCTAATGTCTCCTTTGCCGTAGCCTGCTGGTGGGTGGTACTGAGAGTTGCCGAAGCCCTGGGTCTCTGCCCCCCCCTGAGAGCTGTAAGTGGACTGGTTGGTGAAACCTGCAGAAATAGAAACAGCAAATACATTTGGCACAAGTGGATGAAGACATTCACTGTACGCTGACTCCCCTGTCATTTTCTGCTACTGTGTGTGTATATCATTTTATTATTTTACAAATTGGGTAATGTAATATGTGAAATTTTACTGTTTATATTATGGTCACATGTGCATCCATGGAGCAACCTGTTACAATGGAAACAAACAGCACACGAGCAGCGCACCTGTCAGTGGTAACAACTGGACATTTGAGATGGAAACATGGAACATTTTCAACTTCTTTGGAGAAGACAAGAATTTTGACGAGTTGTGAGTTCAACTGTTTTCACACGTGAGTTAGGACAGGATAACACATGAAAATAAATTAATGATCGTTTCTTTGGCTAATGACCCTGGTACACGCGGGTTGCACTTTGCTTAAAACCACTTAATGTACACCTACCCATTGATTAACCATTACATATTAAACGTGCACATTTTTATTTGTACTTTTATATTAATAATTTACTACTGTATTTTTTGTAGTTTAGTTAGTTTTGCTTATTTGACTTGGGTAATTGCTATTCCACTGTCTTATTTATTTTGGAAAAAAAATTGGATTAATGTAAATAAAATAAGAATGTGCGGTGAGTTTTCTTTGTTCCTGATTAACATCTTCTTGCTTTACCTTTGTGGATAGATACAGTCCATCACACACACACACCTAAAAAAAAAAAATTAAGGGAACACTTTGAAAACACATCAGATCTAAACGGGGGGAAAATGATGTTGAATATCTTTCCTGATAATAAGTAGGTGATGCATTAGAAACAAAATTATGCCATAATTATCATAGAAATGAAAATAATCACCCTATAGAGGGGGGAAATCAAAGACACTCCAAAAATGAAAGTGAAAAAATGATGCAGCAGACTGGTCCATTTTGCCAAAATGTCACTGTAGCAACTCAAAATGTTTCTCAGTAGTTTTTGTGACCCCCACGTGCTTGTACGCATGCCTGACAACGTCGGGGCATGCTCCTAATGAGACGACGAATGGTGTCCTGGGGGGATCTCCTCCCAGATCTGGACCAGGGCATCACTGAGCTCCTGGACAGTCTGAGGAGCCACCTGGCGGCGCCGGATGGACCTAAACATAATGTCCCAGAGGTGTTCTATTGGGTTCAGGTCAGGTTAACGTGGGGGCCAGTCAATAGTATCAATTCCTTCATCCTCCAGGAAGTGCCTGCATACTCTAGCCACATGAGGTCGGCCATTGTCGTGGACCAAGAGGAACCCAGGTCCCACTGCACCAGCGTAGGTTCTGACAATGGATGCAAGGATTTCATCCCGATACCTAATAGCAGTCAGGGTGCCATTATCCAACATGTAGAGGTCTGTGCGTCCTTGGTCAAGCTATATACACACATATATATATATATACATATATATACACACACATATATAGACATATATATACACATATACATATGTGTGTGTGTACACACACATAAAACGGGACAATTGCCAGCACAGATCCTGACCGCTGTGGACCTGGGTGCCCCCTGCTGAGCAAAAACACATGAAACTCACCGTCGTAGTTGTAGTCCTGGCTGGCTCCGGTTCCCCCCGTCACCTGACTGGGGTATGCAGTGCTATACGAGTACCCAGCCGGGCCCCCCTGGTTCTGGTTGAAGCTCTTCTTCCCGTAGCACTGGTACTGGCTGTAGGGACCCTGTCCTGAGGGACTGCCGGATGGGTATGTCCCGGCCGCACCCCCCGGGGGACCCTGGAGGAAGGGGGACTTCCCTCCCTTGTGCATTGGGGGCTTCTTCTTGGGAGCTTTAGCAGCTGGGAGGGCGCTGTACGCTCCCTCGTTCTGGTAGTAGGAGCCATAGGAGCCCTGTGCCACCCCCTGCACCGGTACTGGGGGGCCACCTGACGGGCTGCCAGAAGCTCCGTCTCCTCCATTTGTGCCGCCGTTGTTGTAGTAATCTGGGAAACAATCAAACGGCAGTTTGAACACATATGTTTGTTCGGTACATTTGTCTCAGAAATGGAATCAGACAGAAATCGACTGTAACGTCACATTTATTTCAAAAAGCCAAACAGCCAACGCTGTTCCAGGTGAACATGGAGCAGCTGCAGCTGGGACTCCGAAGGACAAATGAGTGAAGTTACAATAAAAAAAAATGCATCATGATCGGGATTTTTAATCATAAAAAAAACATGAAGTAAAAAGCAGCAGCGTGAACGAGCATGTTCATCTTGGTCCATGCGGCGTCCACTCCGAGTCCTCGTGTTCATCAACAGACGTCCATCCTCAGCAGGGGACTGATGTGTGTGTTGGTGTATGTGTGACTGTTTTGTCCTGTTTCCTTTCTACAAGGCCAGTTTGTGCTTTCTAACACTGTGGGGGGTGGATCTATTTGGCAAACTCGTGGTAGCCAAAGCAGTCTGAGACAAAGTCACCTACAGAGTGAGACAGGGGCAGAGACAGAAACAAATGATATCAATTAGGTTGGATTCTCTGGTGGTTTTTCTTTCCTGCCATTAAAAACATGGCAGCCGAAGGAATCTGATCAGATTTTTAGTTTTTTTAGATTTCTCTGCTCCTGTCGCGCTCAGGTGGGTCCGTCCTCAAAATGGTCAGAAGAAATACAGGGTGGGGGCTTGCAGAAAAATAGCATAAAACAGATTCAATCCTGTGGCTTCAAGCAGAGAAATGTAAAAGCACTGAAATGGGATCAGCTCCACATGTTCCAGTGTCTGCTGACTGATTCACAAACAGCTCCATGCACACACGACACTTGTTGTCCATCACACAGCCCCCGTTTAACTCGACCGGTACCAGACACTTCACCGCTCCTTCACAATACACAACTGCCCCAACATGGAGTTTGTATGTGACACTAACAAACGATGTGACATGGGGGCCATGGGGAACCTGCTGCTTAATTTTGTCACAAAGAGAGACAGATGCTACCAGTGCAGAGACATAAGTCTCTCTCTGTGACCAATTGGAGGCCAGCTCAGCTCCATGAAACCTTGCTGGAAGAGGAACCACAAAGAGCAGCAGGCACCAGGTTCTATCACGGATGGAATCGCACAGAAAGACAAGTCGAGTCGTGCTGGGGACCGTAGAGTGGAACAGGGTCTAAAGACACGCACACGCGCTGAGGGGAATACTCACTGTATCCGGCGTTGGCACTGTTTCCGTACCCGTATGTCCCAAAGCCACCTGTTAAGAACACAGGGTCAGTGTGTGACATCATCACAGGAGCTCCATTGGTTTAACTTCATGAGTTAACAAGAAAAGCACTCGGAGAGAAAAATATTGTTCCAATATTTTGATTTACATCAAATATTTATGTACCTAACCTCATTTAATCTATATCAGTGAATTCCTTGACCAAGACAACATCCCCTCACCATTTGGAAATACACTGATATCATTTGTAGTTCAACAGTTATGCTGATGGTGATTTTCTTCTGGATATAGTTCCATCGTTTTATCAAAATCTGTTGTTCCCTGGCGGAGGGAATTAGTTTCTGGTTCTCCGTGTCACACTACGACTCCCAGTGGATAAAATAGTAACAGCAGATACTTTTATTGACAAATTCCACTTGATCTGTTTTATGTACACTGCCTGGCTAAAAAAAAAAGTCGCCACCAAAAAAAAAAGGGTCATACAATAATATTTCGTTGCACCGCCTTTAGCTTTGATTACAGCACGCATTCGCTGTGGCATTGTTTTGATAAGCTTCTGCAATGTCACAAGATTCATTTCCATCCAGTGTTGCATTAATTTTCACCAAGATCTTGCACTGATGATGGTAAAGTCTGACCGCTGTGCAAAGCCTTCTCCAGCACATCCCAAAGATTCTCAATGGGGTGAAAGAGTCTCAATCCATGTGTGCAAATGATGTCTCATGCTCCCTGAACCAGTCTGTCACAATTTGATCCCGATGAATCCTAGCATTGTCATCTTGGAATATGCTTGTGCCATCAGGGAAGAAAAAATCCATTGATGGAATAACCTGGTCATTCAGTATATTCAGGTAGTCAGCTGACCTCATTCTTTGACCTGACCAACTGCAGCAACCCCAGATCATAACACTGCCCTAAATCCATTGATTCCACAGCCATTGACTGAAATTTGTTATTCAACTCTTTTAATTACGTTCAGTTGCAGTTGCGTATAGAACAAGAAGAAGCAGAAATCTAGGAATCTGAACCCATCACATGCTGAGATGCCGACAACACAACACTGTTACAAACAAGTCATTTTTACTTTCTTTCACGTTTTCCTCCTCTGACCATCATTGATAATTGACTCCTGACGAGCTCATCTGTCTTTGCACATGTGCAGCAGCCGCTCTGTCTGTCCCGCCTCCTCCTCCGCCTTCACGACACGTCTCCTCCCACCGCGGCGCATGTGCCACTAGTCCTTTAACAGGCTGATTAAGAGCCATCAACGATATAATACGTCTGTCGGGCTGCTCACATGTCACCAAACAAGACAGCTACTAAGGTGTTGGAGCGTCGCATTCATCGCTGTGATCTGCAGCTTGATTACCAGCCGATAAATCAGACCCGACTACACGAAAACAGAAAACATTCGAGGTGGATTTGATCCTCAGTGTCTCCTGCAGATTTTCCTGCATCAAATAACGTGTGTGTGTTTGAGGAGCTGAATTCATTCCCTGCAGACACGATTCAAAGTGTCCTCGCCATGGCTTGTTCCTGACAGGAAGGTGAAGTTATCACTGTGTTCGATTTATTCTGCCTTTCAAGCATCCTTCATTTCCACTTACTTACCGGATCAAGCAATCCAGGGCCAGTCTATAAAACTCCTCAGCTTACTTTTTCTTTAATCAAATGCCACTCGTAATGCCCCCGCCGCGCCCCGTATATCGTCAGCTTTAACAAGACAAGAGCCACCTTTAATCCATGGCGTCGTCATCTGCGGCTGCACCAGAGGGACGGAGCAACCGGGCATCCATCTTAACAAGGTCACGCCGTTTGATTTTTAATATAACGGTCAGTGCTCAGACCATCCCCACGTCCTCCTTTGAAATATTAGTGCTCATTAATGATGTGGAAGCTGCGCCACCTCTTTCCCTCTTCGCAAATGCCGCCAGCGATCGTTGTGTGAGTGCAGAGGAAAGTGTGTGTATGTGTGTGTGTATGTGTGTGTGTGTGCGTGGAGCCGCTCGTAGCCCGAGGCCACTTTATTGGCCAGTTTTACGACGTTCATTATGCACATTTAACAGGCACTGTAATTCTCTCCGATAGCTCGGAGAAGTGAGGCGATTAGCTGTGAGGTGTAAACGCCGGGTTGCCGGGAGACTTTGACCTTTTTTCGTATGAAAGAGGACGTCTCTGTTTTTTCATTCTGCTACATCTGCTCTCCGGCGGCGTCTAATCGGGACGTACGATATGCAGATCTGACAGCGTCTGGTTTACAGATGATGCTACAAACCGTCTCTGCACGTGTACCTTTTTGAACTTTGCTCTGTTTCCAAGTGGCTTGTAAAAGTGTTATTGCCTCCATCTTTCCTGCAAATCATCTATTTCACAGGAGCACAAAAGCTGCAGCAGCTCCAGATGAATTCACTTCAGACTGCTGCATGAAAATGAGGCAGGAGAAGGTCACAGCCGCAAACGCCCACACAAACACATTATTAGTTATTAGTTGAACTTTTCTGAGCTGGTTGCTGCTCTCCTCATCTTATCCACCTCACAAATCCTTTGTTGCTTTTCTTCAGGCGTCAGACGACATTCACTGGAAAATCTGCAGGAGGATTTTTTTTTTATGTGCTGTGGGGGCACCGGCAAACTCACGCTCTGCTCCGGGCACGGTGGTGAGCTCAAGTCTCAGCGGCAGCTTTTAAGAAGCACGAGAAACTCGAGACTCTGCAAGCGAGAAGCCTGTTTTTATGTCCGATGTGTCTGGATGTGGCGTTTTATTTTGAAAATCAAGTCTTTTCTTTGGCGTTTTGTTTGGAAAGCCAGCTCGTTATTCTGTGTTGTGACCAACTTCTGACCAGTGTGATTTGCTCAGTGGAAATTGACACTGGTCCACGTATTTAGTGGAGCGTCAGCAAGGCTTGCTTTGAGGATGCTGAAGCATCAACTAGAATGGCCGTGATCATCGGAGGTCGCTGCGCAGCCGGATCGTGGCCCATGATGCTCCATAAAGACACAAACAAACACAGCACGTCCTCATCCTCCTGCAGGTCTCATGCAGATGGGAGACATTCCATAAATTGTTGTCCCTCTGAGCCGATGGCGTGTTTATTTCACCTGTTTTCCTCTCTGTGCCACAAGCCGAACGAACCTCAAGAATGCATTCTTGCCTGTTTGGATGCACAAAGTAACGGCCGCTGTCACGAGAAATCTCTGCCGTAAATTTGCAGCCCGCGCCCTCATAAAGTCAGTTTGACCTCCGAGATGTGGAGGCCGAACGGGTCACGCACCGTTAAGTTCACACACCCCGTCCAGATTCGATTTCAACGCTCAGAGTGTTGGTGGGCAGAAGAAGAAGCACTTTGGTAAGTCAATCAAATCAATGACACAGAGATCACAGATTTGTGTAAGTAACAGCTGACTAATAGCTGAGAAGAATCGCATCCTAATCACGTCCACCAAATGACACATTGCAGCACTGTAAGACACTGGATTTTCTGGGCAAAGACGGGAAAAGAGATGCAAGATCTGGAAAAGCACCTGATGCAACTAAGCACTTAATTCTGTGTTAGTATGTCGGTGTACAGAAGTATAAATCAGAACTGATATGTCATAGCAAATAGCCGGCATGAACACAAGGAGGGAGAAGACATTGTTGCTTGAGTTTTAATGTGGTTTGAAGACGGATCAGGGGGGAGGAACGTGAGGGACGTGATGAATTTACATATGTTATTAGGTTTGATGAACAACCCGTTCTCTTGAAACAAGATTAAAAAAATGTGATAAACATGGAGTTTAGCATGTTCCTGATATTTTTATCTGATCTAAAGTTCTCCATTGATCTCTTTCAGTCGAACACACCGAAGGTCGCTCAGGTGTCATTTTCAGTGTGTAAATCCATCCACAGCGAATCAGTACGTCATCGATCGGGTCCTGCTCCGTCTCTATTCTCTCTCGTCTGTGACAAAAACCTACTGAAACTGTCGAGGAGAAGCTGACTGCACTGACTAACTGCACAAGCATCGTTTCATATGAAAAAACAATGTTGTCGTAAAGTGGTGGTTGATGTAGCCACCATCCCCCGAAATGGTCATAATGATGTGATATAAACGTTGTGTGCAGCAGAGCCTTAGTCTGTGTTTGACTCCTGACTGACGGACAGAACTTCAGCCTCATATTGATTCTGCTGTAAACGAGTTGCTTTCACGTCCCTGTCAGTCATTCTCACAACACACACACGCACACACACACACACACACACTTCTCATCAAAGTGTCTGATCCATCTCCCCATCACCTGTCCCCAGACGCTGCTGTAGAATCAGACAGGTTTCAAATAGCTTCTAATTGGATTCACATGGCGTTTAGAGCCCTTTGATGACTAACAGAAGCTTTCGTGGGCATTAAGCAACCCGGTCACCTCTGCTGGTCCGTTGCTCTTGTAGAACGGTCCCACTCGTCTTTAACCTTAGGGAACATTGTTCTGGGTTCAGCGAGTCCTTCACCCCAGCTTCCGCTACACGTTGCTCCTGAGGGCTGAACTTCACCGCTAACTCACGCCGATGTGACGGCTTCAGACGCTTCTGGAGGAGAGAAAAGTCTGTCGGAGGCTGATTTGAGCTGTAAGAGTTTAATCTGAGTAGAGTTGCACATAATTACACCGGTGAAATGGTGATTAGAAGCAGCAAGACAAGAAATCAATGGCACGTGAACCGAGCAGACAACGTGTCTGATTGTTTACATACCTGGCATTGGAAATGAGGGAGGGCGAGAGCGACAGAAAGAAATGACGGGTTTGAGAGGAACAAAACAGAGATCGGCTGCAGATGGCTGCAGTTAGGAGGCTTTGGACCTCGGGGACTCCAGGGCCTCGCAATCCATCACTCACCCAGACACAGACACTCCATTACACCGGCTCTGAACCTGGATTAAATCCTCTCCCAATTCCCATTGTGGCCCCCCCGACAGACACACACACACACACACACACACTCTGTCCTGTTAACATCAACCTCCTTGGGCAGCTGCTGAGTCACAGCCTGAGTGTGGAGAAGGACAAGCGGTCAAATGGACTTTTTATTTTGAAACCTGCTTCTGTGTGTTCCAGCAGAGTGACACAATCTGTTGAGTCTTATCTGGATCCGGCTGCACGTTACACTCATGTAGACCTGCAAATAACACACATTCTAGTACAAATAAGATACTGCTTCTTTACTGAAGCACAAGATTAAATCTACAGAATCAGATGTACGTTCATGTACATTTTATTGAAGAGTTCAAAGGACATAATCACACTAAACGTGTTGATTTAAGTCTAACTGCTGATCACACATCGACATTATTGACTCGTTTCTTTGCAGCATTGATTTATGCTAACGCTAGTGTTAGCACGTGTCGGCTGTGGATTGGATGTATAAATCTCTTCTACATTCACCTAATACACGTAAGTGAAGCAACCTGTAGCATAAAGTACATTATACTGTACATATTTGCACTTCTAATTCCCAAATATCCGTCCCATAGGGCGGGAAATTAGTCAAAGCTAACAACACTCAGTTAAAACAGCATTTTTAAACGTGTCCTCTGGTTTTGCCAGTGCTGACGTTCACAATCTGTGAACACATTCATGAGAATTTGTATTTCCTCAAACTCAGTTGACTGCTGACTGTGTGATTAAATATTAGCATGAATATCATTAGCATTTATTAGCAAGCTCTGTGTGCTGGATAATGAAACTTGGTGATGGCAATTCTTGGTTGATTTTGTATACAGTATATATATATATATAGATACACACACACACACACACAAACACACACACATATAATTTTGACAAGTTTGTAAGTAAAAACTTGGACCTGGGAAGCAATTTGCATATTTTTTACTGCGTTTTGATGTAGGCAGCTAACATGCTGCCGTCAGGCGCCTTCGCAGGGAGACAGACTTTGATTCAGTTGGCAGTGAGTTTAATGGGCTTGTCAGTCTGCGGAGCTGTTAATGCCAGCACAGACCATTAGGCTGCGTGGGCTTAATTGCATATTAATTGGATAATTAGTGCTGCACTTTGTTTTTCTCGTTTTCTCCAGTCTTCTCTCTCATTACGGCTAAAGGTCGGTCGTTCAGCTAACTGGATCTGCTGTCTCTTTTCCAGCCTCAGTGAGAAAATGTAGAAGCTGGTTGCAGTGTGTGTGTGTGTGTGTGTGTGTGTGTGTGTGTGTGTGTGTGTGTGTGTGTGTGTGTTTTCGGATTGGGTGGGTTGCCACAGCTGAGTGGATTGACGGAGCCCCAGGTCGTCTTCATGTTGACCAGCACTGCACACTGTGTTTGTGACTGCCAGTGCGCACACACACACACACACACACACACACACACACACACACAGAGGGAGGAGGCTTGCATACTTAATAGGCAGCAACTCTCCAGTGCACAAGGTGCATTATTTATGAACATTTTAAAGAGATTTTATTCACCCTCCCTCCCTCCCTCCTCATATTTCTCCCCAGCTTTGTTGCGTGTGCTTCAGGCAGCGCTCTCAGATTGCTACCATTAAACCCGGGGAGCCATCTGATGGAGTTATCAAAGTAAATGTTTGGCACATTTGATAGCATCTGAAATATCCTCCTGTAATAAAAAGCTCTCCGGGGAGAAATGGGGACGGCCTTTTCATGCAAATAGCTGGTTTTCTGATTGCGCACAGTGTGGAAATATCCCCATCTATCTGAGCGCTGTCGTCACCCGGCACCTCCTGATGTGGAGGTTGATGCTCGGCGGAGGAAAAGAGTTTGTTGGTTGTATTTGTGAATTCAATACCTTGAATGTACAGGAATTCAGTCAATAAGGCGCTGTAGAGGCGTATTATTATTACAGTTTATTTGGGCTGGCGACAAGCAAACTTGCCCATGTTTTTGATAATAACGTTCACCAATACTTTCTGTCACGTACGCGCAGATGTAAGAGAACAAGAAGTCGGTGTGAATCGTCTTCATGATTACAGTGCTGTTGTCCTCTGCCAGACCCCGATCTCACCGTCTCACTGATTCATGTTCAGTCCCCTGTGATTCCCAGAGGCACGGTTCACGGCTTTTCGTCTGATGATAGCGGTATGATCATTACAGTGTGTTAAAACGCTGCTCACAAACATCGGTTTGTTTGCGTTGCGTTTAGCATTCATATTGTTCAATTACCTCTCTTTTAAGTGGGGGAGCATTTTTACAGCAGGCGCTGAAGGAAAAGGAGATTAAAAGGCAATGAGGAAACATCTGTGCCTCTGCTCTGCTGCAAATCTGCATCTCATTCCTACCTCTGGCATCCAAAAAAGACTGTATCTACATGCATGGAAACATCAAGGCGCATGAAGCTAGCGCGTAGCAGGAGCGGTTACCATAGAAACAAATACCTCACATGGGTTTATGGGCTGCATCCATTCACAAGCTATCAGGAATTACCATAAATCTTCCGGCAGTGAGGGCGGCGGTTGAGGTGCAACTCAGCAGTGAATGACAATGTGTTGGTCTCCACAAACCAGCGTCTGCGAATGAAACGTTGTCGGGTGGATGTTTCTTCATGTCAGCTGTTGGTCTGATAATCGTCGTTCTGGTTCGTGTTCATCTGACGACACATCAAAGTGCAGCGGTGAGAATTACGGTATGTCTCAGCGGCACATTACTGCAATTTTCAAAAAATGCCATCTTCTCCCGAGGTGCCACCATCCCCTCGACCTCTGATGCTCAGCGGGCAGCACTGGGAGCATCATCAGATGTCCCCCCCCCCCTCGATGGGTGGAGCACATATCGAGTGACCTTTTCTGCATGGCTCCTTGATATTAGCGCAATCTCCCCGCCTTAATACCATGGGAACGTTTCAGCGCGTATTAGACTTAATAAATGACTTTTCGGCGTCTCTCTCCCGGGTTCTCTCCTCGCCCTACTCGCCCCTGCTCCTGAGCCGATAACCTCACCTCCCCCGGGGCCCGGCCTCCATAATCGCATCAGTTCACAGCCCTCTTATTCCAGCAGAATTGCTTAATTGGTATGTGTTCTACATAACTGTTGGAGTATTAGACTCACAAATGAAGGTTAGAACCTCAGTGCTTGTAATCGACTGAAAGAAATTGATTTGTGCTCAGCTGCCCTTCTGGGACGAGACTTTATGGTTCTCTGAAGAAATGAAGCTTTTATAATTGTGTGTTCTCCCTCCTCCTCCTCCTTCCTCCTCCTCTCACTCTTTTTCTCATTTCCTCTAACTGCTTTGTTGACATTCATCAAAGACAAGACGCCACAAACGTCCAAGTTGATGTGGTTGTCATGACTTCGTCTTTACCTGTGGAAGGGAAATCAGTCAATAGAAATCAGTTTTACATGCCGTCATGCGAAGGGCGTGAAGAGGCACGATGGTGTGAACCAAATCCGACCGACAAGCATAAATTACCTTATGATTGATCTGCTGGGATCGTTCCGCGTGCACTCACTGACTGTGTGCGATTAACAAAGGTCTTGTTAGCAGCAAGTGTCAAAGAGACATAATCCGCTTTTTTTTTTTGGGGGGGGGGGGGAATAAATTCT